>CM060901.1:1285927133-1286527133 GCA_030737815.1 Allium fistulosum | reverse complement strand
GTTAGAGATTTGACGACGAAGCACGAAGACGGATAGATACGAGACACTAACAAGCTCAATGCAAAATGAACGCAACAACGATGAAGCAAGACAGATCTGATAAGCTGAAGGTAACTTAGGACTCCGAAGCAGTAGCTGGAAATAAAACATAGCAACAACGTGAGCAACTAGAATGCTAAGAATTTCATTGCTATGTAATATACAGTTTTCCATCTAAACTCGTATAAAAAAAACAAAATCAGTTATGGCCAAGTCGAAGTGGATGAAAGCGATGGTGCTGGTTGGCGGCGGAGGCTGTCAGAGGAGTAGGCGAACTGGTGGTGGACTGGCGGACGGCAGTGGGCTGACGGAGGGCTGGTGGTGGCGGAGCTGGTGAAGGCGAGTGGGGCAGTGGTAGAACTGGGCAGGCAAGGGGAGGCGGGGTGGGGTCAGGGCGGAACTGGGCGGCAAGGGGAGGCGGAGGGGTCAGGGCGGAACTGGGCACGGGGGTCTGGGCGGTAGGGCGGGGTCTGGGGCGGGTCTGGGCACTGGGTCTGGGCGGTAGGGCTGGGTCTGGGCGGGGTCTGGGCTGGTAGGCGGAGGGCGTGGCTCGGAGGGTCTGGCACGGAGGTCTGGGCGGTAGGGCTGGGTCTGGGGCGGGGTCTGGGCTGGTAGGCGGAGGGCGTGGCTCGGAGGGTCTGGCACGGAGGTCTGGGGCGGGTCTGGGCACGGGTCGGAGGGCGACTGGGACTGGCGGTTCGGGTGGCGGGGTTCGAGCGGGGTCTGGGGTGGCAGGGACTGGGACGGCGGGCGAAGGCGGGTGTGGGCGAAGGTCTGGCGGAGGGCGGAGGGCAGTCAGGCCAGGTGGGGAACTGAGTTGGCGGGCTGGGGGAATACATGCAGGCGGGCGCTGGGGACGGGGAGGACGGGCGGAGGTGGGTTGGTGGGGCTGCTTAGGCAGTGGCTGGGCGAGTACTGATGGCGGAGGTGCCGGACGGTATGGCAGGTGATGACATGGCAGGGGCTGGAGTTTCATTTGTTTGTGGAGGGAAGAAATACAACAGAGAGAAGAGAAACAAAATGTAGAGGAGGAAGAACGAACCAGAAATGAAATGCTAAACAGTGAAATATGAATTGAAGCCTGGTTTATACGCAATAGTACAGAATTGAAAAGTCTTTAATTGATTGTATAGGTACACTAAAAGACTGTTGGAGTTTCAAGGAGTAATTACTGATCAGGAGATGCCTCGAATTCTACTCCCTAGTGAAGCCTAATAGACACAGGTTTAATAGTGTAACGGACAGGTTTCAAACCGTTAACAATTTGTAACTTTTAACTCCGAACTCCGAATGATGCAAACGAATATACCATTTTGATCAGCGCGACGGTACGCTTCCAACGGTATACAGATTATTGCGATACGATGATTTTATAAAATTTGCATTTACGCCGCTTAAATTGTACGTTTTGCAAAATAAGATAAACGGAGTAGGCGATGACAGTTTTAGACGAAACGAATCATAAAATCTTGATCAGAATAATTTTTACAAGCGGACTGTGTAAAATATTTGGATTTGGAAGATAAATTTTTTCGCAGCTTTATACGGACTGATATACAGTAAAACGCGAACGGACTTTACTGTAATATTTTTCAACGAAACTTTTTCTATGTCCATATCAAACTAGACGTATGTCACAAATAAAGTTTGGACGTAAATTGAAATCGTTTAAAATTTCAAAATTTTTGTTGAAACGATGAATTTAAAATTTTAAATTGGGTTGAAAATTTTGGGTCGTTACAATCTCCCCCACTCAAAACTTTTCGTCCTCGAAAAGGAACGAGACGAGTGAAGTAGAAATGAAATAAGTAGAAAAGTCACGATAGATTTCAAGAAATTTGAAGAATACCTGAAATTAATAGTTTGGGGTTTGAATCCCGAATGCTATCCTCAGTTTCCCACGTGCAATCCCGCTCATCTGCACTCCACTGTACTTTGACGAGATTTACCGATTTCCTTCTGAGTTGCTTTGTCTCACGATCGACTATCCGAAGTGGCTTCCGCTCAATAGTCAAGTCAGGCTCAATAACTATTTCATCCAACTGAGCAGTAGGGATGGTCATAGATGGATCGTGTACAACCTTGCGAAGGTGTGAGACGTGGAATACGTTGTGAACACCAGCGAACTTTTCTGGTAATGCAACTCTGTATGCCAATGTTCCAACTCTTTCTGTAATCTCAAACGGACCAACAAATCTGGGAGCTAGCTTTCCCTTCCTTCCAAATCGAACAATATTCCTCAAAGGCGACACCTTCAGAAATACTTTGTCTCCTACACCGAATTCGAGATCTCTTCTCCTTTTGTCGGCATAGCTTTTCTGTCTATCCTGTGCCGTCTTTATCTTCTTCCTGATTTCTTCGACCTTTTCAGAAGCTTCCATAATCATTTCTGGTCCAAGCACTAATCGATCT
Organism: Allium fistulosum; assembly: GCA_030737815.1. Classification (NCBI taxonomy): domain Eukaryota; kingdom Viridiplantae; phylum Streptophyta; class Magnoliopsida; order Asparagales; family Amaryllidaceae; genus Allium; species Allium fistulosum. The sequence goes on along the minus strand of CM060901.1, from coordinate 1,286,524,682 downwards.
CCCGACTCAATCCAACAAGCTGGCGATTTGCATGGCCGTCCATATAAGGCTTCGAACGGTGCCATACCAATGCTTGCCTGGGTTTTAAAGGGATAATTAATTCAAATTCAAATATACTTATTCAAATTTGAAATTCGAATTCTTTACCTGATAACTATTATTATAAGTGAATTCAACCAAGTGAAGATGGTCTTCCCAGGATCCACCAAAGTCAATAATACAAGCTCGGAGAAGATCTTCCAAAATCTGATTTACCCTCTCAGTTTGGCCATCTGTCTGAGGATGATAAGCTGTACTCAGATTCAGTTTGGTGCCCAAAGTATCCTGGAATGCTTTCCAGAATTTACTGGTGAAAATAGGATCGCGATCGCATACAATACTAGATGGTACACCATGAAGTTTAACAACTTCCCTCATGTATAATTCGGCCAAACTCGAAGCTGTACGAGTGGTCTTGACTGGAATAAAGTGAGCGGACTTTGTCAGTCTGTCGACAATCACCCATATGCTTTCGTTACCCTTTCTAGTCTTTGGTAACCCATCAATAAAATCCATAGAAATTTGCTCCCATTTCCAACCTGGAATCTCTAGCGGTTGGAGCAATCCTGCTGTCTTTCTGTGATCAGCTTTAACTTGTTGGCAAGTGGTGCACCTGCTAACATAGATAGAAATGTCGCGCTTCATTCCACTCCACCAATATAGTTTCTTCATATTCTGGTACATTTTGGTAGTACCGGGATGAATTGAAAGCGAAGACTTATGATTTTCTCGCAGCACTTCCTGTCTAAGACCATCGACATTAGGAACACAAATACGATTGTCGATTCTCAAAACTCCATCACTATCAACTTGTGCACCCACTTTGTTGTCGGCATTACTTACTCTGCCCATAACTAATTCCTTCATACGATAGAGCAAAGTGTCTTCATATTGCTTAGCTTTGATGCGATCCATAAGAGATGGAGAGATACTAAGCTGGAATAACATGCCTTCGATAAGATTGCAACAAGACAATGCCTTGCTGCGGCTCAAAGCATCTGCTACAACATTTGCCTTCCCCGGTGTATAAGTGATGTCGAGGTCGTATGCAGCTAAGAATTCAAGCCATCGGACTTGCCTCTGGTTCAAATCCTTCTGAGAAAAGATATACCTCAAGGACTTATGATCAGTGAATAGTTCGAACTTTGTTCCCAAAAGATGATGCCTCCAAAGTTTCAAAGCAAATACAACAGCAAGAAGCTCAAGATCATGAGTGGCATAGTTCAATTCATGGGTCTTCAACTGACGACCAGCATAAGCAATAACCTTTCCATTTTGCATAAGAACAGCGCCTAAACCTTCTCGGCAAGCATCTGTATAAACAGTCAATCCTTCACTTCCATCGATGACTGCAAGAACTGGGGCTGAAGTTAATTTACTCTTCAACTCATTGAAAGCTGATTCGCACTTCTCACTCCAAATAAACTTAACATCCTTCCGAGTTAAAGCAGTAAGTGGGGCAGAAATCCGGGCAAAGCGCTCAATAAATCTGCGATAATATCCGGCTAAACCCAAGAAACTACGAATATCTGTAGGAGTTTTAGGAGTCTCCCAATCCTGTAGAAAATTTCAAATTAGAAAGTGATAAGAGGAATTGAATAAAAAGCGAATAGGGTGGACTTACATTGATTACGGCGATCTTAGCTGGATCGACCGAAATTCCATTTTCAGAAACTATGTGGCCCAGGAATCTCACTTCATCTCACCAGAAGTGGCATTTGGAGAATTTGGCCTTAAGTTGATGATTTCAGAGAGTTTCCAGAACATAAGCAAGGTGCGTCTCATGCTCCTTCTTGTCTTTGGAGAAGACGAGAATATCATCAATGAAAACAAGAACAAACTTGTTAAGCACATCATGGAAAACTCGATTCATCAAGTCAACAAAATAAGCAGGTGCGTTGGTCAAACCGAATGGCATAACCAACCATTCATAGAATCCATTTTCAGTACGGAAAGCTGTCTTATGGATACTATCTTCAGCAACTCTGAGTTGGTGGAACCCAGTGGCTAGATCAAGCTGTGAGAAAACTTTAGCACCATGAAGCTGGTCGAATAAATCGTTGATGCGGGGCATCGGATAACGATTCTTGAGAGTGCGTTTGTTCAGTTCCCGGTAATCAACACACATGCGAAGAGATCCATCTGATTTTGTGACAAATACAACTGCAGCGCCCCATTCGGAACAACTTCTTCTAATCAGACCCTTAGCAAATAGATCCTCAATTTGAGTTTTTAGTTCGGCCCTTTCTTTAGGAGCCATCCTTCGGTGTGGGAGAACTACGGGCGTAGCTCCAGGAATAAGATCAATACGGAAATCGATTTCCCGTTTGGGCGGTAGAGAGTTAACCTCTCCAAATACATCGGGAAATTTCTGAACAATAGGTGTAGTACTAAGATCATCCGGATGAGAATCAAGAGAGAATATGAAGCTTCCGGCATATTTCTAAGGTGATTTGCATTCAATGACAAGCGGTAGGCCCTTGTCATTGACTAGAGAAACAGAACGAGCTTTGCAAGAAATAACAGCATCGAATTTTCTTAACCAATCAGCACCTAACAAGATGTCAAATGCTGCGAAGCCAAGCACATAAAAATCCCAAGTGAATCGATATCTTCCATATAAGAGCACGACCTCTTTACAAATTCTACTGAGGTTGGCAAGTCCTCCAATAGGGTTGGAGACACATAAGGAAGTAGTAGCAAGAGTAGGTTCTAATTTGAGCTTATTACAGAGATCAATAGATATGAAGCTATGAGAAGCACCAGTATCGAATAATACCCTAATAGGTAAATCATGTAAAGAAAAAGTACTTCGTAAGGTACCTTGGTCATCCTGAGCAGGTGGTGGAGGTGGTGTAGGAGTGGTGATAGCAAATACTCCAGATGGTGTGCCACGCTTATACATTGGGCATTCTTTCTTGAAATGACCCGGCTGGAGGCAGACATAGCATAAATCTTTCCTAGTCGTAGAAGGTGGTGGAATAGCAGCTCCGGTAGATGGACAACTATTGGCATAATGGCCCTTCTTATCGCACTTGAAGCATGTGATATTAGCAAGATCGATAGGGCTTTTCTGAGCATAACCCAATCCAGTAGTCTTCTGCCAAGCTTTCTTTTGTTGATCAAAGTTCATCTTCCTCTTCCCGGGCTGGCTAGAAGAGGGCTGAGTAGGGGCAGCCTTGGCAGTGGATCCCTTAGGCTTCGACTCATATCTAAGAGCAAAATCAATAAGCTCTGTGAAAGTGGAGCGAATGTGTCCGGTAAGCAGGTCATAATATTCTGGTCTAGCTCCCAAAATGAATTTCTCGTTCTTCAAAAGTGGTGTATCTATCAAACCCGGTCCAAACTTGGAGAGTTCATTAAATTTCCTCTCATACTCAGAAATAGTCATACTGCCTTGCTTAAGATCCATGAAAGCTCTATAAAGTTGGGTTTTCCCAGCAGCTGGCATCCATTGCGCCGAGAAGGTATCCCTAATCAAAGATAGACAAGATGAATAACATTTCAAAGATAGAAGGAAGAATTTTAAACCACTAGAATCCAAACTATTCATACCTAAACTGGGCCCAAGTGATGGTGTCCTCCTCGATACGAGAAGTAACGGATTCCCACCAATCTTGTGCGGCATCTTGGAGTTGCCAAGCAGCAAGCTGACGCTTCTGAGCATCAGTAATTTCCAATCCAGAAAATATCTTCTCCAAACTCTTAAGCCATTGCTGAGCCTCTATGATGTTCTCGGATCCAGAAAATTTAGTACCTCCCAGTTGCGAATACTCCTTGCTAAGAGTAGTGAATTTGACAGGAGCTGGAGCGGCAGGTGCAGCCTGGGCAGGACCATTGCCTCTTCCACCTCTAACATTTCTTCTGGTACTCATCCTGAAATACCAAAAGAGATTTAGAACCAAAGATAAGATAATAGAAAGCTAAGAAAACAAATCAACGAATCAAAGGAGCTTGAATTTTTTTGAAAGGATTTGGATATTGAATCGATTCTCCTCATTCTAGAGTATTGCTACTCTATCTCTAATGAGTTTCTTTATAATCCCGAACTAAGGTTTTTAGGAAACCTGGCTCTGATACCAACTGTAACATCCCGTATATTTGGACCATTTAAATTGACAATAATCCACACTTGTCAACTTAAATAATACAAAACACAGAACATTATGGGATTATAAGTACATAAATGTAAATGAGAATCAATACAACATCACAGACTCAGAACAGTCACAGAATAATGCAGCGGAAAATACATCGTCATAATAGTAGTTCATGAAGCTACTACAGAGAATACAACAATGTCTCAACATAAAGCGACTGAAAGAGATACAAGATGTCCAATACATAAGTACATCAAATACTGGAAATAAAATGATATAGATAAAACTAAGCCTTTAGCATCTTCGACCAACCTTGACCAGCAACGGAGTAGCTTCAGACTGACTCGAGCATATGCAAAAGAAACACTCGAGTCAGGACTCAAAATCTTATACAGGATAATCAAATGCATATAATAAAGTCCATAACTCAGAGGTGAATATAAACATCATTAAGGGATCGATAAACTACTTACAGAATACGCTAAATAGATAATGTCTAATCCATAAAGTAAGATATCAAAATAGGGTTAAGCAGGGCCCATACACCTCTTAACCTGTTTATTCCCAAAAGCATATACAAGACCGTAGTTTCCCCAAAACCGGAAGTCACCAGAGGGCAATCCATATACTAAAGGTACAAATCAAAATCGTAGGGGTCGCGAATAGGATAATCAGTATGACAAGGTACATGAGGCGATACCAACTAGGATACTAGTAGTTGCGTGATCCGGACTGATGTTGGGCATAGCAGCTACTATCCCAACACCGCGAAACCACACTCCCAAATCAAGGGGTGCACCCAAATCGAATCACAAAAGTAATAGATAAGGTATCGAAGAAGTGTGTCCGCTAGAGGTAGCGAACCTCAATGGCCCGGCGCGGCTCCTGTTTTAGTCATGTCAGGGGTCATCCAAAATCGTTCTCTTTCTTCAGTCAACGCGTTCATCAAAACCATCCACTTCATTCTGGATCAACACTTCGCGCATATTAGTTATTAAAGTGGTTTCGGTATCGACAGAGAGTATGTCCATAATCCGATCCCGGACTCTTTAATAACTACGTATTTATTACCCAACAGTCAACTTTTTATTAAAGTTAAAACAAATCAAATCCAAAGGTCAAGTTGCAAATTTGACTTCCAAATTTGATATTTCATAATTCGATTCGTTTTATTTATAAAATCTTATTTCGAAAAGAAATTCTAGTTCAAGCCCTTTAGTTACCAAAATTTAAGTATTCACGTTAAATCAACATTTCACTTATTAAATCAAATTCAAAATTCATGGATTACATGCAATAGTAAATCTTAGTTCAACTCATTAAATCAAGTTTTATTCTTTAAATCCGTATTTACATTCTTAGGTTCATTTCTATATCAATTTCATTTACTACATTCACTTTGTCAAAACTTTGTTTATTCATTTATCAAAAACTCGAAACTTAATCACTTTATCTTCTAACCTATTTACTTCTTAAATCTCATTTCGATTAACTTTGTCAAAACACTTTGTTTAACCAAATAAATTCACAAATCCGTTTCAATTCATTACATTAATTCGTTCTCATTTATTTCAATTAAATTTATTTCTTTATTCCAACAAATCTAATTTATTTAATTCGATAAAATCCATTTTATTTATTTCAACAATTCATTTATTTCATTCAATAAAATCATTTTATTTATTTCAAAACAAATTCATTTATTTCAATTTAATAAAATCAATTTTATTTAATTTAAAACAAATTCATTTATATTTACGTTACCAACTTACCATATAGTTTTCTAAGTTCATTCCATGATTTCAAATGAGTCTCAATTTCAAAACGTTCTTTGTTGACCGTTCGGTTTCTTATTTTAATTATCTATCCTAGGCCAATTCATTCAATTGGGTATTTATCATTTCAACCCAATTCTATTTAAATTCAAAATCAAACATACAAAGGGAACTTGCAGTGTGATAGCTGGGATGGTGTCAAAGTAAATAAACAAGCAATAACATCCATTTGTAACAATTCAACAATTTCAAATAATCCCGAAAAAATCGTATTAATTCGCGTTTGTTATTTACGCCAATTAATATAACTATTTCTAGAATCTACACTATCATTTCATGTAGATTAAAGATTATAACATTCTGTTTCACTTAGTCGTTCAATTTTGATTACAACGGTTAATTCAATACGTTCAGTAGTCTAAAGTGACATTTATCAATTCCACAAGTCAAGCAATTTAAAGGGTCAATTTAACTATTCAATATTCATTATATAAGAGGTCAAGTTAACATATGTCATTAGGAATTTTATATCTATCCTATATCAAATTCAGTTTCAAATTTATTATTTATTACAATAACAACAAATTTAATATCACATAGTAAATTGGTGTCATAACTATTTAACATACTAACTTCAATTCAATTTTTAACATCAATCAATTTAACGTTCAGATTACATTCATAACATCCAACATCTAATTATCATTGTATAAGAGATATTTGAGTCGTGAATAGAAAATATTCACCTTGCGTGGTTAGAGATTTGACGACGAAGCACGAAGACGGATAGATACGAGACACTAACAAGCTCAATGCAAAATGAACGCAACAACGATGAAGCAAGACAGATCTGATAAGCTGAAGGTAACTTAGGACTCCGAAGCAGTAGCTGGAAATAAAACATAGCAACAACGTGAGCAACTAGAATGCTAAGAATTTCATTGCTATGTAATATACAGTTTTCCATCTAAACTCGTATAAAAAAAACAAAATCAGTTATGGCCAAGTCGAAGTGGATGAAAGCGATGGTGCTGGTTGGCGGCGGAGGCTGTCAGAGGAGTAGGCGAACTGGTGGTGGACTGGCGGACGGCAGTGGGCTAACGGAGGGCTGGTGGTGGCGGAGCTGGTGAAGGCGAGTGGGGCAGTGGTAGAACTGGGCAGGCAAGGGGAGGCGGGGTGGGGTCAGGGCGGAACTGGGCGGCAAGGGGAGGCGGAGGGGTCAGGGCGGAACTGGGCACGGGGGTCTGGGCGGTAGGGCGGGGTCTGGGGCGGGTCTGGGCACTGGGTCTGGGCGGTAGGGCTGGGTCTGGGCGGGGTCTGGGCTGGTAGGCGGAGGGCGTGGCTCGGAGGGTCTGGCACGGAGGTCTGGGCGGTAGGGCTGGGTCTGGGGCGGGGTCTGGGCTGGTAGGCGGAGGGCGTGGCTCGGAGGGTCTGGCACGGAGGTCTGGGGCGGGTCTGGGCACGGGTCGGAGGGCGACTGGGACTGGCGGTTCGGGTGGCGGGGTTCGGGCGGGGTCTGGGGTGGCAGGGACTGGGACGGCGGGCGAAGGCGGGTGTGGGCGAAGGTCTGGCGGAGGGCGGAGGGCAGTCAGGCCAGGTGGGGAACTGAGTTGGCGGGCTGGGGGAATACATGCAGGCGGGCGCTGGGGACGGGGAGGACGGGCGGAGGTGGGTTGGTGGGGCTGCTGAGGCAGTGGCTGGGCGAGTACTGATGGCGGAGGTGCTGGACGGTATGGCAGGTGATGACATGGCAGGGGCTGGAGTTTCATTTGTTTGTGGAGGGAAGAAATACAACAGAGAGAAGAGAAACAAAATGTAGAGGAGGAAGAACGAACCAGAAATGAAATGCTAAACAGTGAAATATGAATTGAAGCCTGGTTTATACGCAATAGTACAGAATTGAAAAGTCTTTAATTGATTGTATAGGTACACTAAAAGACTGTTGGAGTTTCAAGGAGTAATTACTGATCAGGAGATGCCTCGAATTCTACTCCCTAGTGAAGCCTAATAGACACAGGTTTAATAGTGTAACGGACAGGTTTCAAACCGTTAACAATTTGTAACTTTTAACTCCGAACTCCGAATGATGCAAACGAATATACCATTTTGATCAGCGCGACGGTACGCTTCCAACGGTATACAGATTATTGTGATACGATGATTTTATAAAATTTGCATTTACGCCGCTTAAATTGTACGTTTTGCAAAATAAGATAAACGGAGTAGGCGATGACAGTTTTAGACGAAACGAATCATAAAATCTTGATCAGAATAATTTTTACAAGCGGACTGTGTAAAATATTTGGATTTGGAAGATAAATTTTTTCGCAGCTTTATACGGACTGATATACAGTAAAACGCGAACGGACTTTACTGTAATATTTTTCAACGAAACTTTTTCTATGTCCATATCAAACTAGACGTATGTCACAAATAAAGTTTGGACGTAAATTGAAATCGTTTAAAATTTCAAAATTTTTGTTGAAACGATGAATTTAAAATTTTAAATTGGGTTGAAAATTTTGGGTCGTTACAATTCACATGCGGTTTCTTTCGTTAAACTTATGGCGGAATTTCAAATGATATGACACTAATTTTGTTGAGTTTGGAAACTGTTGGAAAAAGCGCTTTGGTAAGAATCATTTTATTTAATGAATTGAAATTTAAATTATAAAATATATAAATATTGATGAAAAATTATAATTATTAATGTAAATTATGTTCAATGGATGGATGTTTAATTATTACAATATTTTGAATGTGTTGTGAACTGATTGGGTAATTATTGTCAAATGTAGTGTTTTTGGATGTCTAATCGTAATTAATTATTGATTTGAATTAGACAATAATTAATTGAAATGAAATGAATAATAATGAGAGTATTAGATAAATAAATAATAAATAAGGTTTAATTATAGATTTTACTAATTGTTTCTGTCAATACAAAGATTTTTAACTGATTTTACTAAAGCTAAAGTATGGAATTAAATAAGATTATTATATTTAATTAATATTTAAGAAGTTTATTATTTAGAATGAGGTTCAAATAATAAAATAGTTTTAAAGTCATTTGCAGAAGATTGTTATTTTTGATTTAAAATACGATGTTTTGGGTTATTTGAAAAATGGAGTAAAATAAAGAAATTTAAAATATATTACTGTTTTGGAAGAATTACTATTGTTCTTAAGATAAATAAATAAAGGTAGACTTATAATAAATAATAACAAAATGATTCAAAAGAACAATGGATGTAAATATTTTTTTTTTATTACTGTTGAATGTGTGATTGATTGTTAGTTGTAATTATCGCATATGTTTAATGTTTGATGATATTATCACATTTTGACTAGTGTTCGATATTTTACCGTTGTTACTACTAGTTGATTGGTAGTTAATTCTAATTATTCGACGATGGATGTTATGTTACTAATGTTGATTGGATTAGTACACATTTGATCATTGACTTGTGTCATTGTTATGAGGTGATTAGCACACATCTGTTGGTTTATACTTACATCGTTGATTCGTTACTAAAATGGATGATTAGTATGTATGTAAGTATACTTCTGTTGTTATTTTCTTGTTTGACGATTGGGATTGGGATTAACATTGAATGTTGCTGATGATTGATGGTTGGGTGCTATTATTATTATTATTACTATTATTTTACCCCATATGATGATCTGTTGTGATGGATGAGCAGAGATATTGTTTTATACTTGCATTTCTTTCCATGGTTGTATTGATTGTATTGAATTACATTGGTTGCGATGGTTGAGTGGATGCAATGGTTGTTTTGTACTAACAAGTATTTGGATGATCTGGATAGCCCATTCTCAGAAGAGAAAATCTTTAGAGTTATTAATGATAAATCGCCTGATCGGGATGGATTCCCTATTTTGTTTTACAAGAAATTTTGGCATATTTTAAAATATGACATAACAAAAACGTTTCCCAAATTTTATAATGATAACTTACAATTAGAAAGATCAAACTTTGTTAATGTAATCCTTATCGATTAGAAAGTGGGAGCGATAGAATTAAAGGATTTTAGGCTTATCACTTAAATTAACTATTCACTTAAAATTATTTAAAAGGTCATAGCTATTAGGTTAAGTATTAAAATAAATAATCTAATTGATATAATGCAATCCCCTTTATTAAGGGTAGAAATATCATGAATGGGGTTGTCATTGTCCAAAAATTTAGAAATTACTATTGTAAAAATAATATCACTTATGTCCTCTTAAATTTTGAATTTACCTATGGGTTTGATTCTTTTGACTAGTCATTTCTTAAAGACCTTTTACTGGCTAGGGGCTTCAAATTAAGATGTGTAAGATGGATAATGCTCTTGCTAAGAACCGAGAACTCCACTAGATAGTCAATGGTATTCTAGAAAATAAAATACAATTTAAAAGTGGACTGAGACTAGAAGATCCCTTGTTACCCTTATTGTTCAACTTAGCAGTAGATGTATTCTTTAGGGTCACAAAATTATCTATTGTAAATTGAGCCTTTGGTAGAGTTGGTAACAAGATCACTAATGATGGTCTCTCGATTTTTCAGTTCGTTGATGACACCGTGCTTTTTACCCCTCATTCACCTTGCCATATTACAACCCTTAAATTTATCTTATATGATTTTGAAATGCTTTCAAGGCTAAAGATTAATTTTGACAAGAGCTCTGTTATGGTCTTGAATGACGTGGATAATTATGAAAATCTCATCGCTAATACTCTTAATTGTAAAATCATGAAATTTCGTATACAGTGTTTAGGGTTTGTGATTGGACCTTCTAAGTTAAAAAATGAAGATTGGGAAATAATTGTTGATAAAATTGACAGAAAGTTATCTACTTGGATTTGTAGATTCTTATTTAGTGTAGGTAGAATCATTCTTATTAACTTGATCTTATTTGCTCTACCAATCCACTGGAAGTCTTTCTATCTTTTTCCAAAATAGGTCATTGAAAAAATAGATAAAAGTAAAAGAAATTTCCTATGGTACGGGAAAATTCCTGTAATAGTGTTAACTGATTAATCAACTGGGAAGTAGTTTGCAAATCTCAAGAGGATGGGATGTTAGGAATTGTAAATCTTCACAATCTACATGTAACACTACTAGAAAAATAGCTTTAGAAATTTAATAATAATAATGAAAGACTAATTTAGAAAGAAACGGTTTCAAATAAATTTTATGATAGTACAGATAACTTTCACCATATTACTTCTAATTCCAACAAAATGTTCCACTTTTTGAAATCTATCTTATAAAGCAACTATTATTTTTAACCTTGGGATCAATAATATAGTTCATTCAGATAATAATTCTTTTTTTCGTTACGATGGCTAGATTTCTCCTATTTCTCTTAGAATCGAGTATAAAGAAAATTTTGATATTAGTAATTGCATAAATGAATTAGTTCACGAGATCACTAGTTCGCAAAATGTTTTTCCATGGACCTTTACTTTTAACCGTGCCCTCGAAGGTGCCACCTTAATCTAATTTGTTTTACTTTGTACCGAGCTAAAATGTTATAATTTAGATAATGAGAGTGATACTAAAGTATGGTGTTGGGATAAAAGGAAAACATACTCCTCTAGCTTGGTTTACAAATTCTTATATTTCTCACGGTCTAATTGAAATATTTTTAGATTTGTATGGAAAGTTAATGCTCTTTCCGAAATAAAGTTGCACATGTGAATAATCCTATATAAGTAATTGCATAAAATTGAACTCTTAAAGAAAAAGAATTTACGCATAGATAAAAAATGTGTTTTTTGCAATTCAAAATTAGAAAACTTAACGATACATTTGTCCCTTAACTTATTCTAATTTCGTAAACACTCTAAATTTTTTTGACTTTAACATGACCAGCAGTGTCCTTAACTACGATTACTTTGGGAACAATATAAGATTCTAATGGGCAATGATCGTAGAATTTTACTTGATACCATTTACACTATTACAAGTTAGTACATATGGTTTGGAAGGAACCAAGGAATGTTTAATAATGTTAACACCCATTCTAATAAGCCAATGTACGACATCACATTATTTATTTATAATTGGGTCACAAACCTAAGCTATAAATTATATAGAAATGTTCTTTTCAGAGATTTTCTTAAAAAGGTAAAAAATCGCACTGACATCATAAAGTTAAAAATAATTTATAACAACGGGAGACACACTATGGCCTTAAGTAACGATATAATAGACATGTTTAATGAAGATAAACCCTCAAACACTATACTCTTGAATGATAGCCAATTCAATTTTCTTTACATTCCCATTATTATTTTTGCACATATATATATGTATATAACTTTTAAATTTTGTAAATGTACATGTGTTGGACTAACGTATTTGTCAAATCTTTTCGGTTTTATGGTTGTTATGGACTTGACTACTATTGTTGAGGATTCACGGGTGCATGATTGATGGGTGGCACTTTTTGTCTCTTTCAGGATGTTACAGTTTATTTGATTGACATCTCTGGTGTCTCTCTTTGTATTCGTGGTATTCTATTTTAACTTATCACTACTTCCAGACCAAGGAGAAGTTATTTTATGATTCTTGGACGTGGTCTTTTCATGGTTATATGAGACTTCTACTAGGACTAAGGAGGTTCCTTTTCTTTTATTCACTATACGGGTGGTTTTGTGTACCTGCCCGGCTTGTTAGCATCTCTTATTCTGAGTATGAAATAAAATTATATGAGTGATCTCCTTCTCTGTAGGATCACTCATTTTCCTCAAAAAATGTTCATGATATCGTTTCAAAGTAAATTCTTTGTAAATATCTCAAAAATATTTTCAACATTATACTTTAATCTTGAAAATAATATGTGAACTTGTTTTGAAGCAGTTGCTTGTATTTCTCACAAATAAAAATGTTGGTCTGGCCGATTTGGAAACCTATATTTTCCTTAGCCCATGTATAACAACGGTCGGAATCTATACCTGATCCGACTCAAATATCAATGATCAGCCCATATGTCGGCTCCATTTGGAGCGTGGCCCAACCTCTTAGACTTTCACCCACTGGCAGGCCAAACAAGGCCCACTTAAGGAATACATCATCTGTTCCGATGAGAATGACGGGCTGGTCTCCCCACGGGCAATAGACGACGAGGTCAAGGCAGGTTACTCCCGGAAATTAGGGCCTCTCAACGGTCAGCTTAGTCAATTAGAAAGCCACCAAACAACCCCTCATTCTTGTTATCATTTTTTTGACCCATCACTGCCCGCATGGATCTCCTAGTTGCCTTCAACTATGTCTACAAACTTCAAGTTCCCTCAGCTTAAGGTAAACCCCACCCGTGTCATACCTTTGAAAGGCCGGCATCCATTGGCCCAACTCATCTGATAAGGACGCTGCTGTATAACAAATCCTTCATGTACTTTATTGACACCTTAGCACGTCTGCTACAACCACCCTATCCCTGTGTCGTCTACCGTGTTTTGGGGGAGTTTCCACCATACAGCTCGCTAACTATCTACGTGCACCTTGTGAACCACCTGACATCCCAGGTAGCATGATCATTAACTATATAATCCCATCAGCGGCCCTGTGCATTTCTTTGGCATTTTCAGACCAATCTCAGCCGTCCAAACAATAAGTTTAGCTATTATAAATTTATCATGCATTGCAACTTCACAAGGGTTTAAAAAGATTAAGCCTTAAAAGTATCTTTGTATTTTCAGTCGGTTCACTTCGTAATCTAGGCTGTAGTAATAAAAGAAAGGAATAAGAAATTTTTCATAATGGACGTATATCACCTTTGATCGAACCACTCTAAAATCACATCCCTTTATTTTATAACATTTAATACCGCTTCATTTTCCATTTTTAACCGAATTATTATTTATCAATCTTAGCTAATATATCCTCTTAAACATACTTTCGAGGCTGGCTAGAAATACAGTCAAAATTTTGGCACTAGAAGGATGCCCCTCCCCCTAAAAGCTCTCGTTTTTCTTCATTTTATCTCCTCAAAATCCATTCCAATTTGTTATCATGGAGCCATCTCCTAGATATGAGGGTAACAACTCCAATGAGCATGAAACTAATGGAAACACAATAGCAAGTGTTGTTTGCACTATCCCTGGGAATATGACGTACTATGATATAGTAATTGACAAATGTAGGTAATTTAACCAGTGAAATGAAAAGTCCGAGGACAAGGCTAGACGCCCAGACGATGGTCATTTTTGCCCCACTAGTCCCCTTAATGGCTGAATTGACTATCTACTAGGCTCTCTAGGTCATGAGCACGGCCAAAGCCCTAGAAAGTGTAGTTCTAGAAAATCCGCTATGCCACCAATCCCTAGACATATTAGCAGATATTTTCAGATGTGGATAATGTCATAGTTACATCAGCATGAAAAATCAATTTTACTATTGGATATCTAAAAGTGTATATGGTTCGAGTAATATGAATAATTATCTGAGTTATAAACTTGTGCAGAATATAAATATAAAAGTAAAGTAATAAAATAAATAATACCAGAGATTTTTATACTCATTCGAACTCCCGTTCTACGTCCAGTCCCAGACTCCTTATGGATTTATCAAACTAATGTCCTCACTTAACCTAAAGGAATAGGTACAGACCGCTTGAGCAGTTGAATAGGACTTCTACATTACATACCACCTAAGCGTTGAATGGGACTTCATGCCTGAGGATCTCCAACATGACTTCGACTACAAAGAGTAGTAAAGTGTTTTGATTTCTTATGCTCTAAATAACATGGATGAGTCGATATAGTTCAACCTTCCTATAATCTTCTTCTGAGTGGTGTATTGAGTGTACGTGAAGAAATGGAAAGGCTTTGATCACAAGAATTGTATTCTTGAATGAATAAGTGATTAATTTGAAAGTATTGAAAGTATGTGAAAGCACTAGAGAATTTAAATGCAATATATAGAAAATTAGAGAATGTAATTGATATTGAATTCAAGAATTTGTTTGCTTTGTATAAAGGACGTATAGTTGTAACTCTTAGTAAAGAGGAGCGATTAATAGAAATGGTTGCAACCATTAATGAAGAGGAATAACTCTTCGTAGAGAAGAGCACCCCTATAGAAAATTTGAAAAATATAGCTGTTACGACCATTCGGTCGACTGAATAAAATCAACTAGCCGACTGAATTAAACTGAGAGACACATTTTTCAAAACATAAAGGAATCGGTACAAAACTAGGCAATTTCGGTCAATTGAATTTTTCAAATCAATTGACTGAACATACGGTTAGTTGACTGAATTGAGAATTAAATTGACTGACTAATGCTAGTGAACATAGTTTAAAGAATAGAGATTCAGTCGATAGAATATACCAAGTCAGTCGACCAAACTCTGTTTAAAATCAAAAGTTGTCTTAGTTCAGTTGGTTAGAGCACTTACTTTTTAAACCAGTGACTCGGGTTCGAGTCTTGCTCCATGCATTTTTGAAAACTTGATTTTCACTTAAAATACGAGGTGTGTGTATGTATTTACCACTTTGAAGAGATTTTCACATATGTATACTCTAGACATGACACCCTATGACTAATAGTACTTTGTTCGTCACCTTTGTCTTATCTCCGTCATGTGTATATCTCTTCTTGTATCTCCATATATGTACTTTTATCCTCTTTTATACTGTATATCTTCATGTTGAACTTATTTGTTTGTCTCTTTTTATACTCATGTACCTGCAAGTTAGCTTAGAGGTTCTTTGACATAATTATATAGTTATTGTCATTAAAATCCAACAAAAGAGGTTCTAACATTCTCCCCCTTTTTGATGATGACAACTATACAATTTTTCAAAAATATTTATTTTATATAAAATGATATTATAATATGATTAAAGCTCTCCCTAAGTAAAATATCTCCCCCTGTCAATATGCATACGAATTTCTTCCCCTTCATCATTATCAAAAAGGATGAGAGAATATAATAAATTTTATAAAATATCTTGTAAGAGCAAAATTTTCTATTCTTTCTTAATTATAATATTTCTAAGTAAACTACTACTTATAAACTAGGGTATCGGTAAAAATAATTAACATTTATAGCATGTGATACCCGATATTCTTATAATTTCCTAAGTTTTAGGAAACCATACCCATTTCGGTGTGGTTGAACCTTTATAAATATAGTTTTCATTACTCAAATCAGTGTACATGAATGCATATCTAGTACTATTTTTACTTTTAGCTTGTTTATGGCCTACCGCTCTTATCATTGTGAGTTTTCTAATTTGTAACTAAGGAAGCTAAGATATCTTTACCTTTGTTAAAATTTATGATATTTTCATTTATTCTTTCAAAATTTGCTTTAGAATCACAACTTCTTTCTGAAAAATATTACTATTAATAATCTCACATTCTTTAGATAATTCTAAATTCTTTTTAATTAAAGATTCATTCTCTTTTTCAAGAGACAAATTAAAGAGCTAGAATTATTTAAAGAAGTTTTCAAACATATATTTTTATTTTACAAAACATCGATTTTCTTTAAAAGATCATTGTTTTTTAACTTATAACTGCTCACTTTCTATTTGTATAAAAAATTTATGTAAAACAAGTTCTTCTATCATATTTTCAAAAAATTTAATTTTTTTACCAAAATTTTATTTTCCTCTTTTAAATTGGAAATTTCTTCCTCACGATCTTTTAACTTAGCTAATGCAATTCTATTACCTTTATTCAATGTTTTTATAATCTTTTAATAATTCATCATGTCCTAACAAAAGATCTTTATATAAAGAATCTAAACATACCGATTGTGATCTGAGTTTAGCCAAGAAGCATTTCCTTGTTTGCTCCTTTGATTCTTCTTTATTGCTCTTCCTCTTTCTATTGCCTTGACTAGATATTTTTATGGCCATTTATTCTAGCATGTTGTGACGATCTCTAGAGTCCAAGGCTCTTATACTAAATGAAAGACTATGAGGATCGAGTAATATGATTATAACTACTAAATAAAACTTATATAAAACTTGTAGTATAAATGTTGCAATAAGTAAAGTGCACCAGAGATTTTATATTGGTTCCAACTCCCATTCTACGTACAGTCCAAAACTCCTTCTGGACATAACTAACAAACGTCCTCACTTAACCAAGAGGAATAGGTATTGCAAACTCCTTGAGCTACCAAACAGGACTTCTACATTACAAACCGCCTAAGCTGGTGAATAGGACTTCATGTCTGAAGATCTCCAACAAGACTTCAACAATAAATAGTAGTGAAGTGTTTTGACTTCTTGTGCTCCAAATAACAAAAATGAGTCGATATAGTACAACCTTCCTATAAACATCTTTTTAGTGGTATATTGAGTGTACGTGAAGAAATGGAAAGGTTTTGATCACAAGAATTGTATTCTTGAATGAATAGAGATCAATTTGAAAGTATTGAAAGTATGTGAAAGCAATGGAGAATTCAAAAGCAATATATAGAAAATCAGATAATGTAATTGGTACTGAATTCAAGAATTTGTTTGCTTTATATAGAGGATGTATGGTTGCAGCTCTTAGTAAAGAGGAGCGATCAATAGAAATGGTTGCAACTATTAATGAAAAGGAATAACTCTTCATGGAGAAGAGCTCCCGTTTAGAAAATATGAAAAATATAGTTGTTACAACCATTCGGTTGACTAAATAAAATCAACCAACCGACTGGATTGAATAGAAAGAAACGTTTTTCAAAACATAAAGGAATCAGTACAAAAATAGGCAGTTTCGGTAGACTGAATTCTTTAATTCAGTCGACTAAACATATGGTTAGTTGACTGAATTGAACAATTCAGTTGACTGACTAATGCCAGTGAACATAGTTCAAAGAACACAGATTCAGTCGACTGAATATAATAAGTCAGTCGAACAAACTCTGTTTTTTGAGAGAAATGTTTGATCGTCTAAAAGTAGAGGAGAGTATACATGTACCAGTCAACTGAACTCTGTTTAAAATCAAAAGTGGTCTTAGTTCAGTTGGTTAGAGCACTTGCTTTCTAAACTAGTGACCCGGGTTTGAGACTTGCTCCATGCATTTTTGAAAACTTTATTTTCATTTAAAATATGAAGTGTTTGTTTGTGTATATGACTTTGAAGAGATTTTAATATATTTATACTCTAGGAATAAAAATATATGACTAATAGTGCTTCATTCATCACCTTTGTCTTGTCTCCGTCGTGTGTATCTCTTCTTGTATATATATATATATATTCTTTTATCCTCTTTTGTACTGTATATATTCATGTTGAACTTATTTGTTTGTCTCTTCTTGATACTCATGTGCCTGCAAGTTAGCTTAGAGATTCTTTGGCATAATTATATAGTTGTTGTCATTAAAATCCAACAAGAGAGGTTCTAATAGTATCTGCATCCACTGATATAGACGGTATTTGATATTATCCTATTCGCTAATGATTGAAAATCAACAAACGCAAATAGAAAATTTTGGTTTAATATTTTTTTCAGTCACTTTGATTATTAAATTATGAAAGTCTACAAATATGATGATAATGAATAGATTTGAGCTGTTAATATGAATTAAATGCATATAACATAAACTATTATCTTAATAAAATAATAAATGCATATCTTAGCTTGTACTAAACTACACATAAAATAAACCATAATCCTAACAAAAATTGGATGGATAATTTTCGAATGCGGATGTATTCATATCTGCACGCTTTTCTGGATATTAGATATTTATGCACTTTTCAAATATGAATGCAGATGATTTTCGAATCTTTCAGATATCCATTAGTAGCCTTACTGATCCTCTTCGACCGGGAGACAGTCCGCCTTCCATCGCGTACAGATAGTAGACTGAAACCATGATCTTTGTTTTGAAAGCCTTGGTAGTGGAGGCCATGGTCTGGCCCAATGGCCTAGAGAACCATCAATTCCCTCTTGAACTCAATGTGAGGCACCCGGCTTAGATCCCGGGAAAGGCGGCATTATCCACCCAGATCCCCATCAATTGTTCGGAGTAGATCTCCTACTTCATCTAGGCATTGTCGTTCTCCTTTGCCATATTATTGCCACGTGTCTCTAACACTAGATAGGTGGCCAAGAAGCTCTCCACCCTAAAAGGCCATTATCATTCGCAACAAGTGGAATCTGCCCTCCAAGAAGAAATGGCTACCCTACATCAGCAGATGCACATAATTCAAACAAGGAAGCCTGGTAATGATGTGATGGGGGGTTAGATAACAAGAATACAGATCCATTCTCCAAATAAATCTTAAGTGCTTACATTCACGCAGCTATGTTTGACCTCCCATAGACAAGTATGATGGGAGTGCTGACCCACCCGATCATATCACCACCTTTAACCCAGTAACCTGAGCTGGTCGACACTCCAACCATGAAAAATGCCTCCAATTTCCCTACACATTGACTAGGCTGGCTTCTCGCTGGTTCCTTCATCTGCAAACTAGAAGTGTCCACTCGTGGGCCCAACTGTATTCCGACTTCAAGGCCCTAATCTTCGCATCGAAGACAAAACTAATGATGGCCAACGAACTAAGCAACATAAGGTAGGGTTTGACCAAGTCACTCCACTCATACATCAATCGTTTTAATAAGGAATCGATAAGGCCAAGAGGAGCTAACAAGAATAGCCTGGTAGTAACTCTCTACTCTAGGGTAAAATATCAGTCCCATATGTGGAAATAATTATACAAGTTGCCTACTTCATCCCTAACTACTTTCTGCAAAGGGAGAACGAAATTACAAGAGTGAAGGAGGCAGACATCTCCGATACTGATGATGAAGGCATCCATAGGAACAAGATAAGCCAGGGAGAGGACAATCATAGAAAGAATGGTCAATTGAAAAATAACAAAAAATGCTCCAATGATGGAGCACGCTTCAAGCTCAGGTACACTAATTATGCAACCCTAAACCGTGATATGGAAACTAACTATCTCATTACATGCGATCGTGTCACATTTTAACAGCCTGCTCCATACCAATCAGGGGTAGAGGAAAGAGCCCAGGGGCAATGGTAAATATTGTAAATTTCACCAGTTCATTGATCACTCGACCAATGAGTGTTGCCCCCTCAAAGATGACATAGAGCGACTAATCCACGAAGTAGTGTTGGTTCTATATGTTAGGAAGCAAGTGGAATAGCATAATATCCGGGATATCCCACCTGCCTCATCTCAATGGGGAGGTAACACTGTAGTCATGGTCAATACTGAGATCCTATTAATATGTGGTGGCCTGCACATAGCAGGTAGCAGCAAAGAGGCTCGGGCCAGCTATAAGAGGAAGCTGTTGGATCACATTTACTCAGTAGACCTTCAAACCCCAAAGGTACCTCGGGTCAAAGAAGATTCCATCAAAATTGCGCTCATCGTATAGGACAAGAGAGGGATTAGTTTCCCTCATCATGACCCAATGGTCGTTTCAGTCAGCATGGCAAGTACAAAAGTCTACCGAGGCCTCATCGATAGGGGAAGCTCCACTAATGTTATTTTCAAAGGTGTTTTTGATAGAATAAAGCTTCCTACTCCCACACTTTCTCCCTGTGCATTATCCATTTATGAGTTCGGGGGTGTTAGCGTAGTACCCGTGAGGTTTACTTCTCATGTGGTCACTTTCGACAAGGAGCTGCTAGTGGCAAAGATCCAGTTTCAGTTCATTGTGGTAGATTATTCGTCCGCATATAATATTCTACTAGGAAGGCTAGTCTTGGAGGACATGGATGCGATAGTAGCCTACCAATGTCTAACAATGAAGTCCCAACCGATAGAGAAATAGGATGTGTTCGAGGCAAGGTTTTAAATCTCGGATTTCGGTCATGTCTCGTCTCGAAGAATTTAGAGAGCTTATCTCGTATCGGTGAGATCTCGAACGAGATGAGTGCATCTCTGTCGTTCATCTCGGATTTACATCTCGGTTTCAAAAATTCATTTCGGAGTTATCTCGGAGTATATGTCATGTCGAAAATTTGTTTTCATACACCTAAATTTATAATACTAGTCACTACCTTAAGGAAAACACTATACACTTACCTTGAATATATCACACGCTTATCATTAGTAATTTAGTACGGAAAAATATCACTTGTATCTTGTAAAATAAACAAATAACTAGATTTCATGAATAATGTTCAATATAATATTATATGAGATAAAGTAGACAAGAAACAAACCATAACATATGCACCTTTACTTTGTTTGATCATTCACTTAACTTTCCTACACAATATAATGTCTCATTTCTACCTTTTATGATTTATAGTGCTGCAAGGGAAATATTAATTTTATGACTTCAAATACAAAAGTCTACAAGTAGAATTAAGATATTCTATGTCTAATTATAGTATTTAATTACTAGCAAACAAAATCTCATTAAGCAACTAATAACATAGATATTTCAAACAAACGTATAAAATAACATACATAGTACAAACAATTTTCAAACATTTAGTTAAATTATAAGAAAAGCAAAAAAATGATGTATGAATGAACATGTAATCATCAAATGAAATTAATAGATGAAAGAGAATTCCTTTATTGCTTAAAAATAAGCCTTGAGGAAAAAAAATATAGCAGCAATGACTAAATGAAATCAAATTGGGAATCCATTTGGAACATAAAGTTAAATAAGTAAAGCCCAAAATTTATAACTGCAAAAAAATAAGGTTAGGAAAAAAACTTAAGAAAGTGTCGAAAAAAGAAAAATGAAATCGGATGTAAATTAATTTGGATCAGAAACCTAAATGAAAATCATAAAGTGAAATACTTACCATAATCGATGTAGATTTTATCATCTTCTTACACTCGTCAAAGCCATAAAATAAGAGATGAAGATTAAATGAGATTTATATAAGAAATAAGAGTTAAAAAAGTACAATTAAGAAGGCTTAAATTAAGGTAAAGGATGAGCCAGCCCAATACGAAAAAGAGTTGATTTTTTTCCAGAATTCAACAACTCGGCCGATATCTCGCTTTTAAATCTCGTCCGAGATACCAGACGAGATATTGAAATATTGTCCGAGATTTGGGTTAGACGAGATTCAAACGAAATAGCCTGTTTCGAATCGCCCGGGCTTGAAAACGAGATCTCGGCCGAGATGAGCGAGATTTAAAACCTTGGTTCGAGGCAACCAGTAAGCCTCCATAGATTGTTATAGGATCTCCTTACAGTAAGAAAAGAAGGGAGTGCTTATGTTATAATAGGAAATGACAACCCTCGGCGATGGCACACTCAAGAGAATGTGCGAGCATCTTATTGCTCCCATTCACGCTGGGGTCACCCCGATCGTTGTTAACAAACCACACATGTTGATCACCACCCAAAATCAAGATGGCTTAGTCACTGAAAACAATATTTCCTCAGCTAGTCCAAACAAGGCCAGAGAGCTCATCGCTACATGGAATGAACAGGTTTACCTCAGCTGATACGCGGGAACAAAAGACACCACCACTTCTTCCCTTTCCGCGTCAGAGGACCCGTCCGCGGGAACCGAAGGCATCGCCAACCCTTCGGCGAAAACACAGAGGTCCATGCTGGTCAAGGATATTATTAAAAGCAAGATATACATGTTGGACTAGTGTGACATGGAGGAGAGCATTAAAGATGATAATGATGATCCACTTAATCCATGGATGGGGGATTCTAGCCTCGAAGGTGAGCCGGCTACACCTTCGAAGCAGTATCAATTGATAAGACGACCCCAGAAGGTCGTCCATATAGGCAAAAAATTAAGCATAGAAGTAAGAGACGATTTTATTTATTCCCAAAGGAGAGAAAAGTTGTGTTTGCTTGAGGACATTCTGACATGACCAAAATTGACCAATCAATTATACGTATGCCCTCAACATTGACCCGATGACTCACCTCGTTCGGCAGAAGAGGCGACCGCTAAACCCCAAGCAGTACAAAGCACTCAAGGAGGAAGTGGAGAAAATTTTAGCGAATAGTTTTGTCCAAGAATCAACCTACCTTATCTAGTTAGCCAACCTAGTATTCATCCGAAAACCTTATGGGGCTTGGAGGACTTGTATCGACTTCTTAGATCTCAACTAAGCATACCTTAAGGACAGTTTTCCTCTACCCCGCATCAACCAACTCATGGGCGCAATCAGCAGACACGAGATAATCAAATTCGTGGATGCCTACTTCGGGTATACAAATTTTCATGCACAGCCCTGACCAAGAGTATACCTCATTCATCACCAACACTGGGCTCTATTAATATTGGGCCATGCCTTCCAGCCTTTTCAACGTCAATGCAACATATCAACGATTCATCAAAATGAATGTTCACCCAATAGATTGGATGTTCACTGAAGGTCTACATAGATGACATGCTGGTTAAGTCTGAGGGAGAGAGGTATGTAAAGAATATGGCAGAGACTTTTGGCATCATCCGCAAGTACAAGATGAATAATTCCACAATCATTAAATCTACCCTCCTTGCTACATCAAACACCCAACAATAACTCCCCATATACAACTGCCTTGCCTCAACACTTCTTCCTGACCAACATAAGCAACAACTTGTTGCCTTCTTGTATCACTTCTCCATCATTTCTCAAACCATCTCTACCTCCTCTCCAAACAATTCACCACATACTTCATCGACATTTACTATACTGCCTCTTCTCCACAACCATCCCCATTACATTCATTATACAAACTTTACCACACATCCATACTATTTGCCATTCATACATAGGTCAGCTCGAATACCGGGTTTCTCTCCTTAGCCTATGGATATACTTCACACTGCCACATAAACTACAGTGACCAACACACTCAATAATTCTTCAATATAAACTACAGTGACCACAACAACACACTTCTAACATACTTCTTACATACCCCCCAATACTTCTTCAACATCTAACTCAAACATCCCAATACAATAGTACATTCTTAACTACCTTTAACCATGCCTGTCACCAAACATCTACACATTCCATTGCCAACTTCCATCATCAACTGCAGCCAAATCACTTCTGCCTTCACCTCCACCCTCAGCAACAACCAAACAACACAGTAACACCCATTCCTCTCCTTACTACCCTTCACCAGTTTAACCACCAATCACCATATACCACACTGTTAACACAACAAATCACCAGCAACCCTCAACTTTCTCCTTCATCCCCAATCCAATAGCAACTTCATTATCGAAAAAACCCCATGCAATTCCAACCGCGACTACCAAAGCTCACTGCCTAAGATCGCGCTTCCATCCATCACTTCGGCAATCACTAAAAATCACCCATATCCGACTATCAAACTCCAACGTCCCTCAATCACCAATCGCGATTTCCAATCACGACAATCTAGCACCTAGAATCGCAAGCAGGAATTTTCCCTTTCTTTTTTTAATTTAATTTTGCATTTGATTTTTTTCTGAAGAGTCGCAATTTTTTTTGTTTAGTAGAGAAGAAGAGAATTAGGGTATAAACATTTGCGTTGTGGACTTTTGTTTATGGGTTTGTGGGCCGACCTTAATTTACTTCTTTATTTATTTGTTGTGAATGTTTTAGTGTAGTTTTCTTTTAAAAAAAATACCATTTTCCTAAAAAAGAGAAACAATTATATATATCTTATTTGAAATTTCAGGTTGCAAAAGCAGAAAATCAAAAGGAAGAATCGCCTGCTAGTTCGCTCTGCTTGCTTGCTTAAAAAAATCGCTACTTTTAAAATAATTGCTAATAAATTTGCACGCTCTGGTATCGTGCTCTCATCTATTGTTTTTATTTGCTTTGCATTGTTGCTTGCTTGCATTTTAAAAATCCAAAAACAAAAATAAAATTTCATTCGTAATTGCATCTTTAATTCACATTTAATTTTTGTTTTGCATTCATATCATCTTATTTTTTTTTTTAAGGGCAATACCCAAATCCTCATAAGGTGGGGGATTTCGTCACCACTTCCTTGGCCCACAAATTGCATTTCATCTTAGAATTTGACTAATAATAACGGTTAGAATTTTGACTTAAGGGAGCCATGAGCTCACTTAAGGCTTAATTGTATCTTGACAAGTTGTCCTCTTTCGACAATTTATTTTCTTATTGTCTAGGCTACGGTAGAGCAATAATCATTTATAAATATTACGGTGATTCATAAATATTATACTGATTATTTCTCTAAAGGTACTTAAACCTTCGGCTGTATTACTACGGTGATTCGTGGTGCACCGATAACTCCTGTCCGTTACTTGGCTAAGAAATATTTTGTTGGATTAAGTCAAAGTGTGATTACACCATTTTAGGCTAGGAGCTACAAGGACAAAGAGCTTGTAATTAAGTCCTTGCATTCATTTAGTCGCATTAGTTCATGCATATTTAAAAAAAAAATCAAAATCCAAAACTAAAAAAATTATTTTACATTCGACTTAACTAAGTTTTTTGTTTTAAAATTCAAAAAAAAATCATTTTACATTTTTTCCTTTGAAAAAAAGGAAAAAAAAATTCAAACAAAATCAAAAATCCAAAAAATAAAAATAATCTTTTCAAAAACTAAAAAAACAAAAAACATATAAAGAAAAAAAAATTGGAAATCCAAAATCCAAAAAAAAAACAATCCAAAAAAAATTCAAATCTCCTTTTTTAAAAAAATAAATAAATCCTTTTTGGTAAATATTTTTCCTTTATAAAAAAACAATATTTCACTTCATTTCACCTTCAAACCTTGTTTCATTCTTGTAACGACCCGAAATTTTCGACCTCGAAAATTCGACACTAATACGTCCATTGTAGAAATGCCGAACAATTGATCGCCGGAAATTCCAGATTGTTAGAGTTAGAAGAAAAGAGATAGAAGAAGAGACAGAAAAAAAATCACAAAATCTCACATTCACAGCGGATCAAAATATAATATCAATTAATAGCATTTATACAAAGGAAAGATGTATCTGCTAATTTACATTCAATACATCAGAGTTACAACCACACACAATAAACTGGACAGTTATAATCAACTTGTCCCAGACAACAACAATATAACTCCAATATACAGCGGAATATACTTCATACGATTCTGTCATCCAGCTCACCACCTGAGCTCCAGAACGATCTTACCTAAAAATTTGTAATACTCGGTCTGACCCGAGCATTACAACAAAGTAACACCCAGGTCTGGCTGGAAACCAGCATGAGTAAACCCATATAATATGAAATACCAAGCTATATAACTTATTTGCAAACCAGGGTAACTCGTACCTTCTACGAGTTCTTACTTATTATAGTCAATCATTTTCACACACAACAATTCTCAGGTTAAATGTCCAGGTTACTTAACTTATTCCATTCCAGCCTGATTAATCTCACATATCCAATTTATAAGGAATTTAGATTACTAATCGAAGTGGTTCCGGGTATTGCTGATACCCGACCCCGGTCTCTTCGAATCCAATATTATTCTTTAAGTCAAATTGTTTAAGTTTAAACAATATGATTTATATTCAGGATTTTATATCCACACAATAATTCATCTCAGATAGATAACCCACAATATCACAGTTCAACCAAGAATCTCATATCACAAAGCATCACAAATCACATATCAGAGATATCAAATAATCTAAGTCATTCAATATATCTCAATCATCTATAAGCAAGATAAATTAATTGTACCATTCCTAATTAATTTAATTGCTTTTAAACCCTGCTTACTTAACATTAATTAATTACAACCATTAATTAATCATCCTTTAATTATCTATCTAAATTAATTATCCATAATTACTTTCATTAAGTAATTATCCCATTGGTTAATTATCCTCAATTAATTAACCTTTAATTATTAATTAAATTAATTAACCCTTAACAAAATAATCCTTTAATTAAGTAATTATCATTTAAGTAATTAATCTCTAATTACTTGCATTAATTAATCCCTAGTTCCAATTAATTAATCTCTAATTAATTTATAGCCCTTAATTATTAATTAACCATTTATCATTAATTAATTAATATCCTTTTAATTACTTCATTAATTTAATTAATCATTAATTATCCAAGACCATAATTTATTTTAAGATAAACCATTTATCTTAATTAATTACATAATTATCCTTATCCTTAAATTACTTACAATAAGTAATTATCTCTTAATTACTCAAGGCCTTAATTTGCTTAAGATAAACCACTTATCTTAATCACATACTTAATCACACCATCAAATTCTTTTTGAAACACATAAGAATATTTTGAATAATCATTCCAATATAATTAGTCAAAACCCAAAACAATTTTAAACATATTTTTAACTTTTAAAATCAAATCTCTGAAAACTTGGTTCATATTTCTTTGAAACCTTATTTATTTCAAAATATTTTCAAACTTAATCACTCAAATATACTTTAAAAACTTGGCTAAGTAAAATTGCTTGAAACTTAATATATTTTCAAATCTTAATCTGGTTACTACATCTTTATAAAAACCCTAGGCCAAACAAATAAAAAATCCCGAGCCAATCCCATGCTTCTCTTCACGTTCTTGACTTCGAGCCTACCCTAGCATTACACGAGCACGAACCCGAGCTGAAACTTCCCCTCCGATCCTTAACCAAACCTGACACGTTCGTGCATGTGTGCATATGCACAGCCACGCCGATCACCACTGATCGTCGCCGAGAGCACTCGCTAGTCGCCGGTGACCTTCTCCAAGCATTCCATCACCCAGAACCCACGATCCACTCTGAAATCAAATTCGAACACACTCGAACCCATCAGCCAAAACTCGATCACCTATTCCTCCTGGCGCCACCCAATTCTGATCACCGGAATTCACGTCTCCTTGTCCACAGCCTCGCCGATGACCCCTACTTTATTTCCCCTACGACCAATCAACTCCGATGCTACCTCGTCACCGCAAATGTCACAAGAACATCGACTAACCCATCATAACATTAAACCATACAACGCCCCTGTATCGCCACCGCGATGATCGTTGGACACTCCAACCATTTTTCACGTGACCTCCTCCTTTCCAGCCACCTTCAGGCACGACCTCGAACACCCCAGGTTCACCAATCGCCAGAAATCGGTGAAATCTCAATTCCCGTTCAACCCCAAATTACTCAATCAATACAAGTTTAAAAATCTTGATTTTACTCTTAAAAATCATCGTTTCCAAAATCGATTCAGATCATATAAGTTAAACTTGAGATTTATCTACTTTGATTTTTGATTTAAATCGATTTACCACTGTACACTTTAATTTTTGACATAATTACTTCATGTGTATACTTGAAACTATTTTAAAAAAATCAAATCCTACAATTACTAACAAATTTCCTTCAAAGATCATAACATAAAAGTATTTATATAGGGAGGTATTGATTTTCTTTGATTTAGTTTTTGTCTGTAACTAAGAACAGAGATAATAACTATATACAGAGACATGCAGATCCATATTCACATTCATATATACAATCATCTCTAAACAAACATGCAAAACATGCTATTTATCATAATTTCCAAGATTATCTTATGCAATCACACATATAGACAGATTAAACTTTTAAGATACAAGTTTACTCACCTGCTTATGAAGAAACAGAGAGCCTGGATTTGTTTGGATTTGGAAAACTGGACACTTGTTTCTGAATTTGATCTTTTTGAAACTGTTTTGACTTTGAACTGATTATTGTTTTTGAGATGATCCTTGCTTTAAATCTGAGATGAATTTGCTTTGATTTGCTTGATTATTCAGGTTGAGATTTGAGATAGTTGTAAATTTCCTGGTTGTATATTTTCTGGTTTTAGTTGTTACAGGTTTTTGGCTTATTTTTTCTTTTGGGTTTTGAAACTGAAGTTAGAAAAGAAAATAAGAGAGAGTATAGATGTATTTGTAGCTTTAATTATGATTTTTATAAAAATAAAAGAAAAGTAAAATAAATTGGTGACACTTGTTAAATTTGTTAACATTTGTCGGTTGCAAATGTTTATTAACTTACACATGTTATTAACAAGATTTTATAAATTAACACTTGTAATTATGCACGTGTTTATTAGTTTTTAAATGGTTATAAAGCTTTTATATTTAATTGCCTAATTTATAAATACATTTCTTAATTTATATATATAAAATCCTTTAAAAGAAAATAATATAAAACAAACTATACCATAAATAAAATCATATATAATATATTTTAAAATCCAAAATATATTTAAGATACATATCTATCTTTTGAAATTCAATATCAAACCCAAATTCAAATTCAAATATTTAAAATCCAATTTAAAATCATCTCAAATATATATTTAAACAAACACAAATTCAATTTGTAAATAATAATTCTATTTAAAATCCATTTATATATAAAAAAACCAACACATTATTATTATTGTTTGAAAACAACAATTTTACCAATTTTTAATAATTTATAAAGGAGATTATCACATTTTAAATTGCTTGAAATTCCGGGATATCACAATTCTCTTAAACTCGATTCTAACTTCTTTCCCTTCCTATATTCTTCTCTCTAGTGCATGAGTACTCGGACTCGTGACACAATAACAAATCGTTGGACTCGTGACACAATCACAAATCATTTAACTTGAATAAACGATCCTCTTGAAATGGCGAACGAGAACGCGCCTCGAACTCTTATGGATAGAATCTTTCCTGATAGAGTTTCTATTCCTTCTTGCATCACGTTACCCGCCCCAATAGGTAACCATTTCGAAATTCATTCAAACCATATTGTCACGCTTCCGAAATTTGGCAATTTTGAACACGATGACCCATACATTTTCTTAACGAAATTCGAACAAGTTTGCGCAACCATTAAACTCCAACAACTTTGTGATGATGGAATCAAACTCTGATTAATTCCATTTGCTATTACTGATTACGCCAAAAAATGGTTATATAGCTTACCATCTAACTCGATCAAAACTTCGAAAGAATTTGTCAAAGCCTTCTTAAAAAAGTTCTACCCCATGGAAAAAAAAACTAAAATCCGAAACAAAATCGTAAATTTTCATCAATTCAGGGGTGAACAATTCGAAAAATATTTTGAAAGATTTAAAGAGCTTTTGATAAAATATCCATACCATAATTTCGAGAAATGGACTATTTGCCAAATCTTATACAATGGACTTGAAAACAGCTCACGAACCATGCTTGAATCGATGTGCCAAGGCAATTTTTTTGCCCAACATCATGATGATGCTTGGCAATTTCTTGAAAAATTAGCGGAAAAATCGTCCTAATGGGAACGTTCTAACAAAAAATCCATTTACTCACGATCGAGCGCACAACTCGATAGGATCATCTTTGGCTTTGGAAGCTAAAATCGACGCAATGATTAATAAATTCGGTAATGTTTTCTCATCCAACCAAATGAACCAACCTTCTAAACCCATGTGTTATAAATGCAATAATCCGAATCACATAGCCGATCAGTGCCCTAATTCAGTCAAACAACTCAATGCTTTCAATAAAGTTAAGAACGACCCATTTTCTCCAACGTACAATCTTGGTTGGAGAAATCATCCGAACTTTGCTTGGAACCAAAATAATCCCAATACGAATTTGGTTCGTCCCAATTTTCAAGCATTTCCGAATAATGCTTCTAATCCTCCCTTTCTACCTAATCACTTTCAACAAAACTTTGCGGATCCATCTTAAAATCAACCTCAACAATCTTTTGCTCCCTAAGACGATAAACGATTAAGTTCACTTGAGAAAAATCTTGAAACGTTGGCTAAAGCAACTACTCAAACCTCCAATCAAACAGCGATTTACAAAATTTGTTAACCTCATACGTGCAGAATGAGTCAATCGATTGCTAAACTTGAAATGCAAATGAGTCAATTAGCCACGCTATAAGTGAACGTGAACGTGGCACATTCCTAAGTCAGCCAGTTCCGAATCGCAAAAATCAAAACACGAATTCAAATTAAGCCCATGTTGTTTAAGATAGCAACGTAACCAAAATGAATGCTATCACGACTTTACGTTCTGGTAAACAAATTGATAATCAAGTCGTTAATCCAAACAATTTACCGGAAACCCCTCTCGAAACTTCTAAAACAACAAGCGGATCTGAACAAAACGTTGAGCCAAACATGGAATCAAATTCCAATCCAAATTCTTCTTCTACTCAAGTAGATCCACCTACTAAGTATCATGTTCCATTTCCACATCGTCTGCGACCCAAGAAACACTCGGACCAAATGGAAAATATGTTGGAAATTTTTAAACAAGTCAAAGTAAACATTCCGCTTCTTGATATCGTTCAACAAGTCCTAACTTATGTTAAGTTTCTCAAGCACTTGTGTACCTAAATTGACACACTCATGTACCCAATAAAGTTTTCTTAGTCGTTGGACTTAGCGAAGTCTTGTCCCATTCAATTACCATCAAATACAAAGACCCTGGATGTCCGACGATTTCGTGCACGATAAGAGACAAAACCTTAACAAATTCTTACTCGATTTGGGTGCGAGTGTCAATTTCATTCCTTATTTTGTTTACCAACAACTTGGCTTGAGTGAACTTAAACCAACGAAAGTAACTCTTCAATTTGTCAATCGTTCAATAAAGAAACTCGTGGGAGAAATGAAGACGTACTCACCAAAATTGGTCAATTCATATTCTCCGTCGATTTCATCGTTTTGGAGACTCAACCCATGAATAATCCAATGAGCCAAATTCCATTGATTTTAGGCAGACCTTTCTTGACTACTTCAAATGCTCTAATCAATTGTCGAAACGGTTCTATGAAAATTTCTTTTGGAAACATGAATTTGGATCTTAACATCTTCAATCTTGAAAATCAATCTAATAAACCACATGACCAAACGCGGGAAGTTAGCTCCATTCAGGAAAACTTTGAGTACGAACAGTGGACCTTAACAACGAACGTAAGACCGAATACGAACAACTGTTTCAAGACAAGCCTAACGAAATGGAAATTGTGCTTCCATTCGAACCCCTCACCATTGAGTTAAAACTTCAACCAAATTCTTTGATTGAGCAACCCCCGAGGTTGGATCTTAAACCCCTTCCCGATCACCTTAAGTACGCATACTTAGGTGACAACGAAACGTTTCCCATCATAATCTCTTCAACTCTCTCTCCTGATCAAGAAGCTTCCCTTCTTTCAGTTCTGCCGAAAAACAAAGAAGCAATTGGATGGTCGATCACCGACATAAAGAGAATTAGTCTCGCACTTGTTCAACATCATATCCATTTAATTGACAATGCCAAGCCTGTTCGTGACGCACAACGAAGGCTTAACCCAAAAATAAAGGATGCAGTTCATGATGAAATTCTTAAACTCCTCGATGATGGAACATACACCCAATCTCTGACGGTTCATGGGTTAGTCCAATTCATGTCATGCTTAAAAAGTCTAGACTTACCGTTATCAAGAATGACTCTAACGAACTCATTCCAACTCGTACTCAAACAGGGTGGCGTGTTTGCATTGATTATCGAAAATTAAACGCTGCAACACGCAAAGATCACTTCTCTCTTCCTTTCATCGACCAAATGCTTGAATGTTTAGCCGGTCATGAATACTATTGCTTTCTTTATGGTTATTCCGGTTATAACCAAATTCCAATCGCTCCTGAAGATCAAGAAAAAATGACTTTCAAGTGTCACTTTGGCACTTTTGCGTATCGACGTATGCCATTTGGCCCTTGCAACGCTCCTCATACGTTTCAAAGATGCATGGTCAGCATTTTTTTAGACACGATTGCTTTCTTAAAGTGTTTATGAACGATTTTTACATCTTTGGAAACTCTTTTCCGAGTGCTTACATCATCTTGAGTTGGTTCTAAATCGATGCAAAGACAAACACTTAACGTTAAATTGGGAAAAATGCCATTTTATGGTCAAACATGGCATTGTACTTGGGCATGTCATTTCAAACAATGGCATTGAGATAGATAAAGCGAAAGTTGATGTAATTGCGAATCTACCCATTCCCTAATCTGTTAAGGACATTCGTTCATTTCTTAGACACCCTGGTTTCTATCGACGTTTTGTGAAAGACTTCGGTAAAATTGCTCAACCTCTTACTACTCTTCTTGGAAAAGATGTTCCATTTGACTTCAATTCTGACTGTGTTCCTACTTTCGAACGTCTCAAAAACGAACTCATCTCTGCTCCCATCATTTGCTCTCCTAATTGGGATCTTCCTTTGAAATAATGTGTGACACTTCTAACTTTGCAGTTGATGTTTTTTTAGGACAATGCACCAACAAAATTCTTCATGTCATCTACTATGCTATTATGATGCTTAATGATGCTCAACTCAATTACATGACTGTTATCCTGCCTTTTGGGCAAGGCCGTGACACCAAGAACTTAACTGCAAACCGAGGACAGTCCGTCCCGAAGATCGGTTATACGCAGGCTCGCTATGGATGTCGATAAATTTTGTCCGATTTTGGATCAAGCTACAATTGACAAGGCGCGACTTGCGAAGCTATGAAAGACAACGTTTCAAATTTCAAGTCAATCCGAGTTCGTATGTCCAAAATACGATCAATGCAAGCCAAGGAAATCAACTCGTTCGCATCCATCTGTTCGAATCCATCAAGTATCCATCTGTTCGTACCCATCACGTACACTCAAATTCGTGTCCACTCGGCCTGGTTCGACTTCGGATCCATCAATTGGAGTCAATTCATATCGATCAATCAACGACCGATACGAATAAAACATCGAACGAACGATACGAAAATGACCTCCAACTGTCGATACGAAACAGCCCCCAGCTATCGATACGAAGTGAGATGCAATCGATCGATACGAACAAAGTGAAGACAATCGATATGAACAGATCAGTTGCGATCGATGCGAACATGGCTCAACTAGATTGATACGAACATGATACATTCCTGTGAAAGACTCAATCACACTGCACGAAAAGTGGATCGATCCGAGGAGTTAGCGCCACGTCAACATGTTGGCACGTGCTTGGATTGATACGAACAGAGCGATACGAACGACATCGATACGAAGGAGACAGCCTTTAATAAATTCGAACTTGCATCGATCATAACTCAAAATCTACAAGCCCAAATAAAATGAAATGCACAAACCCATCAATGTCCTCATATGTAAGAGATTTGAATTAAAATGAAATGAGATAATAGATATTATTAATTAACGTTAAATCAATACTAATAACCTCATCAACATTCAATCCATCTTCTCCAATCACTCCTAGTACACGAAAAATGCACAAACCCATCAATGTCGTGCATACTTCCCTGCATCCCTTGAGCTACGGTCGATGAAATCGAGTACAACTCCTCTGATCATCACGTTGAGCAACGTCTATCATGACACCGCCAAAATGGCATTGTCCACACCCCCTTTAAAGTGCGAAAACTTCCCTAACCCTAGTGGCCCCAAACATCGTGAGTCACCTTGCTCAAATGAAGATCGTGCAACCAGCGCTAACCAACTCCACTTCGATGCAATTTTGTAATGGCGCCCTCTGTGTCACCAACCGTGTTCCCAATCTCTGTCATTTCATCATGGTTAGGAATAAATGAGTTCAGTCAAGCATCACTAGACCCTCCCACATCAACATGGATGCAAAGCTCTCCTCACCCGAGTTCAACGGATCCAACCTCGGCCCCTCACGTTGCCCATAGCTCATGATTAAATTAAATAATTAGAAGCAACTATTTTGTTTACTAAAGAAGGAAGGGGAGAGATATTATTAAGAGAGATGTATGTTGAAGGGTATATATATATATAATTATATTTCTCAGATAAATCGCCACACATTTTAAGATTGTACGGTCACAGAGCACATCAAAACGCCACGAAATTATCGATGCACATCACCTCGATTTTCTGGTCCTAATAGTATAAATTTCATCGCCATATGAGTTGGCACTCTGGGATGATAATTTCATGCATTTTGAGGTCGATTCGACCATTAGATCGTCCAATTCCGAAAATTCTTTAACCTCACATCTCATAGTGAAGTCCTCATTGCAGAAATGCAAGCATTTGTCAAGAACCCACCGGACTTGAATACACGTGTATTTTTATAAAATACTTATAACTATATGTAAATTGTAAAAATACCATGACTCCAAATATAGCGATATTTATAGTCTTTTTGATTCACAACGTCATTCCAGACTCAAAGGAAGTAATCCTAAATTCTATTTCGACCATATGCAAAAAAAATCAGGTTTTGGACCTTCAATTCATTAACAATTCAATATCTAAATTAATTATTTAAATATCCATTTGTTAAAAATGCGGTTTGTTACAGCTTTGTACCCTTCTTCGACTTCATCAAGAAGAGGAATATGTTTGTGTGGGGTGAAGATTGCACCAAAGCCTTTGAAGAGTTGAAGAGACACCTAGACATACCTCCTGTTCTTTCAAAGCCTATTTACGGGAAGTACTTATACTTATACCTTACAATGACTGACTATACGATCAGCGCCGCCTTGATTCATGATGAAGAAAGAGTCCAACGCCCCGTCTACTACGTAAGAAAGAAGTTAACGGGCCCTAAAAGAAGATATTCCAGGTTAGAGAAGATGGATTATTTCCTATTCCTGGTCGCTCGATATTTATAGTCGTATATCCAAGCTCACATAATCAAGGTTCTAACCAATCAGTCATTGAAGTAGATATTGAGCTGAACCGATGCAGTAGGTCGACTGTTGAAATGGTTCGTGGAATTCAGATAGCATTATATCACCTTCTACCCTCATACCTCAATCAAGGGCAAAGCTGTGGCCAATTTCATTGCATCGTGCTCTAGCCCGGACAACAAAATTTAGGGGGTGGGAAGCGATTTTCCCTCTTGGAAAATCTATGCTAATAGTGCATCTAAAAGAAATGAACGGGGGGCAGAAATGTCATTGGTCATGACCGATGGTAAAGAACTATGTTTTATTGTCCGTCTTAGCTTCAAGGCCACAAACAATGAAGCTGAATGTGAAGCCATCATGGCCAGCCTTAGGACGGCTAAAAAACTATTAGTAGAATCATTACACATGTTCAATAACTCGTCGTTAGTTGACAATTAGATCAAGGAATGATTCCAAGTCAAAGGAAAAACATTGGCCCTCTATATGGCTGAAGCCAAGAAGCTCATCTACACCTTTGCGAGTTTTAAGATAGAACACATCCCCTAAGAAAGAAACGCCAAGGCCGACTAGTTGGCCAAAGTAGCCAGCAACCTTTAAGATAACATCTCCCGAGTCCCAATGGAGGTACGACTGACCCCTTGTTTCGAATTGGAGGCAACTACCATGGAAATAGATGGAGCTTGCTTGGAATCTTGGATTACCCCATTGATGAAGTACCTGCAAACAACAACTTGCCTGTTGAGAGAAAAGAGGCTTGAATGATCATATATTGGGCACCCCACTACCCCATTGTGGCTACAAATCTATACCAATGGGGATGCTTAACTCTCCTCCAAAGATGTGGAACTAGTGAATAGGCTGATCACATACTAAAGGAATGGCAAAGTTTTTCGTGAAAATTACGCTGGAGGACAAAGCTTGGCAAAGAAAGCCGCCTATCAAGGGTATTACTGGCCAACTATGATCAAAGGTGCAATGAGTTATGTTAAGAAGTGCGATCGATACCAAAGGTTTTCCAAGGTCCTAAGAGCCTCCCGAAATCTCCTGACCCCCTATGACTTCCACTAGCCATTTGATACTTAAGGGATAAACTTAATCGGCAAGCTACCAAATGCCAAGGGTGGATACAACCACACTATAGTCGCTATTGACTACTTCATGAAGTGGGTAGAGGTGAAACCTCTAACTGGGGTCACCGCACCCAAAGTCCTTGACTTTGTGATCAAGAACACCATCTGCCCATTTAGACTCATAAAGAAGGTTGTAACCAACGATGGTACCTAGTTTGAGAGCGGATTGTTCAAAGGGTTTTATGACCGGAATATAGAAGTTCTTTTCCTCTATCGCCCATCCCCGGGCCAATGAGTAGGTTGGAGCCATGAAAAAAACCGTAAAGACAACAATAAAGAAGCGCCTTATGGAGGCCAAGGGAAATTGGGCCGGAGACTTGCCACTCGTACTCTAGTTGTACCACACAAGTAGTCGCATGTCAACTGGGCACTAACCTTTCTCTCTGGCTTATGGGTATGAAGCTATACTACACGGAAAAGTCAACGTATCAACTCCAGGGCACCTAACCCACAACCACAAACAAAATGGGGAGTTTCTTGAGCTTGGACTCGATAGTTTGGGAGAAATTAGAGCAAAATCCAAGCTACATATAAAATCATACTAAAGAAAGAGAACCAAGCACTATAATGCAAGGCAAAAGCTCTGCTAGTTCAACGTCGGAGACATGCTTTTATGCCATGTCTTCGCCAACACTAAGGATACCGCCAAGGGAGTCCAACGGCTAAACTGATGTAATCATTGATGCAATCGCCGATAGCACATACCACATCTTGAATATCGATGGATCCGACGTATCCTGTGCATGGAATCCAAAGCGCCTCCAAGCATATTATGTATAAGGCTACAAAGTATTACCACGATTATAAGGCAATGTAACTTGTACCACCCCTATTTTGGTATGTGGAAAGTGAACGAGATATCCTTTGAGCATCTTGATCTTACAAGGTTACTCAACTGGAACAAACATATCAAGGCCCCCCATCATCGCTTAGGCGCCCTGCAACATCGACTCTGAAGAGGGGCCCGGTCAAAAACCCACCCATACCACTAAGTAACGCCCAAGAAAGTACTCCATGGAGATGTGTAAGCCACTCAATGTGTCCATCCTCATTGGAGGCATTGATGAACCAATAGCGAGACCACCCCGCAGTGGTCTTAATTTGTTTGCCTATGATGCTGCCCGTCTCTCTGGCAGGATGGGGAACTAGTGGCATGGAGACATAGTTTTCCATGGTAACTCCGAACCAAGCATCCATAGTGTTGTGTCATGGGGATGTGCAATCCACTCAACGCTTCCTTCTAATGGAGGCATCTACGGACCGATGGCTATCCCACCCCTGCAGTGGTCCTGATTCGTTCATCCGTAATGTTGCTTGTCATTGATAGGAGGTGGCATCGGGGCCTTGGAAGCACAATTGCCCATGTTTTAACTCCAAACCAGGCATCCGTAGTGCTGCTTCATAGGGATGCATGAGCCACTCAATGCTTAATGCTTCCTTCCACATCGAAGGCGTCAACAGACCGATGGCGAGACCACCCCCATAGTGATCTCAATTCATTTGCTCGTGATGCTGCCTATCTCCCTTGTAGAATGGGAACTGGTGCCTATGAGGCACAGTTACCCATGCCGTAACTCCAAACTAAGATCCGTAGTGCTGCTTCATAGGGAGGCGAAATCCACTCAATGCATTTTTCCTCACCAAAGGAATCGGAGAACAAATTGCAAGACCGCCCCCACAGTGGTGCTGAATCATTCGCCTACAATGTTGTTTCCCCTAGTAGGATGATACCCTGGTGTCCTGGCAATGCAGTTACCCATGTTTTAACCCCAATCCAGGCACCCTTAACATAGCTCGGAGATGTTGTACCGATCAATCAATTCTTCTCCAACATCGGGAAACCACTCAAGGGAACTCACCAATAGCTCGCACCCGCCATACAAAAATGCAGGCTGACAACTTCACTAAAATATAAGTTTTATTTTGTTTAAATAATCTTTGCCTTCGTCATTTTTTTATGATATCTTAAGCATAAATTACCTAGCGTTCATTTAAAAAACACCGGGGGCATAAGAGCCAACCGACCTTGAATTGCCAAAAATAAGCACGGGGAGCATACAAATATGCATTCAAATATATGCAATGATTAATAAAAGGAATGCGAAATAAACACAAATGATTAAAATAGATAAACAATAAATATTGGCAATTTTCAATGTAAAACAAAATAGTAGTGTTCAACATTTATAAACATGGTCATAGCCTAACTGATACATCATCCAAAAGACAAAAAATGAACCACTCAATAGCTTAAGGGAGAGGGAGATCCTCCAGGACATGACAACCATCATCGTAAACCAACTCCTTATCCACTTGCAGGGGATCAGGGACAGAGGGCTCGCTCGATCCTTCCTCCAGGGAGGCAATCTACTCTGATGTGAGAACTATCGGGTGGACTACCCCGGATGCAGCCATCTACACTTCAACCTCAATACGAAACTTTGCATATTATTCTTGAATAATGACGGGAAACACCAATGGGATGTGATAGTTGTTCAAGAAAATCAGCTTTGACATCTTAGTAAACTTCTCCTCCCACTGCCTATTCAGGTCATCTTTCTTTTTCTTGATCTCCTTCCACATCGCACAGTGCATATGTTGATGTAGCTTCTCCCTTAACTCATATGCGTCATTTTGACTCATCTTAAGGTCCATCCTCATCTTATATTTTGGGCCTCTCTTACTCAACCAAGTTTTGGGCCTCCTCTGCCAGCAAAGCCCTTCTCTCGGGCCTCCTCCCTCCTCTTAGCATCATAAACCCTCTTCTGTAGTTCCTTCCTTTCTTCCTTCACTTTATAATGCATAGTCTTCTCCTCCTTCAACTCCTTAGTAAGATCTGCTAGGCTCGAGTGAATATGATAAGCTCACATCGCAATCTGCATAATAAGCAGTTCAAGGTCAAGGACGTGGAAAGAGAGAGAATTACCAAGTGCGAAGATCCTTACCAAATAATCTTCCCACATTTAAGATTGAGAACCTCATTAAGGGACGAGTCTCTCAACGCGACCGTGGCTGGCGCTTGTTGTGCATGGTCCCTGGCGCTACCCTGGCCAATACATATGCCAGCATCCCAAGGCCGTCATCGCCTACTCAGAGAATCTGTACCAGACCACTCCTCGAGCTTTCCGGCTTCGAACCCAAGGCCTCTTGGATAGCCTCCCATGCTCCCCTACCTCTTCCCTTTGATCCCCTATGGTTGTCGCCCTATTATGTAGCGTCAAGTCGGTTAGTGAAAGAGTGCTACGTCCCTCTGGGAAGTCAGGAGCTGGTCGGTGTGTGCGACGGGATGCTAGGTTCAGTTTTTTGTGCTCAAGTGGCACCAATGCAGGGTTAAGATGTGGGAGTTCCCAAATGGTTTCCTCTCGCAGCGACAGCCTCTAGGGTGGCACCCAAGCTTAAATAGACCACTGCAAATCAGTCTCCCCATCACGTCAAGAAGAAATAAAAAAGAAAGCAGTACGAAGCTAAGCTATCCTCTATAGATCGGTCTCCCCGTCACCTCCTAGTTAAAGGTAGGCAGGGAGACCCTATGCAGCTGCTACTAAGTTGTACTCCCTTTAAGGTTATGTATGTTGAGGGATACATTTTTTGTTACTTGTTCCAGAGAGCCATTAGCAGAGGAATTCCTGGAGAAGAAGCCATCACTGGTTGACATATCATCCTCGGGCATCCCTGACGAGCTTTTGTAATCAGTTGACCCATCTATTACAGGATCACGATGGGGTCCACGACATCCTCCAAGAGGGTCGGGTTGTTAAGCTCCCACTCACCCTGATTATCCTCCCAAACTCGGCTGGAATCCGACCTGGTGGTCTCATCCTCATCATTAGCTTCACCCTCGATAGCCACTACTCCCTCCTCCTTAATCACAACCCCTGTGGGCCTTGCTGGTCATGTAATGGGTGTTCTCATCACTGCAGCTCCTCTGCTCGTGGTTTTCCTCAAGACTAACAATCCAACCCGGTGAAGGTTCTCATCCTTTAAAATCATTGCCAAGTTCCTAGCGGGTTCCACAATCACCTTGATTTGGCTAAGGTAGCCCTCATACATAGTATAAATTACCCCAATTTCTACAGGAACCACCGTGACAAAAGAAGAAATGATTATTAAGAGATAAAAGGTAAAGAAATCTCTAGCAAGTTAAGAAAAACTTACTAGGCACGCTGAATACTCGGTTTTCAAGGTCCGAGTTAACGGTCGCTTGGACAAAAAAAGAACTGGTCTTAATAGGCGGTGCCTTGCTTGGGAGACCATAGATCAAAGTGGGTGCTTTGTTTCCTTGAAGATGACAGTAACCGACCAGTTCAGTTTTTACTTACTGGTAGAGGTTAAAAACCAAACGGATTAGTGTAGGATTAGGCTCAGGAAGATTTAGCTTATAGCAAACAATATAAAGCCCAACCAAAAGATTATAGCAGTTTGGAGCCAGTTGACCCAACTCCAACTGTTATGTGTTTGAAAACCTGATGAAGAATGGGTGTAAAGGGAGAGTCGCCCTAGCCTTCATGTAAGCATGCGACCAAGTAAAGTAGCCCAGCAGGGTATTATTAGAACAGTCGGTAAGCAATAGGTACACATAAGCGATATCATTACAGCCGAAGTCGACCAAAGAACACGCGAGGTCGATTTGATCCTCTTGGATCTTAGAAGCCCCGCACAGAAGGGTCTGCCAACAACTAGTGGAAGCACCTTCAACCATCTATAATTAATGGAAAGTCGCCTAGTTTACTGAACCGCTTCTAAACCTATTTAAGAAAGTAGTCTGACTTGAACATGGGGCAAAAAATGACCCCCATGCTAAAATGGGAAACCGACCTAGTCCTACCTACGAGTCCGGGCTGATTTTCTCATACTTCTTATCAAATGAAGGCGATTCGGTAATGATGGCATGTAAAGCCTTGGGTTTTTTTTGTTTTGTTTGTTCTTTGTAGTGCCCAACATTTGATGACCATTGGTGATAGTACAACGATTGCAAAGCGCCAAAGGCCAAAAATGCTCACCTAGAAAGGTCATTAGAGAAGGATTTTCCTATGATAATGGGTGGAAAAACCTAAATATGCATTATTAAAAAATGGGAACCAATAGAAAATTAATAATAGAAAATCGTCAACATCATTTCAAAAAAAGGTGGATGGGGTTTTGAAAAAGGTAATATTCGGACAAAAGCTGTAACATAGAAAATGCAGGATCAAAGCCATGTGAGAATTACCTACTGATGATTCAGTAGAATTGGAATAAAGTATCGAATTTGTTGTAGAAAACGGGAAGCTTTGACGGTTCCTTAATGGCGGAATGTCTTCAAAATCCCAATAAAAGTTGGAAAGGAGACGTACAAAGAAATATATATGGGGAAGAAAGCGACGTGGGCCGATGGATTCGCCACGTATAGGGAAATTTGGACCGTCTAGGTATAAATGATGCGCCTGTCAAATCCCCACGTCAAAAAAGCGATTTAACTCTACTGAATCTTGGAAAATAAAGCATCTTCACAAATTGATTGATGATTCGTGTTGTAACATTTAATGTGGCATTAAATGCACGAATGACAAACCTGTCCCCATGCATGGGCGCGAGCTTAGAAGGCAAAATGTTGGTTGTATTTCTCGCAAATAAAAATGTTTGGGCCAGCAGTCCCATATTTTCCTTAATCCATGTATTACGACAGTCGGGCTCTTTCCTTGATCCGATATGAATATCAATGATCAGCCCATGTGTTGCCCTCATCTGGAGCATGGCTAACCTCTTAGTCATTCACCCACCAGCTAGACCCAATAAGGCCCATTCAAAAAATACCTCATCGGTTAACATCTTAACCTACAAAATATCAAAACATAAAAGTTGTAAAATTTGCTTTCTACTTTCCAAAACTTTTTTGATTTCGCAAATTAGATTTTTAGGGCTCATGTTATGACTATTTCGGTACAGCAATGTCAAAATAGCAGATTTTAAGCAAGAAAAGAAAACTGATAAATAGAGTTTAAATATATACCTTTGCTTATCTTTGAAATTGCATCCGTGTTCACCATTATCTTCCAAATGTGTGGATCTTCACCTAATTTTCTTAGGCTTAGAAAATTTGTAATATCGTTCATCAAATGTGTAGAACAACTTAAAATTTGTTTCCATCATAGTTGTTCGTTAGCCCCTCTTCGTACTTTACACATTAGAAGAAGTGAGTGGCTTGGAAATTGTTGTAGGTCCATATTTGTTTATATTTGTAAACTTTGATTTATAGATTGTTTGTATAACAATCTGTGCATATTGATAACTGTATTCTTAGGAACCTAAATTTGTTTGACTTATTTATTTATGTTCCTGACATGACAATTATTATGACTATGTCCAATTTTGTCACACTTCATTCATTTAGGAAACACACTTCTCCTCCTAGTTGTGTTCCTCTGGTCATATGTTTAAAATCTGACACATATCCAAATCCAAATCATTTTCGAGTGTTAGCAAAGAGTTGATTACCTAATAACAAGTTAAACAATTTTTCTCCCATTGAAATTTTTCTAAGAATTAACTCAAGATCATTAATTTTAGATTTTAAAATATTGTTTTTATTTATTAGCTTTGAACAACGACTAATAGCAATTTCTCTCTTTTCAAAATCATTTCTCTCTTTTCAAAATCATTTCTCTTTAAGATCGTATTTTTATTTCAATTTGTTTTATTTTGGTCTAAATTTCAAGCATCTCATTTTAAAAATGCTGATGTTTTTCAAATTCGAGTTTTTAAAAATCCTTGAATTTTTTTGTCTCTTTTTCCAATTCGTGTTTGTATGGATAATCTCAGTTTTGCTATTTTTAAAAATCACATTTTGGTATTCGAGGGTTTTGAAATTTTCTTTAATATCAACCGATATTTTTTCAAAATCTGAACATTTTTTACATTTGAATTTTATTTTGCAATTCTCAAGCTCTTTCTTTAAAGTGGTATTCTTGCAAATCAACTCGGTTTCGCATTCCTTTAATAAAACATTTTCAAGCATTTGGAATTCTTCTATGAAGCAAACAAAATCTTTCTCGTATTCAAACATTTTTCGTAATCAAAATTTTGAATTTTCTGAATGTTTTCAAGCTTCATTTCCAATTTATTATTTATTTGAAGTAATTTGGATTTTTCACATTTCAATTTGTTATTTTTTATTTTAAAACAACATGACACATGAAAAGTGTAATACCTCGTATTTTGAGGTGCCATAATATGAAAATTAAATTAATAATAATAATTAAGTGAATGGTAATTAAAATAATTTAATTGTAAGAATTACCTAAGGGAGATTTGATTGGTTAAGCGTGAGACACTTTAAAAAGTAAATTAAAGAGACCATGGGTAATTAGAGTAATTAAAGCCAAACTAATTAATGAAAATAATTTATTTTGAATTATGAATTTTGAATGGAATGGAATCATGTATTAAGGAAAACATATTAAACAGAGTAAAATAGAGAGATTTAAAACTATAAAGATATATACCCCTCATTGTATCTTCCTCCCCATTTACATTCATTCTCATTTCAAACTGAAATCTAAACTCCATTCAAGCTTCAAGGCCGGCAACATTTTAAAGGAAAATGAAGGGAAAATTAAAATCAAAGGCAATGCTTTCAAATTATAAAGGAAAGGAGAAGGTTTTTCAAGTTTTTCAAATCTTAGGTGAATAAAATTTCCTCAAAAAACCTTCCAAACCCATTAAGTTCAAATTTGATTTTGTGTGGATGTTTTTAATGTTGATAAACATGATTGAATGATTAGATATGGTTTTGAATGTGTATAATGATGTAAATGGAAAGAATTTGCTCATGTTTTAGGGTGAAACAGGATTTAAATTTTTTCCAAACAACTTGAATTTTTTATATGATGTTTCTATTA
Source organism: Allium fistulosum (assembly GCA_030737815.1). NCBI lineage: Eukaryota > Viridiplantae > Streptophyta > Magnoliopsida > Asparagales > Amaryllidaceae > Allium > Allium fistulosum. The sequence goes on along the minus strand of CM060901.1, from coordinate 1,286,480,186 downwards.
TGAAAATAAAGATAGGTTTTAATTTTTGTAACTATTAGATAAAGAATTAATTAATTAAGAATTTCTAAGAGGAAAATGGTTGATTTCGGGTGTAAATAAATATTAAAAAATAAGGGAAATTAATATTTTGTTCGTAATTTTTACCAGAAGTAGAAGAAGATATTTGGGAATTTTGGTAAATTTTTTGGAATTTTCCCATTAATTTTCTAATTAATATGAATTAATTGACAAAGAAAAATATGCCTTAATTAACAATGTAATTAAGGAAATGATTAATAAATGTATCTTAAATATCTGTTATAGTCCAAAATACTGTTAGAAAATAAAAGCAACATTGAATAAATGATATGTGTACACATTAGGTTAAAATATCTTACTTTATTAAGGAAAAATAGTGTTTTCCATTTAATTATGGATTTGCCGTGTTGACATTCAATAGCCTAAAAACTAAGCACTTGATTGCTTAAAACCTTGACACTCGATAGCTCCATATTTAAGCACGTGTGTAACGACCCGAAATTTTCAATCCTGAAAATTTCAGATAGTTAGGAAAAGAAGAAAGAGATAGAAGAAGAAGAAACAGAAACACAGCACTGATTCTCACAAAACGCAGCAGTTCAAAATATAATATCAAATAATAACAGTTTACAAAAGAATACATGTATCTGTCAATTATATTTTTACATCAGAGTTACACTCATATACAAACACTGGACATATACAAATCGCATGTCTCAGATAAACAGAAATAATATCACAGCGGAAACACTCCATACGTTCATGCCATCCAGCTCGTCTCCTGAGCTCCAGACGTCCTAACCTAAAAATCTGTAATACTCGGTCTGAACCAAGCATTACATCAAAGTAACACCCGGGTCAGGCTAGAAACCAACGTGAGTAAACCCATATAATTTGAAATACTAAACTCAAACCATGAAAGGAAACCCGGGTAACTCGTACTTCACTACGAGTTCATTACTTGTTATGCTCAACACTTATTTTACAAATCAAATTCTAAGTATTCTACTCAGTTCTAAGGTCCATATTATTCCATTCAGTCTATTGATTCCACATATCAAAATTTAGGGAAATAGAATTACAATTCGAAGTGGGTTCCGGATATCGCTGATATTCGATCCCTGTCTCTTCGAATTCAATACCATCTTTTAAAGCCAAAATGTTTTAAAGTTAAACAGTTCAATTCTATTATCTATATACACACAGATAGATAATTCACAATATCACAGATAGATAATCTACATTATCATCACAATTCAACCAAAGCATTCATATCACACAGCATCAATTATCTCTTATCTGAGATCTCAAACCATTCAAGGCAATCAATATCATCCATCCATACATAAGCAAGGATTAATCACTATCTATAATTAATTTAAAATGAATTAAATTAATTACCTCATCTCTAATTAATTTAAAATAAATTAAATTAATTACTTTATTCTATAAATCCTGCTTACTTAACCATTATTAATTACAAATCAATTAATTAATCACCATCTAATTATTCATTTAAATTAATCAACTTTGATTAATTATCCTTTAATTATATTTAAGTAATTAACCTTTAATTAATTTCACAAATTAATTATCCTTAACCAAAAACAGTAATTAACCTTAATTACTTCATTAATTAATTAACTATAATTAATTACATTAATCCTTAATTAATTACAATTGATTAATTACTTTATAATCACTTATCATTGATTAATTATCCTTAATTAATCATCTCTTAATTACATCATTAATTATATTAATGATCCCTAATTACTTTTTAATTATAATTACTCTATTTAAATTAATTACATTAAGTAATTAATCTTTAATTAAACCACATTTATTAATCACTCTTGATTAAATCGCATTCAGTAATTAACTATTCTTAATTACATCTTAATTAATTATCTTTAATTAATCCCTTGATTAATTTCGCAAAGTAATTAAATCCAAAATTACTTTAAATCTTCAATTAATTACATCCTGTAATTACCATTACTAATTACTTCACTAAGTAATTACACTTCATTAATTTCATTAAGTAATTCTAATTATCACATTTACTTTCAAATTTCATTTTAAATTTAAGACTTAAAATGAATACAAATTTAACTTTAACAAAGTTTATAAACAATTTGAAAACCCTTTTAAATCACATGTTAAAGACACACTTATTTTATAAAAGAAATTTACAAGAGTTTTAAAACCAAATTCAATTTAAATTCAAATCACTTTTAAAATATACTTTAACATTTTAAAGTTGTTTAAACATTTTAAATTTGATAAAACTTTATTTAATTCAAAATTAGGATACAAGGTAAGCTTGAATCCATACTTTAAACTTTATTTAAATCTGGCTTTCAATTTTTAATTTCATTTTAAATTTTAAAAATTCTGTCAGGTTTAAAACCTGAAACCATCTAAGTGACTCGAGACCACCCTCAAAAAAAACTTCGAGTCAAACTTCCCAAAACTTCGAGTAAAACACTCCACTGACTCGAGAAACTCGAGTACCTCATCTTCTTCCAATTCAAACTTCACCAGAGATGCACCGTGCACATGCACGGTGGCTCTGACCCCTTCTGGTCATCACCAAAACCTTTAACAAGTCGGCGATCACAATCTCAGACCATCCAAACTCCAAACCCATCGATTACCACTCGAAATCGAAATCGAGTATCTTAGAACCCAAAATTGGAACAACATCAAAACCTGGAAAACATCTCGTTCTTGAAACTCCGACCACCAGAGGTTCTGCAATCCTGGCCTCGCCTTCGTCAACGTCTAAGCTTCCATCACCCAAAATCCCATTACACTCGTTCAACTCAAACAGCCGTGGAGATCAAATTACCACGCCTAGATAAAACTAGGGTTCTAAACAAAACTTGGTCGCCGTAGCCACCACAACTCCTAGATCACCATACTGACATTTTTCCATCATCTTCGATCGCTCCTCCATCAATACTGAAGATTCCGACCTCCTAGTCAACAGAGATCATCAGAAAATCCTAATAAACCATTTTCAGTTCATCCCAGAACTACACACTCATTCCCAAACTAGAAATTATGATTTTAGTGTTAAAAATCATGTTTTTGCATGATGTTTCAGATCCTAACCCTGAAACAATAAATTATGATATTTAAATTTTCACTTATATTTAGGCTTGATCAATTATTTTGATTTCCAAAGTCATAACAATATTACTTTGACTTAAGTATAATTTTGAACTAGAATTTGAAATGAACCAGTTTCATTTGAATCTTAAGTTTAAACAGAGACTAAATTAAAAGATTTTGAATTTAAAATAAAACAAGGACCGGAAACTATAAACAGAGTAGATTATGTTGCAAACAAACATGCATACATCATACATCCAGAAATACAACCATATACATACACAAACATACATATTTTCAGACAACTAGCATGCAACCAAATTATATACTTAAAACTTGTTAAAAGTGATGTTACTCACCTGAAACAATTTTGAACACAGAAAAAATCTTGCTTTATTTTTGCCTGTCTTGAATTCCTTTCACCATTTTCTTGTTTTCTTTTACTATCGGCTTGATCTTTTTGATCCTCTAGCTTGATTAGCTGAGTTGTAAATTAAGCTTCAGAGGTAAGATTATATTTTCTTTTCTGGTATGCTAAGTTTTTGTAAACGAAATGAGATAAGAAAGATATATGTAGAAAAGAGTTTACAGGAAATAGGATTTCTGGTACAAATTTTTGTCAGAGATTTTTTTCTTTCTAGTGGAGGCTGAAATGATAGCATTTAATGCTATTGCCTGGTTTTATAATTCCATACTTATCCCCTTTTTATTTGGTATGCACATATATGATTTTTCTTGCCTTGCAAATACATGTATTTCTATAGACTATATATCTCTAGAATTATCTTAAGTGTTAACTTCAAAGTTGTTATACTTATTGTTATAATGTTAACTTGTATATTTATTTCTATTTTTTTAACCTAACTCCCTCTTTTTTTAAGCTTAACTATCAAACATTTAATTTTATAATCATATATATATATATATATATATATATATTTATACTTATATTTAGTGTTGACAAAATTGATTTTATTTCAAGCATTATTATCTAGATTACAACTATATATATATTTAGATCAAAAGTTAATAAGGTAGAGTTTTATTTTTAATTTAATGGGAATAAGACAGATTTTATTTTAAATATTTTTGAGAGATTTTATTTTAAATTTTTAAATCATAGCTTTTTTTCCAAAATTTTAATTGAAATTTTATAATTACAGTTATTTTTATCATATTCAAAGATTTATAATTCAATATTTATTATGGTTTTTAAATCAATATATACATATATCTTGATATTCTAATCATTAGAATTTATTTGTTCGACTCATCCAAATTAATATTCCACTGGTTTAAATCAGTTAACTACCCTATTTAACCGAGGTTAAAAATCCGGGTTGTCACATTCCTCCCCCTTTAGAACTTTTCGTCCTCGAAAAGGAACGAAACAAATTTATGAAAATGCTTAAAATCAGATAAATATTCTTTGATCATTTTTAAAACACTTTTTAATATCTATATAATATTACTAAAATAGTTTTTATAAAAATGCTTTTATAACCCGATGTTTCGAAAAGTCCATCCTTGTTCTCATAGAAATTCGGTCATAAAGTTGATCAGGCGTAGGACTGAAAATCTATAAGTACTTAGCAGACCCATTTCAACATCTAGTGAAAATACTCGAAAAATAATTTTATTGAAAATATAGAAAACAGTTTTTGAAAATAGAGGAAATATCTTTGGTTAGAATGCTCTGGAAATCATCACCCCCATCCATGGTCGCAGTTAACCCGATGGTTATGTTGCCGTCCCGGCAAAATCCATAGATAACTGTAGGCCTCCGCGCCCCTCGATTACACCATGGAACCCGCTACAGATCGCAGTTATACCCGGGCCTTACGTTGCTATCATAGCAAAAACCCATATAACTGTAGGCATCAGCGCCACCGAATTTCACTGCCAAAAGAATGAAACTCCGCCACTTGACCATAGATCGCAGTCTACCGATGTTACGTTGCCATCCCGAAAAAATCAAGTGTAGACTGTTGGCACTCATCCTCCACACGATTTTCGCTATGGTCCATACAGTAGATCGCAGCGACATCGAGTTACACTGTCGTCACAGCATAACCCAAATGCCCCTGTAGGCATCAGCGCCCTCGACTTTCGCTACCCAATAATCCTCAGGAACTAGTTTGTCCGGACTCCTCACAGGATCAACTTTAGAACCTCCCCTTAGAGGCTCAAGGCAGTACCACCCTGTGGAACTTCTGAGAAGTTCATTCAAGGGAGCGCCTTTTTCCCCAAAGCCACTTTCAAAACACTTTACACTATACACATATAGTATTTTCCAAATCATACACCAAGTATGAATCTCATATAAATCTCCTTTACAAAATCGATTCCCAAAATCGATAATTCTCATATTAGGCTTTTCCAAATTCCAATATTGATTTTACCCAAAAATCAAAAGCCTTTCCAAATGCCATAGGTTCCCAAAACCTTTCCTCAAAATCATTTTCACAAATCCTTTTTATATATACATATATATAATAATCTTGGAAAATCTTTGGTTCAATTCATACTTGTATAAATTTCCTTTTTATACTTTAAATATTTTCAAAACCCTTCTCTTCTGGCAATAGATTCAACTAGGGGAGTTTTCCATATATAACAAAGATATATAACTTTGTTTAGTCCAAATCAAATATTCAAACTCTTTTATAAAGTTATTAACCACATTACTTTTCTTCATAAAGTGATTCTTTAATCATAGAAATTTCCAATTCCCATTTTACCCCATCATATATTTCACAAAATATACTCTTCATTTCAAAGACCATTTACAGTTCTTATCCATAAATTTTCAATGCCAATTTCATTCAAACCCGTACGATGTACACATATCATCCGTACGCTATAACAATCTGATCGCTCACTCGATCACACAATTTCACTTTCGAACTAGTATTGTCCACCCGACTTCCTAGTGCGGACTCAGATCTGGTTTCTTGATCAGAAACGGTCATTCTCCTTGCATAGTCATAGCTATGATAGAGAATATCCAGAACCAATCAAAAATCCAAATCCAGGTTCGCCGTCGAAAATTGAGGGAAAAATCCCAACTCGGATTGATAATACTATCTTGAAATTCTGTGCTCAAATATGGATCAAATCACTATGTGAATAGAATAATATACGTACATCCTACGTATTTATCTTCATTGATTATCAGTTAAATCAATTTCCTTTCTATTCATCCTCACCTTGATTTTATTCACTTATTCACATTTGCTTTAATCCCCATTTGGATTATCACTTCAATTCTTATCTCAGTTGGGTATTTAATCAATAACAGTTTGAACTCCGACCAGTTTATATTTAGAAAATAGCTTGAAGATTTTAAAATAAATAAGTAGTTGAAAAATAATTATTAATTGTAAAAAGCTGTAAAATAGTTAAGTAATTATAAATAGTTGAAAAATAGTAATTATTTAAAAAAACAATTGAAAAATAGTATTGTATTGTAAATAGTTTGGAAAAATATATTTATATTAAAACAATTTATTTTGAAAATAATCCAGAGTCAAACTGTTCAATTCCCCATCAATTCAATTTAAATTTCCACTTCCATTTAAATTGACTCACTTCTAATTTGAATAACTTCAATTTCCCTTGAACTTGATTTATCCCCAATTCAAATTGAATTAACCTCAATTTCTTTCCAAATTTAGATCAAATTCCATTTGATTTTAAACATATTTACTTTAATTACAATTTCAAATTATTCAAATTAATTTTAGACTAATTTCAAATTGAATCCACTTCAATTTCAAATCATTTCAATTTCTATATGAATTAATCCCAATTCCAATCTCCACTTTTAAAATCATCTCGAATTAAATAAATTCAACTTAAATTTTCAAATGTTGATTTAATTCTTTAAATCGAATTAACCTTTACTTTTAAATCAATAATCCCAATCTTTAAACAATTTAATTCTGAGTCTGATTCTCAAAATACCATTTTAAATTATCTTTACTTAACTTATTTCAAAGTTCAAGTAAGAGTTCAAAACAAATTTTAATTTACAAATTCAATTATTCAAATTTTCAGTTCAAAGTAATTCCATATCCTTAATTTCAAATTAAAGTTTAATTTCCCTTTTACCACAATAATGGATATATTACCACACTTCATTTCTTCATTCACTTAAACAAATCCAATTCACAATCTAAAGATTATTAATAACAATAGGATAATATTATCCAAATTATTTTAAAACATCCATTTTCAATTTCCAGATCTCAAACCCATTTTGAGATCACACAAACCCCAATTCAAATTAACCATTTAACTTCCCAAGTTAAATCCCAATTTCATCTTGAATTTTCCAATTCAGGTTGCTTGTTAACTTATTTAACTTTCCCAAAGTTAAATTCAATTTACTTAATCCAACCAACCTTACCCAATTTGAATTCCCATTTCAAATTTTAAACTTCACATTAATAATCTTATAAGTTCAAAAACTTATCACCTTGGGTATCACATCTCATTCCAAATTTAAAACTCAACATTTAGAGTTTATTTCAAACCATTTTTGATATTATGTATATTCCTCATATATACATATTATCTTTTTTACACATAAAGTTATCCTTAAATTTTAAATCACCTTTGGTTTTTAATTTAAAACAGTTTTCAAACAACCCTTGTTTGCAACAAATCCCTTTTATTCAAATAATACTTATTTATTATTTCTTTTAGCACTTTGAAACAAATTCCAAATTCTCTGGCTTAGATTTTAAAACTTCACAATCTAGATCATCTTCAGTTCCAATTTATATGTCATACTTATCTAAAACATTTCATTTTGCTTACTCATTAATACACATCTTATTATTAGACACAACAATCATTTATGATAATAACCAAGATTATCATATCTGGAAACCAATTCATTATTATCTTATTCTGAAACTTTCCCTTAAATTCAAGATTTAATTTCAGTTTGAATCCATTTCAAACTTATCTTTATTTAGCAACCAACTACCTTAATATTTATTAAAGGAAATATTGCTTTATATATCAAAATATATAATCCTATATAAAATCATTTAAAATCTTTATATAAGAAAATAACAAGTACGCTCTCATATATATATACACTCAACTAAACTCATTCTAGGGTACTATTGACCCTATCCTCAATGAGTAAACCCACCAGAGCCAAGGTTCTCGCTTAAGCTTTCGCTCTGATACAACCCGAAGTTTTCAATCCTGAAAATTTCAGATAGTTAGGAAAAGAAGAAAGAGATAGAAGAAGAAGAAACAGAAACACAACACTGATTCTCACAAAACGCAGCGGGTCAAAATATAATATCAAATAATAACAGTTTACAAAAGAATACCTGTATCTGTCAATTATATTTTTACATCAGAGTTACACTCATATACAAACACTGGACGTATACAAATCGCATGTCTCAGATAAACACAAATAATATCACAGCGGAAACACTCCATACGTTCCTGCCATCTAGCTCGTCTCCTGAGTTCCAGACGTCCTTACCTAAAAATCTGTAATACTCGGTCTGACCCGAGCATTACATCAAAGTAACACCCGGGTCAGGCTGGAAACTAGTGTGAGTAAACCCATATAATTTGAAATACTAAACTCAAACCATGAAAGGAAACCCGGGTAACTCGTACTTCACTACGAGTTCATTACTTATTATGCTCAACACTTATTTTACAAATCAAATTCTAAGTATTCTACTCAGTTCTAAGGTCCATATTATTCCATTCAGTCTATTGATTCCACATATCAAAATTTAGGGAAATAGAATTACAATTCAAAGTGGGTTCCGGATATCGCTGATATCCGATCCCTGTCTCTTCGAATTCAATACCATCTTTTAAAGCCAAAATGTTTTAAAGTTAAACAGTTCAATTCTATTATCTATATACACACAGATAGATAATTCACAATATCACAGATAGATAATCTACATTATCATCACAATTCAACCAAAGCATTCATATCACACAGCATCAATTATCTCTTATCTGAGATCTCAAACCATTCAAGGCAATCAATATCATCCATCCATACATAAGCAAGGATTAATCACTATCTATAATTAATTTAAAATGAATTAAATTAATTACCTCATCTCTAATTAATTTAAAATAAATTAAATTAATTACTTCATTCTATAAATCCTGCTTACTTAACCATTATTAATTACAAATCAATTAATTAATCACCATCTAATTATTCATTTAAATTAATCAACTTTGATTAATTATCCTTTAATTATATTTAAGTAATTAACCTTTAATTAATTTCACAAATTAATTATCCTTAACCAAAAACAGTAATTAACCTTAATTACTTCATTAATTAATTAACTATAATTAATTACATTAATCCTTAATTAATTACAATTGATTAATTACTTTATAATCACTTATCATTGATTAATTATCCATAATTAATCATCTCTAAATTACATCATTAATTATATTAATGATCCCTAATTACTTTTTTATTATAATTACTCTATTTAAATTAATTACATAAGTAATTAATCTTTAATTAAACCACATTTATTAATCACTCTTGATTAAATCACATTCAGTAATTAACTATTCTTAATTACATCTTAATTAATTATCTTTAATTAATCCCTTGATTAATTACACAAAGTAATTAAATCCAAAATTACTTTAAATCTTCAATTAATCACATCCTGTAATTACCATTACTAATTACTTCACTAAGTAATTACACTTCATTAATTTCATTAAGTAATTCTACTTATCACATTTACTTTTAAATTTCATTTTAAATTTAAGACTTAAAATGAATACAAATTTAACTTTAACAAAGTTTAAAAACAATTTAAAAACCCTTTTAAATCACATGTTAAAGACACACTTATTTTATAAAAGAAATTTACAAGAGTTTTAAAACCAAATTCAATTTAAATTCAAATCACTTTTAAAATATACTTTAACATTTTAAAGTTGTTTAAACATTTTAAATTTGATAAAACTTTATTTAATTCAAAATTAGGATACAAGGTAAGCTTGAATCCATACTTTAAACTTTATTTAAATCTGGCTTTCAATTTTTAATTTCATTTTAAATTTTAAAAATTCTGTCAGGTTTAAAACCTGAAACCAACTAAGTGACTCGAGACCACCCTCAAAAAAAAACTTCGAGCCAAACTTCCCAAAACTTCGAGTAAAACACTCCACTGACTTGAGAAACTTGAGTACCTCATCTTCTTCCAATTCAAACTTCACCAGAGATGCACCGTGCACATGCACAGTGGCTCCGACCCCTTCTGGTCATCACCAAAACCTTTAACAAGTCGGCGATCACAATCTCAGACCATCCAAACTCCAAACCCATCGATTCCCACTCGAAATCGAATTCGAGTATCTCAGAACCCAAAACCTGGAAAACATCTCGTTCTCGAAACTCCAACCACCAGAGGTTCTGCAATCCTGGCCTCGCCTTTGTCAACGTCCAAGCTTCCATCACCTAAAATCCCATTACACTCGGTCAACTCAAACAGCCGTGGAGATCAAATTACCACGCCTAGCTAAAACTAGGGTTCTAAACAAAACTTGGTCGCCGCAGCCACCACAACTCCTAGATCACCATACTGACATTTTTTCCATCATCTTCGATCGCTCCTCCATCAATACTGAAGATTCCGACCTCCCAGTCAACAGAGATCATCTGAAAATCCCAATAAACCATTTTCAGTTCATCCCAGAACTGCACACTCATTCCTAAACTAGAAATTATGATTTTAGTGTTAAAAATCATGTTTTTGCATGATGTTTCAGATCCTAACCCTTAAATAATAAATTATGATATTTAAATTTTCACTTATATTTAGGCTTGATCAATTATTTTGATTTCCAGAGTCATAACAATATTACTTTGACTTAAGTATAATTTTGAACTGGAATTTGAAATGAAACAAACTAGTTTCATTTGAATCTTAAGTTTAAACAGAGACTAAATTAAAAGATTTTGAATTTAAAATAAAACAAGGACTGGAAACTATAAACAGAGTAGATTCTGTTGCAAACAAACATGCATACATCATACATCCAGAAATACAACCATATACATACAAAAACATACATATTTTCAGACAACTAGCATGCAACCAAATTATATACCTGAAACAATTTTGAACAGAGATGTTAAAAGTGATGTTACTCACCTGAAACAATTTTGAACAGAGAAAAAATCTTGCTTTATTTTTGCCTGTCCTGAATTCCTTTCACCATTTTCTTGTTTTCTTTTAATGTCAGCTTGATCTTTTTGATCCTCTAGCTTGATTAGTTGAGTTGTAAATTAAGCTTCAGAGGTAAGATTATATTTTCTTTTCTGGTATGCTAAGTTTTTGCAAACGAAATGAGATAAGAAAGATTTTTGTAGAAAAGAGTTTACAGGAAATAGGATTTCTGATACAAATTTTGGTCAGAGATCTTTTTCTCTCTAGTGGAGGCTGAAATGATAGCATTTAATGCTATTGCCTGGTTTTATAATTCCATTCTTATCCCCTTTTTATTTGGTATGCACATATATGGTTTTTCTTGCCTTGCAAATACATGTATTTCTATAGACTATATATCTCTAGAATTATCTTAAGTGTTCACTTTAAAGTTGTTATACTTATTGTTATAATGTTAACTTGTATATTTATTTCTATTTTTTTAACATAACTCCCTATTTTTTTATTTTTTTTATTTTTTTTTATTTTTAAGCTTAACTATCAAACATTTAATTTTATAATCATATATATATATACACACTTATATTTAGTGTTGACAAAATTGATTTTATTTCAAGCATTATTATCTAGATTACAACTATATATATATTTAGATCAAAAGTTAATAAGGTAGAGTTTTATTTTTAATTTAATGGGAATAAGATAGATTTTATTTTAAATATTTTTGAGAGATTTTATTTTAAATATTTTTGAGAGATTTTATTTTAAATTTTTAAATCATAGCTTTTTTCCAAAATTTTAATTGAAATTTTTTAATTACAGTTATTTTTATCATATTCAAAGATTTATAATTCAATATTTATTATGGTTTTTAAATCAATATATACATATATCTAGATATTCTAATCATTAGAATTTATTCGTTCGACTCATCAAAATTAATATTCCAATGGTTTAAATCAGTTTACTATTCCATTTAACCGAGGTTAAAAATCCAGGTCGTCACAACGTGATAGCTTATAAATGTTAAACCCTCGGTAGCATTTGAAGCTTGACACTCGATAGCATTTGAGCCTTAACCTTCGATAGCTTACAAGTCTCGACACTCGATAACAAGAAAGTTAGACACTAATAGCTTTAAAGCTGTGATCCTTGATAGCATAAAACTTAAGCATTCGATAGCTTAATCCCAAGATATTCGATAGCTTTATATTAGGCACTTGATCGCTTAAAATTGGAGGCACTCAATAGCTTTAAAGCTAGATATGTGATAGCTTTGCATGCAATGGGTTGGCATGCAATAGCTTGATCTTTCTTAGTACTAAGTTAGACATGCGATAGCATGCATGCGTCAGGTTTGTCTTACAATAGGTTTGGTATGCGATAAGTTGACTGCAATATCTTTGCAATACCATAGCTTTGATGCGCAATAGATTGGCATGCGACAGTTTTGTGAGTTGTAGCTATGTGACGACCACCCTACAACTTTGATACCCAAGTACCATAAATAGTGCATTGCAATGGTATCCGACCGATGTAGAGTGGCAATCAAGGGTAAAGTAAAACAATTCAAAAATGAACCTATAGTATATCCCAAAGCGCATAGGAAAAAAATGTAATAATCAACATAGATATAAAACAAGCAAGTCAACAGTATAACAAAATGAACCAAGATAAATAAGAGTACATCGGTCCATCACAGTTAGACAAAATAACATGAGAATAGAGTCCACACATTGAATCAAATGAACTCTAAATAAAAAGCCGTCTCTAATAAATAAGTGTTGATAATAGCTATACAGTACTACACAGTGGAATAACAATAATAGCTCCAAATTATAGTATATGAAAGCCTTAGCCACCTGGTCATCCTCCGTACAGCTCCAAGCACTACCTCAGACCCGTTATCACCAATCTACTCATTTAAGAGTGCCCAAGCTAATAAGAAGAAAAACATAAAACCTCGAGTAAGAAAATATTCTGGTATGATAGATCCATAATCTCAAAATATTATAAAAATCGATATAATAAATAGGAAAATGAGGTTTGGAGAATCATCCATAACCTGTCCCTACATCCAACAAGCTAGCATATAACACTAGTATATGCTAATATATTATCATATAGGTATACAATACGTAAAGTACAATATATTATGCCTAGATATACTACCTACATCATGTGGCATCCATGCCAACGTAGCAAGAAAAAAGATAACAGCCATAAACAATTCTCACATCTCTCAATTCAATGCTTATGGATATAATATAATTCATATGATACATCATATTGATCAGTGACTGCATATCATCGCGGTCTTACCGAAGATCAAATCCATGCCACTCTATAAGGCCAGGAAACTAAACCACCCTATATAAGGCAAGGGATAAACAGATCCCCTGAATCAAACTGTAGTGAGCATCCCCACTGACCCCTTCTTCTCAAGCATCCTCAAGACATGTGAGTTATCTACGATCATCTCGGAATACGTCACATTGGTTGAAACCCTTGTATGTTCTACTACATAAGTCCTGATAGTAGAAACCCTCGTATGTTCTACTCTACAAGTTCACTCTATATCGAACTTGCCTCCTTGGATGATTCTGGTAGAAGCATATGTATGTTCTACTTCACAAGTTCACTCTATATCGAACTTACCCCTATAAACGATTATAAGAAGCTACAAACACTTTTTTATTGAAACATTTAATCTATTATACTTATCTTATCAAGTCGTCGAAGCCACATCATTTCCTTGGTCAACACATAATCCTCCAAGCTGCCCTCAAATCATCGTGTCGAAGCATCACGCCGTCACTTCATTTATTGCCATATAGAATGCAAAGTCATCTTGAGTCATTTTGGAGTCATATACCTCACCCTAGGTCACTCACAAGACCCCAAAAGTAATACACGAAGAAACCTTGAAGCCTTGTCTCACCAAACCAAAGCCCTAAAATCTCAAGTTTCTGTTCGGGTTGATCCATGAATGGACCCGAAGTCGCCTCCTCAAGAACCCAAAGCCACATCTCCCAAGACCTGATGCAACCTCAAAACTCCACTACCCATTCCTTGTCTAGGTACTAGTCCGAAGCATTGCCTTCAAAAACCCAAAACCAAGCATAAAGCAACCGTACCCAAATTCTTGATCGGCCCCCGAACCAAATTATCACACGATAACACCATTGGACAACATTTTTTTGTCCCGTCCTTCTCTATAGCCAAATCGGAGCAACCCCGAGCAAACTACCACTGAACTCGGAGTCAACCTGAGCCAACTACCCCCAAACAAAATGCTACCAAATAGAAATGTTGTAGTATCTCCAAACACCAATTTCACGCCGATTCAATTGCTACGCTCCATACTTCAACCCTTGTGCATTCCCTATGCATCAATATGACTCCAAACTTCCTAGAGTCAGTCTATCAGAACCCGGTTCTACATTTTCCTACCTCTAGTTTGCTCCAATGAATGTTTCCAATGATTTAAACATACACGTAATGTGCAATTTATCATGCAACAACACAACATATAAACATGCAACAATAATCATTTGGTCATCCTTTATACATGTAACTATACATCAAATCATAGCAATTTATCATAAAAAATGTTCTTAGTCCAATCTAACATTTATATAAACAATTATACATTAAAATAACATGTCTAAATCATTTTAAATCAATTTAAATTCGTTTTTATTTTGGTTTTTATTTCAAAATAGCTACAAATCATATTTTTAACATTAAAAATGGATTCAAAACATGTCAAAACCTATATGTACTTATTAGCATGCCTAGAGATAATAAATCAATCACTAATCACCCTAAAATCAGCTAAAAGCGCGCAAATTGAGGCAAATATCCAATTTAAAAATCATATTTTCAGTTTGAAAACATTTTAAAAACAATTTATATATATACACACACATATGTCTATAATAAGAAAAGAGAATATAATCACTCACTTAGAACGTAGAATCAACAAAAATCACCAATTAAGCATAGATTCACCAAAAAGAAGGTAGATCAAGATTTGGACAGCAACTATACGCTTTTCTATGTACAAATTTTGATATCCAAAAAGTCGCTTTTAGATCTTGCTCGTCCCCTTTTATTTAATTGGTTTATTTTAGTTTTTAGCTAAAGAATAATGGATTTTGGTAGAAGATGGTCAATGGAGGCTAAGGGAGGGTTAGAGAAGGACTAAAGACATATTTATAAATGTTAGTTGCTGCTAGGGGCAGCTCATACCCTTAATTTTCGAAAGTAATTAGCAGACATAACTACCAGTTGGGTTAATTACCCATTAATCCTACTTATAATCTGTCCATACTTCATTGGCCATACCTCCTATACTATAAGCCCAAAAATCTATTATAACCACTCTATGGAATGAGAAACCATCATATGGAAGTGGTTTGGGACTCTAATTCGACTGCCATCAAAAGTTATATGCGTTACGATTTTTTTAGGGTCAAAACCGTCCAATAAAAATTATATGGGTGGAAATTGCCATTAGGTAATATTTTCCAAAAATATATTAAATTTGGACCCAAACTGTTATTAAACATAATATTTTTAAGGTCCGCCGATACGTAAAAATATAGGTTGTTTCATTCTCCCCCTTTAGAAATTTTTCCCTCAAAATTCCAACGAACAAGCACAATCAATCAATATAGATACCAAGCATGCCTAATAATCAAACAAGGATGGTAATCATCAAATATGCACACATAGCAGACAATAAAGCCTATGAAAACCCTGGCATGCAAGGTACTAACCTAAACAAGATATACTACCCAATGTGTAACTAACGATAAGAATGGAATCTGACTAAGTAAAGAGCTCTGAAAAGTGGTCCTCATGCTCTCCTATGTCTTCCAAGTATTATCGCCTCACCTTCACCCTACTGAACCTTCACCAACTTCACCATCTTCCTCCTAAGCTACTTTAGATTCTACTTGACTATATGAATTGGCTTCCGAAGCCATGGTGGTTCAGGTTCAACTACCACATCGCCCTTTTGATTTGATGTCATAGTCATGCCTGACTCGTGCACAAACTTTCTATGGAATATGTTGTGCACACTCGCCATCTTCTAAGGTAAGTCGACTCTACATACTTGGTTTCTCACCCTCTCCAATATTGGAAAAGGAACCACAAATATCGGTGCCAACTTCCCTATATTACCGAACCAAGTTGTATTCTTTAATGGAGAAATTTCGACAAATACCATATTGCCAACAGAGAACTCCAAATCTTAGTGTCTCTTATTAGCATAGCTCTTCCCTGTGCAGTTTTCATTCGCTATCAAATGATCTCATTCTTCTCCGTGGTCTCCTTAATGCCTCTTGCAAGCTCTCCCAAAATCTGATCATGAATAATGGGTATTGATTACTTACAATGTTATTTAACACACCATGGAGTCATACAATCCATTTCGCATACAACTTAGCCATCTTTGATGTCATTCTATTTGACTTTATGGGTATGAATTTCACACTTTTACTGAATTTATCAACTATGATCCAAATGCTATCAGACTCTCCTCTAATCTTAGGCATCCATAAATGAAATCCATTAATATATATTCCCATTTATGCTAAGGAATTCAAGAAGTTATAGCAAACCACTTGGCTTCTTGTACTCATCTTTCACTAACTATCAATTTATGCACTTCAGAATGAATGTCCCAATGTTCTTCTTCATTCTTCAATCCATCAATATCATTTACAGAAGATCTACAATTCTTATAGAGCTAACTATCTCAATCGAGTTTGTTCTGCTTCATCTCCATCACTCTCAGTTGGCGAAACCTCATTGCCAAATCTTGTTGAGAAAACATCTTCAACTATGGAGCTAATCGAACAAGTCATAAATACACGATAGTGGATACTTGTTCTTTGTCTGCCTTATTTAGCTCATGATAATTTATACAAGGTCACAAATAGCTATCCACCCTAGTGGTGAACACTACAGGAGCTCCTCACTAAAATATACTCCTTCGAATGAACCCTTTTCAAAATAGGTCATCACTTGCTCCTTTAGTTCCTTCTTCTCTTTGGGGACCATATGCCCAATGAGATAACTACGGGCCTAGCACCCTTCACTAAATTAATTAGGAATTCTACCTTCCTATGCATCAGCAATCCAGTCACCTCGTCGAATATGTCCAAAAACTTTCTAGCTATAGGTGTTGATGATGACTCATCGTGCGGGATTTCGAGAAAATATAGAAAGCTTAACATCCTCTCAATGCTTGGAAGGTAGCCCAATTCCAATCTATCTCAATCGACACCGACAACTTCTCACCATCCATCACAACTTGTACTCCTTCAGCCATTCCATCCCCAGTATAATTCAAATTACAAAACAATCACAAACAAACATATATCCATCACTCGATAAGACTACATCTTAAAAAAAGATAAACTAGTCAAACCTTCTACTGTTTTTGACACATCGAATGTTTATCTACTAAGTCGAGTTTTAATTTTAATCTATCCACCAAGTCGCTAATATAAAGGGTGCAAAACCAAATACCAAAATAAAATACGATCATGCTTATCGTAAATAGAAAGCATATCTTGGATAACAATGACCTTTCCCGTTTCCTTCGCTAATGGAGCCGAGATTGGATAATAGAAAGCATATCTTGCAAATTTTCCCTTCAAGCCCAAGGATTCTAACCCAATACCAAAATAGAAAGCATATCTTGCAAATGGAATGATAAGGATATCTTGCTTTAAGAGGATTCTAAACTCATTCTCTTATCTCCTTTTCTCGAAAGCATATCTTGCTTTAAGAGGATATCTCTCCCTTCAAGCCGAGATTCCATTTGCAAGATATGCTTATCATTCCATTTGCAAGGTGTGCATCAATTTAAATTGAACTAAAATTTATTGACAAACAAATAAAAATAATTGTTTAAAAGAAAGAAAGAAAATTTATTTGATTTAATATAGAGCCAAAAACAAGGCCCAAGCCCGTTTAAACTCATTCTCTTATCTCCTTTTCTGGAAACTCCTCCACATCTCTCCCTTCAAGCCCAATCCCAAATCGCCTAGCTTATTTTTTCCCTAATTACCCAAAATCAAAATCGCGACATAACAAAAAAACGCACGAGCACGGGCCTGGCAATGGCAATGTAGCCGTATGAGACATGGAAGGGGAGGTCGTGATGTGGAAGGCGGCGAGGTTGGCATCGCGAGCAGCATTCTAAGGAGGTCGAGTGGTTCGTGTGTGATTGATGCTGGGAAGAGGATGCATAAGTCTGGAGGTGCGTGTGGTGTGGTTGAGGCGGCTTCAGACAATGGGCAGCGTCGAAGGTATAAGGCTGGTGTTGTTGATGCTAGCGATTGAAGAATGAGCCACAAAGCACAAGTTTGGTTGCTATGATAGAGGGTTTCGAAGAATCTTAGCAACAATAATTATGGCCAACGATGAGGATTGGCTTGGCGGAGCATATGGCAACAATTTTGACATCGTTTAGTTGCTGGTTTGGTAGCTCGGGCAATATTTCAGTGGGTTTTATACTCACATCTATATATATTTTCCTTTGCATGTTATATATATTTATCCTGATAATTGATTGCATTGCTTGGTTGAATTGATTGTGATTATTGATTAAATTTCTTGGTTGAAGTGTTTATGTGGGATATTAGATTAGTTTTTTTGATATTAGATATGAATTTGGATTAGATGGTGAGATTTTGTGTATGTTGGATTATCAAAATGCAAAGGAGATGTTGTTTGAATGCATTTTGACGCGTGTAGTTTATTTATATTGATGGTTAGTTGATTATTTTAAAGAATTTTTCTCCATGATTTATGTTTTGGACGTTTTATTGATTTCTTATTTTTAACATATTTTAGAATATTATTTATTGGGATTTAAAATTTAATTAAAGTATATTTTATAAAAAAAATATTTTAAAACCGAAAATAAGGAATTTTCAATATATTGGAATATACGAAATTTTTATAAGTATAAATCCAAAAAACTGAATTTCTTTCGTAAAATGAATACATTTAATAAAAATAATTCAAAGGTAATTTCAAATGGGGGATTTGGAATATTTAAATCTATTTTAAAGTGTTTTGAAATATATTCTACTTTTTGTATATTTAATGGTTCGAAATTGGTTATTATATATTATGTGAAATTCTATATAATGAGAATTTTGAGTAAACGGTTTGGCAATACCAAGCGGTATGGGACGTTAGGTAATACTTTTCTGATTACTCTTTTGACTCCTCATACATAATATTTGATTTGTATTGTTTTTAATTTCTATATAACGAGGATGTTGAATAAACATATTAGTAATACCGAGTGGTATAGGACACTCGATAATATTTTTTCGGCTACTCTATCAACTCATATTGTAGAATAATTATTGATTTGACGAGTGTAGTTTATTAGCTTTAGTAAATATTCGAATAATATTGAGTGGTATTGGATGCTCAAGTAATACTTGTTCAATTACTATTAGTGAGTAGACATCACTTATATTCAAGAGATGGGCAAGGTGTGATATTGTCTAGAGGTGGCTCCTTAGAGCTTAGTAGTCGAGAGTTCCATTACTCTCCAAGGGCTATAAGTTTGAGTTGTGCTAGAATTTACAAATTCATCTTCTTAGGACTAACTAGCCAAGTGATATTATTATATACTTTTAGAGCTAGCAGTCGAAGAATTATTATGTTGAGATACTCTCATTAAGACGTGTGGAGTCGAAATACTTATTATTACTTTCATTAGGACTCGTCTTGTCAAGAGTATTCGTGCTTCCTCTAAGGACTAACTAGTTGAGTATCATTCTCTTTGGGCTAGTAGTCAAGGATTTGTTATGTTGATATGCTCTCATCAGGACTCATATATTTGAGAGCAATTGTTGTCACTCTCATTAAGATTCCTAGAGTCGAGAGTACTAGTTATTACCCTCATTGGGACTTATCTAGTTGAGAATTTTTATTGGGAATATATGTCATAGGGTTCATACTACTATGGAAAGCGTGTAATTAGGACCCACCAACTAGGCTAGTTTCCATCCTAACTGCCTTGATTGTGGTGTCACGCCCCGGATCCATGATGTCACTTCGTTGAGTTTGTAGGGTTAGAGTTATTTCGCTCATTAGAGTCATTGCCTAAATGTCACTTAAGGACCAACAGTCAGTTACCAAGCGCAAGTAGAAATCATGACCAATGCTCAACATAGTCTAGCAGCATGTCTATAACATGCAGATGGATATCGATGTTGAGATTCTGGGAGTGACTAAGAGACAATAGGAAACGAGCTATGGTCATTAGCATTTCCTAGAGCAGTGTTGTGGTACGTTAGTCTCCCATCTAGATGACTTAGGCAGATCCATTATATATGAGACATTTGATATTATCACCTCACTAGAGAGACGATGATCATATGACATTAGAGATTAGATGCATTGTTAGTCTATCATTCGAGATAGCCTAAACCGAAACAGCTATGTGTTCTCTATATATGACATTGGAGACTTGCTGTGAGCTTATCTGTCATTCTCTCATAAGAGCCTATGGTTGAGAGGTCTCCTTTTTGTGATTTGTTGTTTCTATCTCCTAGGATGATTCATTTGAGAGTTTCTCCTCTCTAAGGACTATGGTTTGAGATAACTGGTTTGTACATTGAGCATTTGACTGATTCTGATGTTACTGAGTTTGAGTTTTCTTGATATCTTTGAGGGCCTAATAATTTGAAGTAATCACTTCCATTGGGAATGTAGGTTGAGAAAATTATTTGGTATTGCCTTCAATATTTTGTATGAACCGTGCTTTGTTTGGGATTTATATTTCTTGCTATCTCTTAGGACTAACAGTCGCAAGTATTTACTTCCATCAGGACAATAAGTCAAGATAGTATTTTTGGATATTGATTTATGTATTTTGTATGGATTTTTCTTCTATTTGAGTTCCACATTTCATGATTTGTCTTCTATAGCTTAACAGTCAAAATTTATTACTTCCATTAGGGATGTAAGTCGAGATTTGATTCTTTTATTGGTTATTTGGGATTATATCTTTCTTAATTATATTTTAGGGCTTGGTAGTAGGAATTCTTCACTTCCATCAGGACTGTAAGCCAAGATAGACATTTTGGTTGTGGACACTTGTATTTGATATGATTCAAGATTCATTCCTTTATTTGTGATTTTTGTGGAGAGGCTATGTGCTTATCCATAGTATTCTCAAAATTTTGATAAGTTTGATTGTTATCACCTTATTTATAGATGTAATGATTTGTATTGATTGTATGTATTCCATGGATGATATTTGAGATGTGTGGCATGGTATATTATTGCTATGATGATATGTTGGATATTATGTTGTGTCATGTACATGTTATGCTTTTAATTTAAAATGCTTACTATTATGTACTCACCTTGGATTTAGATATAGTTTGACCGATAAATTATTTATATGATGCTCGGGTCAGTCTGAGTCATTTTAGATACAGGGATATTAGCCATTTTGGATGATTGGGCTTTAGACAGGATTGTATATTTATATATATTATATCATGTTTTGAGTGATGGATATGTATATTTCCTTTCGGATGTCTCATAGTATTTGTTTTTGATGAGATGACTTTGGGTTGTGTATTTTAAACTTAACTTGGTATATACTATTGTAGTGAGACATATATTACAGTTTATTATAAAGTGTATTTTTCTGCTGCAATTTGTGACTCTATGTTCGTTGGTATATGTTGTATATTGTTCTGTCCTGGGAAGCCCACGTGTATATTACTTTGTGCTGATATCGAATATGTGTATTGCTGATATATTTTGAGTCAAGAATACATAACGATGTTAGTCCAAGGGAATATTCACGTGTGGTCACTCCTAACGAGCCTTATTCTCCGAATCACTATACATTACCTAGTAATTTTCTTTAATAGTATGGTATAGAGGTGGGGCGTTGCAGTTTGGTATTAGAGCATATTCGGAACAATATAGAATATACGTGACACGAGTCTTAGTCGTAAAGGGATTTTAGAGTCCCTATTCCCCTTGGGTGTGTGATAGTTACCCTATATTAAAGGGATAGTACGAGTATACGATGGTTACTGGGGTAATTATCTGGGGACATACTTGTTATTATTCCTATTATATATATATATATTCCTTGTCCCTACATCTTCTATGTAACTGTCTCCATGTGTTATTAATGTTGTTCATGGAGGTAGTGAAGGAAGAAGTTGTTAGCCTAACGAGTAGTGTCAGCATCGGTGATGGTGAATAAATTATATGTGGCTTGAATGAGGATGAAGTAGTTCAGTTAGGAAAGCTGTAAAAGACTCAATTCTGAATCCTACATTGTGAATACTTCACAATTCTAAATTGTGATGTGGTGAATTTGAGTAGAAGATCTAGTAATGATTAGAGGTATATAGCGAAGGCCGATAGATAGTTTTCGGTTGAAGTCATTTATTTGCTTGTTTGAAAATCTGCTTATTGTTGTATCGATGCTTGTTTAATTTTAGGGATGGATAATGTGTGATGGTTTTTATCGTTGTTGATGGTTGATGAATTGAATGTATATAAGAATTTTGAAAATAAATTTTATTATTCAAACAAGCATATGATTTAATGAAACATGAATTTGATTTTGCAAAGTGATTCAAAAATGTTTTAATAGTTTATTTTTGTGTTAATTTTTCCATTGAGCGTTTTAAGAATTCTGCTGATATGTCTGGCCAACTTTATCGATATGGGTTCCTAAACAATAGGACGAGGAATTTCAACACAATGGTTTGAAAAGAATAATATTTTATGAAAAAGGAAACAATGTTTTGAAAATTATATTTTTGAGTGATATTTGAGATTTTGAAAAGGAGAATGATAAAGTAGTTTGGAAAAAATATTTTGTATTTTATTCAAGTTATTTAGTGATTTTAATTTGTAAGAAAGAAAGGTATCTAGTTTACAATAAATTGAAAAGTAGTTTAGAATCAATGGATCTTAAGTATGAATTATTTTCCATTTTAAAACAATATGATCTATATCTGATATGAATTTAAAATTTGTTGAAGATGAATTTATGAGATAAATTTATTGGTTTTCAAGTAGAAAAGCTTTTATGAAACGAAGTTGATGGATGATTCCCGCCTCGGAGAAATCCAGTATATTAATTTGAGAGACCCAGTATTTTAAAATAGGTTGAAGTTGAAAAGTTTTGTTGGGTTTGAGTATGTATTAGAACAAAGTGAAGTGATTAACGAAGTAAGGAAGTGATTCTAGTGAACAAAACGAAGTATATATTTCATAAACTTGATTTAGAAATTTATAGGATTTTTAAATGTCCTTTTAAAAATATGTAAAGCTTGTATTAAACTTATATATGTGGTGGTTTCCAATTTTAAAGGAAGTTCGAAATGAATAAAATTTAAAATTTGTTATTGAAATTGTGTTTGGAGTATATAAAAGATTTTAGACAATATGTACATATATTTTCTCAGTTTAAGCAATGACTTGTTTTAACCTTAATTGTCAAACCATCGATATGTTTTCGGCGATTTTTAGTTTGTAAGAAAGTTATGCTATTAAAGAGCAATTTTTGTTCGAAATGAAATACTAAATTTTGAAGATAACAATGATTAACACATGAATTAAAAATGATGTAGGTTGCTGTCCAAAAATTGAAAACTTCATTTAACAACGATGGCTTCTTTCGACCATAACTTTCAAAAGATTTGTCCATTTCAATGATCAAAAGATTTGTCCATTTCAACGATCTTTCCATTTCTAGAAATCTAAGAATGTATGCAGCAACTTTTTTTTAAGCATTTTGCAAAATTTTGAATTTTTAACGGTTAAAAACATATTTTTGTTAAGTGGGTCTGCACATTTGAAGCATTTTTAGATTTCACTCTCTATGGAAAAACTCTAATAACTTGAGTTGTTTTTGACATTTTTGTGATCGGGGAATTGTTTTGAAATGCTATGACATAAATAACAACTTTAGTTTTGAAATCTATCCTAATTTTAAATTTTTGACCTTTGAAAATTTGTCAAAAAATGGTTAAAATGTTGTGTTTATTTTACATTACATGAATGCATACTTACTTTACTTCCAGATATGAAGCTAAAGTTCAAACATGAGTTGACATCAGGCACTTATGAAGCACTTGGACTAAACGACTATGTTGGCTCGTTTTTGCTTGCATAAAAATCAAAATAGCATGCTTAAATGTGTATGTTTTTACGATATATCGATCTATGATGTGATGTTATATTATTTTCATGTGTTATAAGATGCCCTGTTGATTGGAATGTATATTTATTGTGATATATTGTATTGTGACTTTTTGGAATGCTCTCCATACAAAGGAGACTCTGTCGAAATTTTCTGAAAAATCCGACAACTAGAAATTTTCATAGAAAATACATCATATGTGAAATATAGGAAGTCGATAATGAGTCTGTTTTTATTATAGCATATGATATGTTGAGAGTAGAAAAAGCCAGTAGAGGATTGTTTAAGCTTATAGAATATTGGAAATACAAAGAAAGTTCAAGGTATGAGTTGCGTATGACGTCTGCCTATAAGAAATTGTGAGGATGTAATTTTCATGAGGGGAAATTCTGTAACAACCCTACTTTCTACATCGTAAAATAAATAAATTTAATTAAAATAGAAATATTTGAATTTGATTCTAGATAATTATTATTTTGAAAATAAATCCATATTTATTTGAAGTCTAGTTAACAAAAGATTTTGTTTCAATAGATTAAACTAAATTAATAAATTCTTTTCAGATAACATATTAAACTCGAATAAAATGTTTTAATGAATAATTAAATAGAAATAAACAAATATTGAAATGAATGAAATTGTCCAGTTATCGAAATATATTTTGTAGTTGAGGTGCAGATCAATTTAAACTAAATTAAAATTTATTTACAAACAAATAAAAAGAATAGTTTAAAGAAAAGAAAGGAAAATTTATTTGATTTAAAATAGAGCCTGAAACAAGGCCCAAGCCCCTTTAGACTCGTTCTCTTCTCTCCTTTAAAACTCCTCCACATCTCTCTCTTTAAGCCCAAACTCGAACCCCCTTAGTTTATTTTTGCCCTAATTACCCAAAATCAAAATCGCGACACAATAATAAGAAAAGGGGATAGGCGAGCACGGGCCTAGCAACGGCTATGTAGTTGTAGGCAACATAGAGGGGGAGGCCGCGATGTAGCAGGTGGCAAGGATGGCGTCAGGAGCATCATGCTGGTGAGGTCGAGTGGTTTGTGCATGGTCGATGCTGGGAAGAGGACACATGAGCTCGGAGGTGCGTATCGTGTGGTTGAGGCGGCTTCAGGCGATGGGGAAGCATCGAAGGCATGGGGCTATTGTCGTTGACGCTGGCTATTAAAGTAGGAGCCACAAAGTACGGGTTTGACTACGATGATGAAGGGTTCCGAAGAAGCTTGGTAGCAGTCTATGTGTTTATTACTTTGTGATGATACCAGATATGTGTTTTATTGATATATTTTGAGGTAAGAATACGTACCGGTGTTAGCCTGAGGGAATATTCACATGTGGTCTCTCGTAACAAGCCTCCTTTTTTGTATTACCAGACATGATTACCTAGAAATTCTCTTTGGTGGTATGGGTATTGAGGTGGGACGTTACAATTCTCCTTCTGAACAACAACAGCTTTTGGATTTAGGTAGAGACTTTCGTGCCTCAAAGCCTTCTCGACTATCTTCTCGAAGATTTCATCAATGTGGCCTACAAACCCTTCTCCCAAGTAGTCGTTCAGTTCAATTATGAACTTATCATTCTTATTTAACGGAGTGTAAATGAGGGACATCCCGTATTTCGACAACATGTCAAACTCAGCCACATATTATGAAATGGACTAGTCATCCTGTTTTAGATCAGCAAATCCTCTAAATAGCACCGACTTCTGGGCTGATGGTATAAACTTCTCCTCAAATCTTGCTTTAAAATGATCCCAAATAAAGTGGTCCTTGGGAGTAGCGGCTTTAAGGGCATTCCACCAATTCATCGCCCTTCCTTGAAGTTGTCTAGAAGCCAACTTCCACTTCATTGCATCCTCCAACTCCAAGTCCTCGAAGATGCGCATGCAGGTACCATCCAATCCTGCACTTCTATAGCTGATTCCATTCTAATATATGATTTGCCCCCAAGACCAGTGAAGTCTATATTCAGCTTGACAAAATTAGCTCTTGGCACTTACACTGGAGCACCACCACTAACTACTGCTAGAGTTCCTATTTGGACGTTTTGCACCATGTTCATTGTCATGGTATTGAACATTGTCTGCAGATCGGGGTTCGCAGCTACCACGTTGCCTTCTTCATTCTAGACTCCTAAAGAAGAATTCCTAGCAGTATTCCTTGTTTGTCGGTTTATTCTAAAAAGCAGTAATAACAATGATAAGTCTCCCAGAAAGGAAAGCTGCATAAATGATGCTCGCATGTGCAATGCGATATATGTACTATATATTCTACTAATATAGTTTGGAAAACCAAAACATATAACAAGTATACTCTCTCGTATATGACTCGATCCATTCTAGAGCAATAACTTCTACCATGTATCTGTTTGATTCTCTAAGCGAGTTACCACTCTACTACCAACTTAAAATTAAGTGAGTTTATCTATGTTGAAGCGCTTAACCTAACCTCTGATACCATATATGACGACCGCCCTACACCTCTGATACCCAAGTACCATAAATAGTGCACTGCAACGGTATTTGGCCAATGTCAAGAGGTAGTCAAGGGTAAAGTAAAATAATCCAAAATAGAACATGTAGTTTATCTCATAGCACATAGGACAAAATATAATAATCAACATATATATAAAACAGGCGAGATAGTAGTATAACAAAATGAATCAAGATAAATCAGAGTATATCGACCCATTACAGTTATACAAAATAATGTGGGAATAGAGTTTATACATAAAAATCAAAGAAATACTTAATAGAAAGTCATTTCTAATAAATATGTATTGATAATAGCTCCATAGCACTGCACATTGGAATAACAATAGTAGCTTTAAAATATAGTTTATGCAAGTGCAAACCGCCTGCTCATCCTCCGTACAGCTCCACGCATGATTTCAGACCTGTTATCTCTAATCTACTCATTTTAAGAGTATCTGAGATAGTAAGAAGCAAGCATAAAACCTCAAACTAGACAATAGTCTGGTATGAGCGATCCATAATCTCAAAATATTATAAAATTTGATATAGTAAATAGGAATATAAGGTATGGAGAATCATACCTGACCTATCCCTACATCCATCAAGTTGGCACATAACATCAATATATGTAAATTTACAATCATACTGGTGTAGTACTACGTAAAGTATGATATAGGGTGCTTAGGTATACTACGTAATAATACCTACATCATGTGGCATCCACATCAACATAGCAAGCATAACAAACATAGCAACCATCAAACAATTCTCACATCTCTCAACTCAATGCCTTTGAATATAAGATAACTCATATGATCCCCCATATTGATCAACGTCTACATATCATCATAGTCCCACCGATGCTCAAATCCATGTTACTCCATAAGGCTAGGAAACTAAAACACCCTGTATATGTCCAGGGCTAAACAGATACCCTGTATCGATCTACGGTAAGCGTCTCCATCGACCCCTTCTTCTCGAGCATCCTTAAGACCTTTGAGTTATCTGCGATCCCTTATGCATACATCCTATTGGTAAAAACCCTAATATTTTCTATTACACAAGTTTATTCCTTATCGAACTTGCCACCTTGGATGATTCTTGTAGAAACCTCTACAAGTTCCACTTCACGAGTTCACTTAGTATCAAACTTACCTCATTGGACGATTCTCAAATGCTAGGAACACTTTCTATTTGAAGCGTTCGATCTACTATATTTAGACACTTAATCCTCTAAGTCGTGTCGAAGTCATTGTGTTAAAGCATCACATCGTCACTTCATTTATTACCATACAAAATCTAAAGCCATCCTGAGTTGTTTTGGAGTCATCTACCTCACCCCAAGTCACTCAAAAGACCCTTAAAGCAACACATGAAGAAACCTTAAAGCATCGCCTCTCCATACCAAAGCCCCCAAAATCTCAAGTTTCTATTTGGGTTAATCCATGGCTGGACCCGAAGTTGCCTCTTCAAGAACCAGAAGCCACATCTCCCAAGACCCAAAGAAAACCCAAAACTCCACTGACTGTTCCTTGTCCAGGTGCCGGACCAAAGCATAGGCTTTAAAAAACTAGAGCCGAATACAAAGCAACCAAACCCAAATCCTTGACCAGCCTTCGAACCAAAGCATCACACGATAACACCACCGGACATAATTTGTTGTTCGGTCCTTTTCCATGGCCGAACCGGAGCAACCCCCGGGAAAACTACCACCGAACCCAAAGTTAATCCGAACAAACTACCTTGAACCAAATGCTACCAAAAAAATTGTCGTAGTATCTCCAAACTCTAATTTCAAGTTGATTTCATCGCTACACTCCATATTTCGACCATTGTGGACTCTATATGCGATACCACTCATGTCCTAACATCCTATAACTAATCCACCGAAACCTGATTCTACGTTTTTCTATATCTAATTCGCTCTGATGAGCGTTTTGAACGATTCAAACATGCAAGCAACATTCAATCATACAAACATTACACATAGACGTGCAACGACAATCATTCAAACATCATTCAAACACAAAATTATACATAAAATCATAGTAATTTATCATTAAACGTATTCATAGACCAGCCTAACATTCATATAAATAATTATACATTAAAATAATGTGTCTAAATCATTTCAAATCAACTTAAATTCATTTGTTCAAGTTTTTTATTTCTGAACAATGATAAATCATATATTTAACATTAAAAATGTATTCAAAACATGTCAAAACCTATATGTACATATATAGCATGCCTGGAGATAATAAATCCATCACTTAAAAACTGCGAAAAACACGCAAATCGAGGTAAATCTGAAAATTACAGCTAATGCTCAATTTAGATAATCATATTTTTAGTTTAAAAACAATTTATAAATATATGTCAACATCTGTAATAAAGTTAGAGTAGAATCACTCATCTAGGTCATAAAATCGACAAGAATCACCAATTAAGCATTGATTCACCAAAACAAAGGTAGATCTGAATTGGGATAGTAACTACATGCTTTTATATGCGCGAATTTTGATATCCACAAAGTCACTTTAAGATCTCGTGCTTAATCCCTTTTTATTTAATTGATTTATGTTAATTTTAGTGAAAGGATAATATTTCCCAAATTTATATTAAATTTGGACCCAAATTATTATTAACAATAATATTTTTACGATCCGTCGATACGTAAAAGTATGGGTCGCTACAACCTAATCATGCAATAATATTATTGTGTGAAAGCAAGTGAAGACGAATTATTTAATTAATGGAATTTTTAGTGCCATTTTGGAAGCTAGTTCCAAGGTGTGGGTTTTGAAATTTCATAGCGATGAATTTATAAGAGAAAATTTATAAGTTGAGATTGTTAACTTATTTAAATCTTTTAATGGATGAAGCTTAGGGAAGTTAAGAAATTGTAGTTGTATCATTTAAATTAAAGATAAAATTGTTATACCTAAAGAATGTGTAGGGTACACAACAAATAAATGAAAGAAATAAACAGGAGCCCTAGATCATAAAATATACTGGCTCATGGAGCTATTGAATGCAGGGTGCAAAGATTAATGATGTCTAAAATTCAACGATGTATGGCAGGGTGCCACAATTTGGAAAGTCTATAGAGTTCAATTCAGTTAAACTAAACTTTAAAGTAAGTATATGGCAGTGTGCCAAACGTCAAAAAGGATGTATTTTATGAATGAATCGGCAACGTGAATCGAACGTGTTTCTAGGACTAGGAGGGGCTATTGACGCTTACTACGGACAATTGCTAGAATGTATTCAGGGTAGCTCCCATGGTGGAATGATTGACCATTTCATCGACGACGTTGTTTGAGAAAAAGATAAATTAGTGATAGACAGATCTAGGAAGGTAATCATTGAAATATGTTAATGATTAACTTTAAGATCGACATCTAAATAAAAGACTGGGTAATGTTAGTGAATGTGATTGGTGATTGTATGACATGGTTCATAACAACTTGATGATAATTACAGGATATTCTTAAAAATTGAAATGGATGAATATGAATATGATAGGGTTTATAATTGAATGATTAAGTATAAGGTAAACTTATAACTGAAATGGTGCTATAAGTAATTGTCGTGATGTATAAGTGAAGAGAAAACTCATTTCGTGCTTTAATGGCATTGGCTCACTATGTGTATGTTTAAGGTAAAGTTTTACTCACACCGGGCTCTATGTCCGACCTATATTTTATTATTTTGCATAAACTCATGAGTACTCATTCGAGTAGGTTGAATTTATGGGCATATACAGGTATAATTGGGAAGACAAATAAAGCGGCCAAAGATGTAGTAGGAGGCTTTTAGCAAATAGAAGTTGTTTTATTCAGTTGTTATAAAACTAGAGTTTATAAGTCGTTAAGTGTTTGTGCTTGCATCTTCATATGTCAGGCATGACACTACTATGTATTTTTTATTTATATTTTACACCTATGTGGGAACATTTTGGTATTATGAAATATGTAATTATAATCATGTGTAATGAATTTATTTAGATGCTCTGTTTACATAACGTTGTAAAAAATATTGATCTCACGTTGTCGCTTAAAATAATTTTGGTGATGACTATAGCATCATCAACTTTCATTTTTGAGTCTCGAAGTAGGGGATGTTACAACTTGGTATCAGAGCTTAAGTTAGGGGATACTAAAGTAAAACAGGGCTAAGTAGAAACTAAGTAGCTAGAAAATAAATAACTTGTGAAGGGTATATGCTATATTAATATACATACATACATACATTGATACATACATACATACATACATACATACATATAATGCACTTGTGTTTTGATATAGATATATAGGTGGATATATCTAACCCTCTACTATTGTTCTAGTTCTCTTTACTTCCATGTCTTACGAAACACTTGTTTATGCAGAAAGCAAAAATGGATTGCGAAGCATACGTTTGATGTTAGGAGGTGCGAGAGTGAATATAGTAAAGGAATAGACAGTATGCAGACTAATGACCAAGGAGGGGAGGTAGCCCCGGAAGTACGTGATGAAGCCAGTATTCAAATGCCAGCCCCAACTGTTGAAGGAACGGATAGAAATTCTTTGTTCCTTCAGTTCATGATGGAAATACTGAGGAAACAACTAGTTGAAGTTGTTAAGACGATGCCTGTATTAGTTAGAGGAGTAGATTTTTCTAAGATGATGAAGGAACATAAAACTGTAGAGGAAAGGTGTTTACGGGGAATGAGTTTGTTTTAGAAGTACCGAACTAGTTGAAGGTGTGTGAGCACATCTTCGAAGAATTATGGTATGATAATGCTCAAAAGAGGGTGCTAGCTTCCCTTTAGTTTCAAGGAAATGCATAAGACTGGTGGGAGGTTATGACCGTTGAAGTTCTAGAAGAGGAGATAAACTGGAAACAGTTTAAGGAGCATATCAAGGCACGGTTTATACCTGAATAGTACAAGAGTGCTTTGTGTAGGGAGGTCCTTGACTTGAAGCAAGGAGAGATGAATTTGATAGAGTATATCCAGGGCTTTAATGCTTTGTTGAAGTATGGAAGGGAGCATTTTAATACTACGCTTAAGAAGAACAAGAAATCTATTTAAGGATGAAGGAAGGGGTTGAATCATAAGGCGATGACGCACTTGCTTTCTCCTTTTGAAATGGTTGTTGAAATGGCGAGGAGATATGATTGCTTGTTTCAGGAGGAGAAAAGAATGGATGTTAGACCCAAGGATGGACAGAAGAAAAGATTTAATCCATATTAGAAGGGTAATAATAATCTAAAAGCAGGAAAGCCTTTAGGAGGAGGAGGAGCTTAGAAGCCAAATGTAGACGATATTACCTATTTCAACCATGGGCAGAAGGGACGCTACTCTACTAAGTTTACTCAACCGGATAATAAGGACAGGGTCAAGTGCTTTATCTGTAATAAGCTCGGCCAAGAGAAGCATGATTGCTCAAAGGTGAAGCATGCAATGTTTTTGCTTTGGAGGGACCTTCGAATGGACCAATGGTTGAAGAAAAAGGAAAGAGTATGCTTGGAGGCATGATTTCGATCTCCAATGTTTCAATTAGAGTTCTATTTGATACCTGTGCCACACACTCTTTCATTTTGAAAAATTCGTTTGATAGGTTAGAATTAAATATTCTTATTTGATTATGTCTTTGCATGTGGTTAATCTGATCGGTGGGTATGCTACACTCAGATTAAAATACACTGACCTTGAGTTTGATTTGTGTGGACATTTGTTTATATGCGACTCGTATATGTTTGACTTCGCATGGTATGGGGTAATATTGGGTATGTATTGGTTAGTACATTATAACTCTAGGATTTATTATGCCGATAGAATTATTGCTTTACAAAATCCAAAGAATGGAGAAAGGATCATGGTATCATTAAACATAATGAAGAAGAATTCAGAATTGATGTTGTGTGCAATGGAGGATCATGAAGATGACATTAGTAGAGTACTGGTATTTTGGGATTTGTAGATGTTTCTGAACCAGTAACGGGACTACCGCTTAGAATAGTGATGGAATTCTAAATATACCTGATGTCGGGCCATAGCCTATTAGTATACCACCTAAAATAATGCCACCCCAAGGAGATGGGAGAATTGATGAAGCGGCTAGTGAAACTTGAGTATAAAACATTAATTAGGATGAGTAATTCACTGTGGGGAGCATTCGAGGTATTTTTAAAGAAGTCAAATGGATCATTACGGATATGTATTAATTACCAAAAGTTGAATGAGCTAATTGTGAAGAATCATTATCCATTACCTATGATAGATGACTTGTTGACTAGTTGAGTGGTGCTAGTATTCTCGCAGCTAGATTTGGCAACAAGATTCCACCAACTGAGGGTAGCTAAGGATAGTGTTCCTTTGACCACGTTTAGAGTAAGGTGCGGTTCATATGAGTAATTAGTTATGCCTTTTAGACTAACCAATGCCCCAACATTCTTTGTGGATCTTATGAACCGAATCTTTCATAATCATCTGGATAGATTTATGTTGGTATTCATTGATGATATTTTGGTGTATTATAAGAATGAAGAGATCATGAAGTCCATCTTAGATTGGTGTAGGAGATCTTGGAACAACACAAGTTGAAGGCGAAGTTCTCAAAATGTCACTTTTGGAAACAAGAAGTCAGTTTCTTGGTCTTCTTATTTCTAGGAATGAATTTGCAGTGCATTCATCAAAGATAGAGACAATTAATTGCTGAAAAGGCTAGATATGGTAATCGAGATGAGAAGTTTCTTGGGTTTGGCTTGCTGTTATTGCAGGTTCATTAAGTATTTCCTACATATAGCAACACCCTTGACTAAATTAACCAGGAAGAACGAGAAGTTCGTACGGAATGATAAGCGTGAAGGGTCATCTCAAAAGTTAAAGAGTCATTGACGAATGCTCCTATTTTTTTGTACTTGAAGGGAATCAGGATTTGGTAGTGTATACCGATGCATGTGGAACCAGTTTGGATGCAATATTGATGTAGAAAGGGCAAGTGATAGCTTATGCATCAAGGCAATTAAGGCTACATGAAGTTCGATGTCCGACTCAGGATTTGGAGTATGCGGCAGTGATCTTCGCTTTGAAGATTTGGAGATATTATATTTTAGGAGAATGGTTTGAGTTATATACGGACCATAAGTTACTTGAGCACTTATTCTCTTAGAAGGAGTTGAATATGAGGCAATAGAGATGGTTGGAGTTCTCGAGGGCAACAATTTTGATATTGAGTATACATCGAGAAAAGGAACAAGGTTGTTGATGCTTTAGGTAGGTAGTAGCAGAATGGAGTATTAGCCACGATGAAGGAATGTAAGACCTTGGAGACATTAGCATCTTGCAGAATGCATTATAGGTTGACCATTGGATCAAGTAAAGATCTGAGCATGTTAGTGAGTTTGGAAGTACATCCAACACTTGTAGATAGTAGGGGAGAGAGGATCC
Organism: Allium fistulosum; assembly: GCA_030737815.1. Taxonomy (NCBI): domain Eukaryota; kingdom Viridiplantae; phylum Streptophyta; class Magnoliopsida; order Asparagales; family Amaryllidaceae; genus Allium; species Allium fistulosum. The sequence goes on along the minus strand of CM060901.1, from coordinate 1,286,445,687 downwards.
ATTATTAGCCGAAAGAATGCGATGATTAAAGATGGGTGTGGACATTAAGGATATTAAAGGATTCGACATATATTCGAAGGGATAACTTAGGAAGAATGGAAGAGTTTGTGTTTCGAATATAGTAGATCTTCGAAAAGAGGTATCAGAGGAAAGTCGTCAATATAAGTTTGCGATCATCCAAAAGGGACAAAGATGTATGACAACATGAAGCATGTCTTCTTTTAGGAAGGGATGAAGAGAGACATAAGTGAATGTGAAGAAGTGTTTCACATGTTAGGAAGTGAATGATGAGCATAGGAAGCCAAGTGGTTTACATCAACCCTTAGAAGTAACAACTTGGAAGTTGGAATCTATGTCTATAGATTTTGTAGATGGACTGCCGAGGTTGAGAATGGGGAATAATAGTGTTTGGGTAATTTTTGATAGACTGACTAAGAGCGCCTTTTTATAAGTGGAGTCAACAAGAATGGCAACTAGCTTAGCAAAGCTATATGTGAAGAATGATGTGAGACTCCATGGGATTCTAAGCAACATAGATAGTGACAGAGACTCGTTGTTCACCAGCGAATTCTAGAGAATTTTGCAAATTGCATTGGGTATAAAGTTGAACTTAAGTACGACTTACCACCCATAGACAGATGGTTAAAGGAAATGATGAACCATGTATTAAAGGATTTGCTGAGAGCATTTGTTTAGACTTTGAAAGATCTTGGAAAGATCATTTGCATTTGGTAGAGTTTTTCTACAATAATAATTACTAGTTGAGTGTTGGGATCGCACCATTTAAGGTTCTTTATGGTAGACCATGTAAGTCACTTATTTATTGGTTGGACATAGGAGATAGACTCATGTTAGGACCTGATTTAGTAAGAGATGCTACCGAGAAGATAAAGTTGATTTGTGCTAGGATGAAAGTTGTACAATCTATTCTACGTAGAAGAGTTATGTCGATAAGAGAAGAATGGAATAAGGGTTCACGGTGGATGATCATGTGTTCATAAAGGTTTCACCGACATGAGGTGTTATGTGCTTTGGGAAGGCGAAGAAATTGACCCCAGATATGTAGGTCTGTTTTTAATGATTGAGAGGATCGATAAACTTGCCTATAGAGTCAAGTTACCGAGTAGTTTGATGGGTATGCATAATGTCTTTCATATATTTCATTTGAGGAAACATGTGCACGACCCCAATATGGTAGTGGAACGTAGGGCGATATGGGATTTATCTATGGAACCAGATTTGACTTATGTTAGATGACTGGAAGGGATAGTAGTTCATTACATGAAGGAATTAAGGAACAAATTTATAAGACTTGTTCGCGTCCAGTGGAGTGACAATAAAAATGTTTCACTACAACAAAAAAGGTTATTTGAAACTTTTTTATTTTGTCTCTAAACGAAATATTTTGTCTCTAAATTATATTTGAGACCAACTTAAAACAAATAATATTTTTTTAAAAATCAGGTCTCTAAATAAATAGAGACCATAAATATTTGTCTCTAAATATATTAAAGACCTCACTGATGGTTTCAAGTAAGTCTCTAGATTAAAAACTCATTAGAAACAATTTTATGGGTCTCTAATATAACACTAGAGACCATGTATACTGTTTCAAATCAATCCCTAATATAGATGTTATTATTAAAGAACTGAAACAAGAAATGCAACATATAGTATCAAAATACATAGTTTCAGGAAATGCAGCATGCGGTATAATAATATAGTGTTATTACTATACAACTGAAACAGGAAATATAACATACAACCACTTATATATAATGTTTCATGATCATGACAAATCAATCAAAAAGAAAAATATAGTATCGAACTCAACACATAACTAGACAATGGACAAATTTTTAAAACATGTAAAATAAATAACAACCAACTGCCACTGCTAGAAAAACAAAATCCAGTGTATCCATTACATATGGAAATAACTAAAAAAAAGCATGCTTGAGTTATATCCATTCTAAAGTAAGCACACTCTAGTCATGAAAAAAAATTCAAACAAAATAAAACACGGAATAAAAAGTTAAAAGAAAGGCCATACAACAATAAGCTTCCCAACATAGCATGCTTGTAACTGTTGATATTTTGAGAAGCTAGCAAGCATGAAGCATTCATGCATCAGCTTCATATTGAGATAGAACGTTCCCTTGAGGGTTTGATGCTTGATAGGTTGCTCTTGATTTGCACAATCTGCTAATAAGTTGGACTGAAAACTTTTATGCAATATTGTACTTGTATGAAGTGCTCTGTAAACTCTTCGTCGGGTAATGCCTCCCAAGGACACAACCAAATTCGTGGATTCCACACATTTTCATCTTCTAGTATCTTATCTTTTTTCTTTATGTATGTTTCCTGAAAAAATTTAAGAATTTAGGATTGTAAGAACATATAGCATATGCCAAAAAACAACATAATAACAAAGAACTTACTGTATTGCCTTAATGGATGATGATAAAATTGTAATACATAATAAAATTATAATTAATCTAAAAATGTGATCATTATCAAATGTATTGTATCATATTATTGTCATATGCTAAATCTTATTTTACTAAAACATTCACATATGGGAAGATCCTGTTTAGCAGTATTAACGCTGTGTTCTCAATTTTAAAAGTCTTTAAAAACATTTTAGCAAAAGATATGTAGCGATGACCATGAATTCTATACTTTTGGCATCAAGCAATATTAACTATCCAATAAGAAGAGGCTGCTATGAAGCTAAGTTCAAATATTATTATGACAGTGCATATATTCAAGAAGTTAGATTGAAAATTCAATGTATGCATAGTCAAAGCAATATAAGTTGACAAGCACCATTGTCTCAATGGTTAAGTGATTTGGCTTTGGTACGAGAGGTCACAAGTTCGAAACTTGCGTAGCGTGATTCGAATGTTTATTGACATGTGATATGTTTTCACAGTGATTTGTTGTATATAAAGTACCATTTCAAAAAAAAGCAATATAAGTTGCCCAATAAGAAGTAGGTTGCAGAATGCTAAATTCAAAAACTCATAAGAATGCATCTATTCAAGAAGCTAGTTTGATAATTCAATACCAAAATCAATTTACTTTTATTATTGGTACTAGATGAAACAATGAGCCTCTAGTTTGTCCTATCATTCTTTGGGTGGTACTTTGTCATATTGACGGACAGCAATTCAGAGATGGAACCCAAAACATATAGAGTCGTTTAAAATAGTTCCAATTGGTTTGTTACTTAAAAATTGCTTCACAAAGGAGAAAATACTATTAGGATTATTAATTGGCTCAATATTTTTAATGCGAACAGCTCTTTTATTTTATTTATATGAATGGAATTTCCTAAATAAAGCTCTACTATGTCATCTCACTCGAATTGACCCAAAGGCATAATATCTCTATATGCTTCTATCATATTTATCTCCACCATCAACATGGGTTTTCAATTTAAGAAAAGGCTTAATCTCTTTCCTGCCACAGATGATGGTTCAGCTAGCTTTCATCTTTTCCTTCTTTGAGGATATTCCATTTTGTCTATTTGTGCAGACAGTTACTTTTGTTGCATTAACAAGGTCATTACTGCATGATACTTAGTATGGTGCCTTTGCCTTTTGCCCCTTATTCTTCCACGGAGTAATCTGAAGCTAAAGTGGGAAGGAATTTTTTTGCATATTAGTATGTATGGTGTCGCAACGTCACTGGCTCACGTGGGCATAATTATTAGAACTTAAGGGGGAAAATGTCTCCGTTCAGTTATGGTTGGCTAGCTTAATATTCTTATTTGCAAGCACTTGGGTTTTGATTATGATTATAAAGCATCACCGTTACATGCCAATCTTCAAAGCATCAGCAAGGTTTGACGATGATGCTCGCAAATTCAAGTAACTTTTTTCCTTATATTATCTTGTTTAGCCAATTTAATTGTTTGCAATGCTAAATTGAAAAGGGCGGCAATTTCACAATGCAAAGCTTTGTTACACTGCTTATTGCTTCTAGTTGGACCAAATGAATGAACTGGAGCATGATGATTTCTACTATAATGAGAATGGGGCTTCAGATTTTGTGAGCCAAGAAAAAAGAAAAAAAATCAATACCTAAATCTGAGGAAAAAAGGAGATGATAATGGAAGAAGCCAATCTTCCCTGAAACTAGCCATTTTCATTTCTAAAGAGCGGGTCTTTTCTTTTTTCCTAGTTTTAGTGTCTTGTAACTGAGATCATATTTTGCGCATTAAATTCCTTTTTAAATAATAAATATGCAAAGTTAGATAAATTAAACAGATGAGAGTTGAGAGAGTAGAAGATGGTAAGGTGCAAAAATACAGATCTACGTATAAGATACTGAAAGAAGATAGAGAAAAAATGCAAGTAGAATTCAATGATAAATTTAAGCATAGGCCTCCCAAAGCCCTATTGCTTAAAAAATATTGGAGTTGACTAATTACCACTAACTAGTTATGGTCTAGATAGCAATGATATAATTTTGTTTAGGCGGGCTAATGATAACAATATAAAACAATCATATATGAAAACATAACTACTACAACATATAGATTCTAACTTTTTCCCACTTTCCATGCATATCAAAGTATATAAGGTTTATTACTTTGTTTTCTTGTCTAAAATTTTCCAATAAAAAGAAAGTTTTATAGCTTAGTCATACAAGGGATATATTTTGGAACTCAAATAAATAAATGTAATTCAAACTCGAATATGTTTGAACAAACATAAAGCTGAAAATAAAATTACTGAAATTAAAAAAGGGGTGTAAGTTAAAACATGTTTTTGAAAGGGTTTTGCGTACCAAAACTGAAAATAAGCGACATAACTAAATTTCTACTAACTTAAATTCATCATTTAAAAGTTTTAGGACAACTCCAAAGCAAATACATAAACATCAATTGGTTATAAATCAGAACATGAATTGCTAACAAGAGAGAACCCTTTTCCAAGTTACAACTAGGCTTTGCTCCAATAAGCAATTTTGAACATTGACTCTAGCAATGAAATTAAAATTTCATGTTAGACCATCAGTAATCAGATCCGAGTTTTGTGATCAATAACATAAATATAGAGTTTATATCTTTGGGTATCTCATGTGAATTAAAACTTCACTTGAAAAATAGTATTTTTTGAACCATTCGATTTATGTTCTAACTACCAGCGAGCAAATACCTCAAATGCTACAACTTTATGATAAAGGTGCATTAATCACTTCAAACAAATATTCAAATAAAAATAGTATTCAAATCTACCTCGGTTGCAAAGAAATATCTAAGACAGTACTACTTCTTCAAATAAAAGATGTATATTTATCACCAAAATTTAAGATACGAAGAGTAAAACACTAAAGTAAGATATTTATCACAAAACTTTATTTCCTACATGCCCAAGCTCAACTAAAGAAAATAAAATTAATTTATCTCCAAAACTTCATGAAACAAGCAAAATATTACCATCATACTTTGATTTTCGATAATCTAATGGATAAAACATTTATATCTTCTTCTATCCAAAATAAGAAACCATATCCGAATTAAATAAACAATAACGACTCTCAACATCACAAGTGCATTTCTACATCTCTTTATCCAATTTTTGTATGTCGAGTATAACAATTTCATGCTTATTTGTTACAAGTAAATAGCATGAGACATAAGATTTCATATTGTGCATATTATAGTCCCTTTATTAATAAGCTCATCAATTTGGAGGCAATTGCTCAAACATGACATTATGTACTGAATGAAAACAATAAAATAGGATATTTTAGATAAGTTTGAAATCTTGTGTCCTTGCTTATCAAATAAATATTTTTTAGAAAATTAATCATTCTTTTTTATTTCTTTTCTTCTTTCTAGGAAGCATGGCAAGACACACGATTATATATGTACTAGCATGCATGAAGGATTAAAACGATATTGCTTATTGGTAGAGCACGCTAGAAGTTGTATGTTTGGTGCAGTAAAGCTACGAAAAACTATTTCATTATGAATGTTAAACTTATAAATATTTCTAGTAGATATGAAGTAACAATATATATTGAATATGCTTATTTTGTCATTACTGCAACTTCCAAGTTTGATATACTCTCAACAGATTAATAAACTATTAAATGCTCAAGTTAACTTATTTTTCCACAAATTGATTCAACTACTGCTTTAGTACTCCTCAACTAGTGTTTCAAGCTACATGGTTTCACCAAGCCAACCAGCTTCAAAAGCAAAAATAGAAAGCAAAAACATCTTAGTCTAGTATTACTATGGGTTGGAAACGAAGAAATGAGTATGGAAAGTGTGGTAATATAGTGAAATTGCAACAAAGGTATCTTTTCAGGATTCGGAATGAAAGAAACTGTGACAATACAAACATGAATTCGATAAATTTATGCTAGAGGCTAATTTTTATTTTTAAAGTGCTGATAGCTGTATCTGTTCTTATTACTATGGTAAGAAGCAACAACTGATATAGAAAACAGAAGAAAAAAAAGTTATTAGTTAATCCACCAATGAATTTACAGATGAAAAATCATTGCATAAATTCATTCAATTATATTGTGAATGAAATAATAAAACTTCTAGATTCTAATAAGAATAAGCTATATCTCTCAATCAATCTTTTCCAGTATAACTAAAAGTTATTATGGCAAACTCAAAAATCAAATCATCATCAACATAACAAATGCAAATTTTATTAATAAACAACAATCGATAAGCAATAAAAATGTTCAGCACTTGCAGTCAAATCAAAATAACCAGTGTAAAACAATTGGAAGAACAAACTATACATCAATATTCTTATAGATTTACGAATAGATTTGGAAAAACTAACCTTTTTTTTCTTCGAATAAACCTGTGTATCTCGGCGGCTTGAAGATTACTTTTTTCCCCTTTATTTCTGTTTGGCCATGGAGGATTAGCTAGGGTTTTAAATGATTGAGGAGGAATGTTGCGTTGAGGGTGGGTATACTGATGAAAAATTAGAACGTGGAGAATAGCGAGATAAGAGGATTTGGTGAAGTGGTTGGGCTTGAGTTAATACATTGAGACCCACTAAAGACATTCAATTGGTCTTTTGTAAAAACACTAGAGACACAACTATTTTGTCTCTAGTTGGACTTTGTTTAAAGACAAAATTCATTTAGGTCTTAAAATTTTTTCTCTATTTTACTTTTTTGTAGTAGTGTTTGTACTTGGGAGATAGATAATAAGATTAGGAACATCTATCCTAAATTGACATTAATGTTTGTAGCAGTGTGTTTTTTTTGTCTATTGCAATGCTAGTAGTGACATTAGTGTATTTATGTTATGAAATGATTAAGGGTTAGTAGTTGCACTAATGCATTTTGATTGATGATTGATTATTTACTTTAATAGGGTACTAGTGTAACTATTAGTACTTGTGTGTACTCATAATGATAACTTTGCATTGTAAAAAAATTTATTCTTCTTTATATGAATTTCAAGGATGAGATTCCTATAAGGAGAGGAGACTATAACACCCTATATTTTGGAGTAAATAATATGAGAAAATAAATTATTATTCTTAATAATTTAACTAATGACAATTATGATAATATAATAGTAAGAATTACCTAAGGAAAGTTTAACTAATTAAGTATGAGATACTTTAAAAAGTTAATTAAATAGACTAAGGATAATTAGAGCAATTAAATGTAACAATTTTTAATAACATTATTCAGGAGATTTAATTAGATAAATTAAATATAATAATGAAAATGTAGAGTGATAAAGAGATTAAGATTGGTGAATAAACTTAGAGGTCGTGCTTAAGTAACTTGAATGGGCTTATAAATGGTTATAAGAAAATTTAATTAACATAAGGGCATTAGGGTAATCTCCGCACCCAAAGTTCACTACCCTATACTCACGTTACCTTATCATTCACGTTCATTTTATAACAAAATTTAAAAGGTAAGAAAAGAAAAGGAAGCTGGCCATTAAGGAGTAAGAAGAGAAGAGGAAATTCAAGTTTAAGCTTAGGATTCAAGCTAGAAGAATCAATCTCAAATCAATCTCCAATTTCCTTATCCAATCTAAGGTGAATAATAATCACAACATCTCTATTTTGGTTTTTATATGATCATTGATTTTTGGATTTAATATTAAATCTAATATGATGATTTTTGATGATATGCTTGATTTTAAATGAATGATAGATTCAAACAAGGTTGTTTGCATTTGATAAACATGGTTTTAAGGGTAAATCTGTATGTTATGGTTTTAGAATGCCATGAAAAAATTATATGTTATGGGAAATATGATTTTTGGAGTTGGGTTTTTAATTTTTAAAATTTTCCAAGTCATGGAGAATTAATTATGAATTTTTAGAGGAAAACATGTATCATTGGGTTTAGAAATTAGTTTCGGCTGTTATATGATGAATTTGGATCTAAAATTTATATATGTTAGATAACATATTAAAAGTGAATTTCTGTGATTTTTGGGGATTTTTACTAAGAGATTTATTATGGGAATTAAATTATTTTGAAAGGAGGACATAAATGATTTAATTAGTGTTAAATGGGAAGGGCTTATTTGTTAATGTTATCAGTTTTTAGATCTGAGAAAATGCAGCAATTATTTGTAGAATAATTTGAAAGTTTAAGGTATATAATCAAGTGTTTACATGTGGGCAAGTTAGTTACAAAAAGATTACTTTATTTGGTATAAACAGCTTTTTGCTCAGAAAAGTAGGTTCCGCCTCCTTTAGAAGTAGCTTTCGACCAAGACCTTCCGCCTTCAATGAAGTTGAAACCTTCTTGGTGGAAACCAATACACATGGTATCACTTAGTTGGTACGAAGTGGATTGGAGGAAGACGGAAGGTAGCGTGATGAAACTTAGCTTCCGATGGGGTCGATACCCTTATTTTGTTTACTAAAGAAAAGTGCTTGCCCGTTTTGTTGAAAATCTTTTGAAGAAGTCGAAACCAAAGCTTTCGAAAGGGTCTTTTAATTAGCTTTCGAAATAAAGTTGCCGCCTCAGTTTATAGTAGTAGCTTTCGAAGAGGTTGCTTTGTTTTCAAAATTTAAATGTTCGGAAGGGGTAGTATCGACCAAGTCAGAACCCTTCTGCTATTATGCCTTTCGAAGGCATTGAAGATATCAATGTTTTCGGAGGGTAGCCTTTTTAAAAAAAACGTGAGCCACTTCCCATAGCTTTCGAAAGGGGTTAATTGTTTCGAAAGCATGGTTTCAAAAGGAGTTTCAAAGCCAACCTTCAAACATTTTACTTATAAAGTATTAGCTTTTGAAAGGATGGTGCCGACGCCATCATATTTTCCGAAATACTTGTACATGATAAAGAAAGGTTTCGAAAGGGGTACTTTCGTTTATGTTTACTTTGACCTAAATGATATTTTAAATATAAACCCAATGGCTTCAAAAGTGATACTTCTAAAGGTTTCGAAAGAATGGGTTTAAAGTGTTCGAAAGGAAGGAGCCTAATGTTTTGAAGATAGATTTATATGCTTTTGAAGGAGGTCATCCAATAAGGTCAAGCAAGGTTTCAAAGGTTTCGAAAGGCTTTGTAACCCAAACTCATTTTTAAAGGAAAAACCCATGGCTCTAAATAAAGGATTTTTGAAATGATTTTAAGAAGAACTTTCCTTGATAAAAATTATAGGTTAAAGGGATTAACCATGTTTTATATGAAAAGTATTTCAAGGACATTAAACCCACAGGAGTGGCATTGTTTTGTTATTATGGTTGCTTCTTCAAGTATAAATATATTCACATTATAATGGACCCATAACTGCATTTTAGGGATAAAGGGTAGAAGAACCAGCTAGGTTGACTTAGTGGTGAATATAAAATGGATTAAACTCCTGAGTGAGTAGAATTGCATCTAGGAGGTCAGGAAGACCAAAACATAGGATACCTAAATATAGAAGTTGTCAAGGAGACAGGTTCATAGTGCACCCATGAAAACTATAATTAAGAAGTTATTGGAGTTGCCAACAGGTTCATAGTGATCCCATGAAAACTATGTTATAAAGAGTGGTTAGCAAGGGACAATTGGTTCGTAGTGCAACCATGAAACTATATTCGGATTAAGTTATTGACAAAAGTCGATAGGTTCCTAGTCAACCCATGAAAACTAGGATAAGATAAGAAAAATTTTATTGGAATCATCAATAGGTTCAAGGAGGACCCATGAATTAAGTGGGTTATTGGCAGGGGCCAATAGGTTCTTAGTGATCCCATGAAAACTATGAAATAGGACGGGGAGTCCATAAATTATGAAAAGGTTATTAGTAAGCCCATGAAAACTAATAGGTTAATAGTGACCCTAGAAACTATAAATATGACAGGAAATCAGTTAAACCACGGATAGGAAATCCATAAGGTTTTAATTTGTATGCATATCATCATAATATTTTGAAATGCTACGTTTTAACCATTGTGGATGCAGGAGCATAGTATATGGTTTTAAAAAAAATTAGGATACCGGCGAGGGGAAACCCCGTTCCGCTAAGCGGCGTGGTCTCATTACATATCTAAATGGATTGAGACGTTAGATTATTATTCATACCAAGCTTTATGTCTGACTCGAAGTTTTTGTTTTCCCTTTAAACTCTCGGGTACTCAATTGATTTTGAGTAGTTTGAGGTTTAGGGTTTCCAGGTTCTCTTCTTAGACAAATAAAGCTTTCGGAGACGTGGAGGAGGTATTCTAGTTATTTAGAGTTATCTTTTCCGCTGTGTAATTTTGATGTAAATGCAGACCTGTTTTATTGCCTTACTATATACACTGATCAACCAAGGAGGCATCTTTATATGTCGCTCTTGGCATATGTGTAATAATTATATTTTTCTGAACGTGGCCAACGTTTGTGGGATTATGTAATGAATATGAAATGTTTTGAGTGGAATGTGGAAATGTATTTTGATTTGTTAAATTTTTTTTCCATATTCTTATGATCTGTGTATCAATGTATCTAGCATCGCCGTATTTGGTCGCCGAGGTTTAACAACTATGAACGACTGCAGCATCCATAGCCATTATTTTTGGGCCTTCAAGTAGGGAGATGTTACATTAAAGTCAGCATAATTAATGAAAATAAGTAAATTTGAATTTTGAATGAAAAGGAATCTTGTATTAAGGGAAATAGATTACAGAGGATAAATTAGACGTATTTAAACTATTAATATACATACACCCATCACCATATCTTCCTCCCCCTTTACATTCATTCTCATTTCAAAACAAATAAAAACTCCACTCAAGCATCAAGGCCAGCCACATTTTAATGTAAAAAGAAGGGAAAATCAATGGCAAAGTTTTCAAATTCTAAAGAAAAAGAGAAGATTTAATCAAGATTTTCAAAGATTATGTGAGCAAAATTTCCTCTAAAACCTTTCCAAACTGGTTTGAGTTCGGATTTGATTTCGATGGAATATTTCTAATGTTGATAAACATGTTTGAATTATTAGATATGGCTTTGAATGTGTTTAATGATTCAAATAGAAAGAACTTCCTCATGTTTTAGGCTAAAACATGATTTAAATCTTCTTCAAACGGCTTGAAATTTTAGTATGATGTTTTCAATACAAAAATAAAGATGGATTTTAATTTTCTTAATTTTTGGATGAAGAATTAATTGACTTAATATTTTCTAAGAGGGAAATGGTTAATTTCGTTGTAAGCAAATATTTTAAATATTGAAATTCACTATTTTGTTTCGAAATTTTTACCAGAGGTAGAAGAAGATGTTTGAGAATTTTGGTAAATATTTGGGAATTTTTTCATTACTTTTCGAATTAATATGAATTAGTTTTTAAAGGAAAATATACCTTAATTAATAATGTAATTAATGAAATGATTAATAAATGAAGCTTAAATATCTGCTACAATCAAAAAATACTATTACAAAACAAAAGCAACTGGTGAATAAATGACATATGTATAGGTTAGGTCAAAAGATCTTACTTTACTAAGGAAAAATATTGTTTTCTATTAAATTATGGATTTTTCATGTTAACATGCGATAGCCTAAAAACTAAGCACTCGATAGCTTAAAACCTTAACAAACGATAGTTACAGAGTTAAGCACGTGATAGCTTATAAATGTTAAACCCTCAGTAGCATTTGAAGCTTGACTCTCAATAGCATTTGAGTCTTGACCTTCAATATCATACAAGTCTTTACACTCGATAGTAAGAATGTTAGACACTTAATAGCTTTAAAGCTTTGATCCTCAATAGCATAAAAGTTAAGCATTTGATAGCTTAAACCTTAGATATTAAATAGCTTTATGTTAGGCACTCGATAACATAAAACTGATGGAACTCGATAGCTTTATAGTTAAATATGTGTTAGCTTTGCATGTGATAGACTAACATGCAATAGCTTGACCTTGTTAGCACTAAGTTAGACATGTGATGCATGCGGTAGGTTTGGCCTACAATAGGTTTGGCATGTGATAGGCTGATTGCGATAGCTTTGATGCGTGACAAGTTGGCATGCGATAGCTTTGGGCCATAGTAGCTTAACCATGCAATGGCATTGATGTTCAATAGCTAGTGAAAATGAATTATTTAATCAAGGGAATTTTTAGTGGTAGTTTGGAAGCCAGTTTCCAAGATGTGGGTTTTGAAATTTTATAGGGATGAAATTATAAGAGTAAATATAGAAGATAATATTGTGTTAACTTATTTAAACCTTAAAATGGATTAAGCTTAGGGAAGCTAAGAAATGATAGTTGTATCAATTAAAGATAAAAAATGTTTTATCCAAAGGATGTGTAGGGCGCATAACAAATAAAGTAAAGAAATAAAGTAAACCCACGATAGTAAAATGTACCGACTCGTGGAGTTATTGAATGGTAGGGTGTCAAGACTAATGATGCCTAAAATTTAAGGGTATATGGTAGGGTGTCACGATTTGAAAAGTCTATAAGGTTCAATTCGGTTAAACAAACTTTAAAGTAAGTTTATGGCAGGGTACCAAACATCAGAAAAGATGTATTTAATGAATGAATTCGCAACGAGAAATGAAAGTGTTCTGGGACTAGGAGGGACTATTGAGATTATTAAGGATGCTTGGTAGAATGTATTCATGGTGCTTGCATTCAACCTTCTAGGAAATTTAAGGTAACTCTTGTCAGCATAGTTCCCATGGTGGAATGGTGGCCATTTTATCGGTGACGTTCAAGAAAAAGATAAATTAGTGATAGCCGGACTAGGGAGGTAATCACTAAAATAAGTTAATGATAACTTCAAGATCTACACCTAAATAAGAGACTAAGTGATGTTTGTGAATGTGATTGGTGATTGTATGACATGTTTCATAACAAGTTGATGATAAGTATAGAGTATATTTAATAATTGAAATGAATGAATATGAATATGATATGTTCATAATTGAATGATTAAGTATATGGTATACTTATAACTAAATTGACATTATATGAATGCTTATGCAGTGATGATTGTTTACATGAGATGATGTAATTTCCATGACATATAAGTAAGGGGAAACCCCCTTCCATAATTTAGCGGTGTGGTCTCACTATGTGTATATTTAGGGTAAAGTTTTGCTAGTACCGGGCTTTATGTCTAGCCTTTGTTTTTATTATTTTCCATAAACACGCAGATACTCATTCTTATAGGCTGAGTTTATGGGCTTAGACATGTTACTATTGGGAAGATGAATAAAGAAACCAAAAGCGAAGTAGGAGTCTTTTAGCTAATAAAAATTGTTATATTTCGTTGCTGTAAAACTAGAATTTATAACTAGTTAAGTGTTCGTGTCTGCATCTTTCTATGTCGGGCATGTCACTACTATGTATTTTTATTTATATTTCACCCCTACATTGGCAAATGTTTGGATTATGAAAATTGTAATGACAATTATGTATAATGAATTTTTTTAGCCGCTTTGTGTACTTGATGTTGTAAAAGAACACTAATCTCACTTTTTCGCTTAAAAATAATTCAGATAATGACTGCAGCATCATCGGCGTTCATTTCGGGTCTCAAAGTGAGGGATGTTACAAGAAGTAAATCTTTGTATAAAACATCACTTATCTCATCATCCATTGAGTAATCATCATTGTCGTCTTCACTGTCATCATGTGAATTGTTTTTTGTGAATCCTTGTAACACCCCAAATTTTTTATAACATTATTCAGGAGATTTAATTAGATTAAATTAAATAGAATAATGTAGCGAGATAAGGAGATTGAGGTTGGTTAATAAATTTAGTGGTCGTGCTTAACTAAATCAAATGGCCTTATAAATGGTTATAAATGATAATTAAAATAACATGAGGGCATTACGGTAAATAATCGCCCCATATTATCTCCCCTTTATACTCAAGTTAGCACACCATTCACGTTCATTCTTATCATAAGAAAAAATAAACGTAAGGAAGTTAAAACCAAGCCGACCATTATAAGGAAGAAGAGAAGTGGAAATACAAATCTAAAGCTTAGGATTAAGCTAGAAGAAATCAATCTCAAGCAATCTCCAATTCCTTATCCAATCTAAGGTGGATAATAATCACAACATCTCTATTTTGGTTTTTATATGATCATTGATTTTCGGATTTAAGGATAAGTCTAATATGATGATTTTGATGATGGTATGCTTGGATTCATAATATGTTGATTTTTAAACATGAGTATATATAGTTTTAGGGAAAAACAGAGATTAAATGATTTTTAAATGTCATGGAAAAAAATTATGTTGTATAAAACATGATTTTGGAGTTGGGTTTCAATTTTGATAATTTTCCAAGCTATGGAAAGATTATTATGAATTTTCGAAGGACAATATGATTATTTGGGTTTATAAGTTTATTTCGGAAATCATATTGAGAATTTGGGTTTGAAATTTTGATATGTTAGATAACATGATTAAAATGAATTTCTGGAATTTTTGGGGATTTTTATTAAGAGATTTATTATGGAAATTAAATTATTTTGAAAGGAGAACCTAAATGATTTAATTGATGTTAAAAGGGGAAAGGCTTATTTGTTAATATTATTCAGTTTTTTAGATCTGAGAAAATGTGGCAAATATTTGAAAAATAATATACAAGTTTAAGGTAACCAATTAGGTGTTTACAAATGGGCAAGTTAGTTACAAAAAGTTTTCTTTATTTGGTAAAAATAGCCGTTTGCTCAGAAAAGTAGGTTCCACCTCCTTTAGTAGTATCTTTCGACCCAGAGCTTCCGCCTTCAACCTAATCCAAAACTTCTTACACGAAATCAATACACATGGTATCACTTAGGTGGTACGCAATGGATTAGAGAAAGGTGGAAGGTAGGGTGTCAAAATATAGCTTTCGAAAGTGTCGATACCTTTGTTTGGGTTTTTTTAAAAGAAAAAGCGCTTGCCTGTTTACAAAGATGTTTCGAAGTAGTCGAAACCAATGTTTGCAAAAGGGTACTTCAAAACAAGCTTTTGAAGGAGAGTTGCCGCCTTTTTTAAGTAAGTAGCTTCCGAAGGAGTTACTAAGTTTTCAAAGTGATGCTTTCGAAAGGGGTAGTTTCGACTAAAGTCGAAACCCTTCTGTAACTTTAAGCCTTTCGAGGACATTAATCCCACAAGAGTGGTATTGTTTTGTAATTATGTTTGCTTCTTCAAATATAAGTATATTAATATTATAAAGGACCCATAACTGCATTTTGGGGATAAAGAGTAGAAGAACCAGCTAGGTTAGCCCAGTAGTGAATATGAATTGATTAAACTCCTGAATGAGTAGAATTGCATCCATGAGGTCGGGAAGACCAGAATATAGGATGCCTAAATATGGAGGTTGTCAGGGAGACAGGTTTCGCTAAGCGGCGTGGTCTCACTAAATATCTAAATGCTTTGAGATGTTAGATTATTATTCATACTAGGCTTTATGTCTGACTCGAAGTTTTTGTTTTCCCCTTAAACTCTTGGGTACTCAATTGATTTTGAGTAGTTTGAGGTTTAGGGTTTCCAGGTTCTCTTCTTAGACGAATAAGCTTTTCGAAGACGTGCAGAAGGCATGATAGCTATCTAGAGTTCTCTTTTATTTTAATTTCGTTGTGTTGTTTGTAATGGCAAAGTTGTTATATTGCCTATATATACTCTGATCATCTAAGGGGGCATCTTCATATGTCGCTCTTAGAGTATTTTGTAATAAATATATTTTCTCTGAACATGGTTAACGATTGTGGGATTATGCAATGAATTGGAAATGGTTTGAAATGGAATGAGATCTTGTTTGATGTTTTAAAATTTTCCATATTCAAGTTTTTCTGTGTATGAATGAATCTAACGTTGTCGTATTTGGTCGCCGAGGATTAATAACTATGGATGACTGCAGCATCCATAACCGTTAATTTTGGGCCTCCAAGTAGGGGGATGTTACAAGTTGGTATCAGAGCATAGGTTTATGAAAACTTAAGAGAAAAGTTAAACCTAAAAGCTTTTTTGAAACATAATCCAATGAATCAGAAATATGATCTGGGTTTGGGTTAACGCTATAGTTACGTACTTGTATTTGGTATATATAGGTATACATATAAGTATGTATTTCCCTCTCTCTTAGACCATTCTTCTGTATCTTACTAAGGCTCGTATGTAGATTTACGAGAAAGAGGATATGGAAGCAGGAAACGAAAGAGGAAATCTAGATGGAGGAAGCGCCACTACCAATGGAAATGCTCGACGTAATACTAGGAGAAACCCTGGTCGACAGGCTAATGCTAACCCAAATGCTGAAGCCAGTGTGGGTGCTGGAAATCTGCCAGTAGATGCGGGGATGATGTATCAGTTGTTAGCCAATCTTTTGCAAACAGGAGTTGCTGGTAATGTTTGAGGAGCTAATCCTGTAGCTCCAGTTGGAAATAATTATGCTAGACTAAGTAGAGACTACACCAGTCTGGGTGGAAAGCCGTTTGTTGGAACGGAGGATGTTGTTGAGGTTGAGAATTGGCTATTGCACTATGAGAGGATCTTTACCGATCTAGGTTTGGATGATGAGAAAAAGAGGAGACTGGCCTCTAGGAAGTTGCAAGGGGCAGCGCTTCATTGGTGGAATAGCATGACTGCCGGAGTTCTAGAGGAAGAGCTGACATGGGGCTGATTTCAGAAGGAGATTTAAGCAAAGGTTTTTATCTGAAGTGGCAAAGTCAGCGACGATGAGGAAGTTTACGGATTTAGTCCAGAGAGATATGTCAGTAATCAAGTACGCTGCTAAGTTTGATGGGCTATCTCGATATTGGTATGCCACTATAGATATTGACATCAGAAGGAATGAGAGGTTCATTCGAGGATTGAGGCCTGAGCTTGCTAGAATGACCATGACACATATCTGAGAACCTTGTAATGTGGAGGTGGAGATGGCCATTCGCCATGAAGAGATGTTAACTGTTTCTGCTAGGGAGAAGCCAGTTGAATCCCAGGGTCCTCAGGGAAAGAAGAGGAAATTCTTTAAGAAGAAGGGGGCCTGGAAAGGAGATGCTGCCAAAAATGCAAAGGCTGATTTAGTATGCTTCAAGTGTGATAAGAAGAGTCATTATGCTCACGAGTGCCAAACAGGCAAAAGGAAGAAGCCTGTAGAAAAGAAGAATGTGAAATGCTTCAACTGCGACCAAGTTGGGCATTACAAGAACTAGTGTCCACAGCCAGTCAGGGCGGAAAGAGGGAAGATTTTTGCTATTAGACTACCATCTTCTTCTAGGCCTACTACTGCAGAGAAAGGGAAAACTGTGATGGAAGGTACGCTTTTGATTCAAAGTATACCAGTTAGGGTACTATTTGATACCAGTGCATCACACTCATTTATATCACAGTATTTGGTTGATAGGTTATGCATAGAACCCATATACCTTGTTACTTCCTTAAGGGTTTCGAATCCAATAGGAGGATATGCAACTCTTGGGTTAAGATGTAACCAGTTAGAACTTGATTTGTTAGGTCATAAGTTTGCATGCAGCTTGTATGTTTCTGATTTCGTACATTTCAGGATCATTTTGGGTATGAATTGGTTGGGTAAGTATGAGGCTATGATATTTTTTCAGGATAGGGAAATATCATTGAGACACTCAGATAGTCATAACCAAATCATCTTCTCAGTGGAGAATTCCAACAGGAGTGTTTGTGCTTTGTTAAGTGCCATGGAGGTAGGAGAAGAGTTATGTCAGGTTCGAGTAGCAAGAGAGTTTGTAGATGTTTTTGAGCCAGTCACAAGGATACCACCGAAACGAGCTGTTCAGTTTCGGATAGATCTTGTACCAGAAGCTGAACCTGTCAGTAGACTACCTAGTAGGATGACACCGGCAGAGATAAAGGAATTAAAGGTGCAGCTAATGGATCTAGAAGGAAGGAATTTCATTAGACTAAGCAGTTCGCCTTGGGGAGCAGCCATGGTGTTCGTGAAGAAACCAGATGGGTGGTTAAGGATGTGCATCGATTATCGTAAGTTAAGCGAAAGGGCGATCAAGAATAGATACCCTCTGTCGAGAATAGATGATCTGTTCGATCAGTTGAGTGGAGCCAGAGTGTTTTCCCAGTTGGATTTGGTGATAGGGTTCCATCAGTTGAGCGTGGCGGAGGACATCATTCCTTTGACTACATTTTGGACTAGATTTGGTTCATATGAGTGGTTAGTGATGCCATTTGGATTGACAAATGCACCTGCTTTCTTCGTTGATTTGATGAACATAGTATTCCAAGAGCACTTTGGATAGGTTCATGTTGGTATTCATTGATAACATTTTAGTGTACTCAAAAGATGAAAGAGAGCATAAGATTCATCTTAGAGCGGTGCTTGAAACACTGAGGCAGAATCATCTAAAAGCAAAGTTTTCCAAGTGTTATTTTTGGAAGAAAGAGGTTAAGTTTTTTGATCATGTAGTTTCAGAGGAGGGTTTGTCAGTCGATCCAGTTAAGATAGAAGCTATCAATAATTGGAAGAGACCAGAGACGGTAACCG
The DNA here is from genome assembly GCA_030737815.1 of Allium fistulosum. Taxonomy (NCBI): domain Eukaryota; kingdom Viridiplantae; phylum Streptophyta; class Magnoliopsida; order Asparagales; family Amaryllidaceae; genus Allium; species Allium fistulosum. The sequence continues at coordinate 1,286,426,755 of CM060901.1, read as the reverse complement.
AGATCAAGAGTTTTTTGGACTTACTGGCTATTACCAGAGATTCATTAAGGATTTCTCGCAGATAGCAACACCTTTGACTAAGTTGACCAGGAAGGATGTGAAGTTCATTTGGTTCGACAAATGTGAGGAAGGGTTTCTTAAGTTAAAGCATCTGTTGACTGATGCACAGTGTTAGTAGTTCTAGATGAAACCGGGGGTTGGTAGTGTACACTGATGCATGTGGAACTGGTTTGGTCGTAGTATTGATGCAGAGGGTTAAAGTTATTGCCTACGCATCCAGACAACTTAGACTGCACGAACTGAGATATCCCACTCATGACTTGGAGTTGGATGTGGTGAATTTGCCTTGAAGATTTGCAGACATCATCTCTTAGGGAAGAGATTTGAGTTGTATACTGATTATAAGTCTTTAAGATATTTATTCTCTCATAAGGAGTTGAATATGAGGCAGCAGAATTGGCTGGAGTTTTTGGCTGCTTATGATTTTGGTATAGAATATACTCCTGGAAAAAGAAATAAGGTAGTAGACGCTCTTAGTAGAAAACATCAGAATGTGGTGTTAGCTATGTTGGCAGAGTGGAAGGATCTATAAGCTTTGTCCAGTTGTGGGGTGCGGTTAAGATCTACTGCTAGTTCTAGTCAGGGTGCTGCCATGTTGTCTAGTTTAGAAGTTCGACCAATGTTGATCAAAAGGATAGCTTCTAAACAGAAAGAGGATCCAGTTTTAGCCGAGAGGATTAGAAGGCTTGAGGTAGAATCAGAAATCGATGATCAAAAGGATTTTAGTCTTGACCAAAGAGGATGGTTGAGAAAGAAGGGAAGATTATGTGTTCCGAATGTAGAGAACTTAAGGAGAGAAGTTCTTGAAGAATGTCATCGATCCAAGTTTAAGATTCATCCTGGAGGGACGAAGATGTATCAGGATATGAAGAGGATCTTCTATTGGGAAGGCATGAAAAGGGATGTTGGCTTGTGGGTTAGGCAGTGTGTGAACTATCAACAAGTGAAGGCCGAACATCAGAAGCCGAGTGGATTGCTTCAGCCTTTAGATATTCTAGTATGGAAATGAGATTCGATATCCATGGATTTTATAGACGAGTTGCCAAGGTCAAACAGAGTAAATGAAAGTATATGTATTCATCCATAGTATTAACATCTGGTGACAAAATACGGTAATGATAATGGTATCCATAATATCAGAAGCACTTGATTATGTACAAAATCACAGATTTTCAAAAACAACATTTTACTGATTACATTTCAAAACAAATTCATATCCAAGTTACATAATCACATATCGTTACCCAGGTAAAGATTAACTATAATCATAAGAAAAATATGCCAAGAGCGACTAATGATGATGCCCTATTGGTTGATCAAAGCAATATAGTCATATCTGACTTAATACACAGCGGAAATAAAGAAAACCATCTGCAATTCCTAATTAGCTATCCATCAGCCACGTGCTCGTCTCCGAAAGCTTTATTCGCCAAAAGACTAAAACCTGAAAATCTTAATCCTCGGCCTACTCAAATCAATTTTGAGTACCCGAGAGTTTAAGGCAAAACAAAAACTTGAGCCGGACATAAATCCTGATGTGAATAGTTCTGTTAGATCTCGGTTTACTGATATAAAGTGAGACCACGCCGCTTAGCGGAATGGGTTTCTCCTCACTAATATCCTCTTTAAAACATATATTTTGAAAATCCTTCCCTGCAACCAAACTGATTATATCAAAATAGAAATATCCTTTGTGCTAGTAAATGGACTATCAGTCCATAAAATAGGTAATAAGTGGACTATCTGTCCACAACATAATAGCGAAGTCCGTTATGCTAACAAATGGACTATCTGTCCATAAAACTGGGCCGACCGCCCACAAACTGGACTAACTGTCCGGATCATTTTCTTAGGGTTAACTACCCACCATCTTTTTCCTTGAAAACCTTTTTAAAATGATTTAACCTTTTAAATCATACTTATACAACGAAAATATTTTCTTAGCTTTACGCTAAGCTATTTTGCCATGATATATATATACTTTACTCAAAATGATGTTGATGAATTTTAATGAGGATTAGCTATCCTTCCGAAACAAGTTAAAACCCTTTTTAACTTGAAAATACTTAGGCTATATTGTCATTTTAATACATTCGAAATCTTTGTTTAAAACCTTTGAACAACCCATTCGAAACCCTTGAAGGTAGCCCCTTCGAAACCATTGAAAGTGACCCTTTCGAAACCATTAAAAGCCTTTCGAAAACATTGGATATCCTTTCCTTTCTTTTCTCCGAAAGCTTCAAAACACTAGACATCCTCCTTTAAAACCTTTAATTATTTCCTTTATAAAACAAAGGAAAAACCTTTCCTTTCAACCCTTTCGAAACCTCGGGGAACCACCCCTTCGAAACCATTCACTAAAACCTTTCGAAACAGTCAAAAGTCAATCCTTTCGAAAGCACTTTGGGTATAATTTAAAACATGTAGAAACCTTTCGAAACCATTCAAAATTTTACCCCTTCGAAACCTTTGAAAATCGTCTCAGTCGAAACCATTTGGATTATGCCTTCAAGTAGAGCAAAAGGATCAGAAATCCATTAAACTCGAAAGGATCTAATTCGAAACCATTTTGGGTTTTACTTCAATCATAGAAAAAGGTCTTATTTAAGTCGAAAGCATCTATTTTGAAACCATTTCCTAAGTAACGAAGTGATGGTGTCGAAACCATCCCTTCGAAAGCATTGGAGAAGTGGCCAAATTTTAGAAAACAAAGTACCTTTTCGAAACCATCCGAGTCGAAAGCTGAAAAGGCGGCAGCAAAAGCTTTCGACTTAGTCAAAAGCAGTTGTTTCAAAAACAGAGGCGCAATCCAATCGAAACCATTTCTTTAAATCCATTAAACCCATTTGAAAGCTAACTGAGTCGAAAGCTACTCAGTCGAAAGCTACTCAGTCGAAAACCATTTAGTCGAAAGCAAGCAGGCGTATTTTTAATTTAAAAGCAAAGTACTGCCTCAACCCCTTCGAAACCCCTGGTTTCGACTACATACCATTCACCTCCTATCCAATTCGCTACATACCAATACATTAATACCATGCGCATTGGTTTCAATTGTGACGACCGCCCATGACCCCTGCACCGAATCTGGAGATAGTGCGCTGTAAAGTGTGCCAGGCGACCATGGACGATTGTCAGGGTAGATTAAAAACAACAGGATCTATCGTATTACTCACAGCGCATGGACAAAATACAATAGAACATATGTATAGTGAAGCTTTACAGAACAAAATGACATCATATAAAACTCCATAATTGTTGAATACAAGCATCCAAATAGCCAATACATCAAGCCTCACTACATAACACTCAGAGAATACAAAACAGCGGAACATCCAGTACATATAATAAGAAGATAATATGCAACCCTCCAGCTCGTCTTCGATATCAACATCGTGAGAAGAGAACAACACCTGTCACCTGCTACCTAGTCTGCCCGTCCCAAAAATGGACGAATAGCCTAAGGAAATAAGAATTAAAACATAAAGCCTTGAGTCAGACAACAGTCTTAGTGAGCAGTAAATTAACTAACAACATACCAAAAGAGCACAAAGGAAAAGGAATAGGAATACAACCCTCCCACTCCACCTCTTTCTACAGTGATAGCCCCAGACACACACTAAGCAGAAGCAACATAGCAGAGCATACAATTTAAAGTAAAGTAATAATCATTCGAGTCAAGGGCGATGTTTTCCAAGTACCAAGGCCTAAATCAGACAAGCACCCAGAAAATACCGCTCTTGAGTCCGAATGACGATACAACCAAACATCCATGACTCTGGCTATCACTGTTATCATTGCTTCGATATCACCGTTAATTGAATGACCGGCACATTCTTTCAGCCGTCCGTCAAGGGCTAATGGAAACCCCGGTTCTAGACATAACTCCCGCACGTCGTCGCAGCCCGTGCCTAGGACTATCGAATCTGCCCAGAGTACTCGACCATCAACAGTTGGCCGTTGGGACTATTGAATCTGCCCAAACGTACTCTTTCTTAGAGCATGCTAGAACCTTCAACAACGATGCTATCCAAGCCTCCTAGTCATCCTCCTCGACGACTATTCTCGTATCCATTCATTATCCTCAACTCGAATCATATCACCGAGTTATCAATCATGCTTGGAATGATCCCGTCTGGATTAGACCAAGTCTTCATCATATGATGCCTCGCTTCATTACATCCTCGCAAAGCCTCATCTCAACATCACATCATCAAATCTATGCATAAGAGCTTCATCATCCCGCTACATATGCCACGAGCAGCTTTCCCAATTCAAGAGCCTTTCCCTTAGCTTTTGAATCATCTTCGATCTAAATCTAATCATCAATCATCTAGTTCATAACAATCAATCAAATCAAACATCAATCCAAGCAATCAAGCATTCAAATATGATCTAAGTAGACAATTATAACAATAATGGCATTTTCGTAATTAAAGAGTTGAAAGTCCAATAAGCATGAAAACATGGATTATATCTCTACAAACTTGATGAATGAACTTGCATAGGTTAACATATGATACAATGGATGTAACATCATCATGAACAATGGATCTATATGGATCTACACTTTGGATGAAGAAAAATGCATGGAAATCCCTATTTTAACACCAAATCGAGCCAACAATCCGATATACTCCTTTGGATCCGTGTGAGAGATAATCACCACTCACCAAATCACCTAAACAACCCCAAATCAATACACTTCAGATCTGGACAGCGAAGGATCAAGCTTGATCTATCACGAATCCGCTTCGAACGAAGAAATCTCTCTTGAAAAGATAAAGATCTTCAATCTAAGCTCTTGAATCTTCAATTTGATCTTCAACTTGGATGGATGGAAGCACTAGATTAGAGTGGAGAAAAGAAGTGAAGAAGTGTAGAAGTCGAGCTCTCAAAATGGCAGCACTTCGTCGCTTCGAAATCCGGATCCCAAAAAGTGAGAACAACCCCTCCTATTTATAGCTGAAATTCCTTAAGTCGAAATTTGGCTATCTCCCTAAGTCGCTTCCGACTTACGACCTAAGCCCCTACGACTTAACAAAACCCAGCGACCTAACAATGCTACGACAAACTCCTCAGCGACCTAAGACTTAAGAGAATGCGACTTAGCACAACTGCGCACCCAAGCGACCTACCAAAGCCCTACAACTTACGACCTAACGAGGCTACGACTTATCACTTAGTGACCTAACCACAGGTGCGACCTATCACTTAAGCGCTTACGCGACCTAATCAACATAGCGCATCAGCGACCTACGACTTAGCAAACTCGCGACCTAACTATCTTAGGTCGCTTACGACCTAACTCAACACTAAACAGGGCCTCCGACTTAACACTTGCCGAGTTAACTTCGACCTGCTAACTTAACCCAGCTACGACTTATCTCCTTAGGTCGTCTACCGACCTAACTATGCCCTAGGTCGCTAAACTACCTATTTCCTAACTCCTTAAGTCGCTAACACGCCAACTCCTTAGGTCGCTAACTCCACTAGGTCGCTAACTCCACTAGGTCGCTAACTTGAACTGCCGACCTAACACTTAACTCACCACTACACTTAGGTCGCTCACAACAGTTTCCTTAGGTCGCTCGAAACCTTAACTCGCCAGAAACTCTTAAGTCCTCCCTCTTAAGTCGTCTACGACCTAAACCCTTAGTCATTAACTCGCCCAGACTTAATTCCTATACGACTTAAGCTTCCAAATGCTCTCTTAAGTCGTTAAATCTATAAGTCGGTTACGATTTATCTCTTAGGTCGTTCACGACCTAGGACTTAGAAAAATTATGAACGACTTATCAACAATGCAACCAATTGTTAATTATTTTACGATGTTTCGATCCGTAAAATACGGGTCGTTACATTCTCTCCCCCTTAGGAATTTCGCCCCCGAAATTCCAAGCAAACAAAGCAATCAAAGACTATTCTGTACGCCTACCATCCACAGCAATCAACAAACCATGCATCCAATTCTAACCTAGCGTACAAAATTCTAAGACTTAGAACAAGTTACAATATCGCGAGATGAGACGACACCTTAGGGCCATACCTTGAAGAGTTCAGGATGAGCTGCTTTCATCCTCTCTTCCACCTCCCACATACAGTCGTTATCATCATCACTCCATTGTATCTTGAGCAACTTAACTACCTTCCTCCTAAGCTGTTTCGTGTCGGTTTCCACAACACGAAGCGGCTTACGAGGTCTTCTATCGACTGGATCAACTTCGAAGTCTTCACAGCTATCAGCAGAAACCACTGTATTCGAGTCGTGCACATACTTCCGTAGATATGATACATGAAAAACATTGTGCACACTCGACATCTTCTCCGGTAATTCCAATCTATAAGCGAGCTTTCCAATTTGCTCGGTAATCGGGAATGGTCCAACAAATCTCGGAGTCAATTTTCCTTTCTTCCCGAATCGAATAACATTCTTCAGTGGAGAAATCTTCACAAAAACCATATCTCCTACGTCGAATTCCAAATCCTTTCGACGCTTATCGGCATAACTCTTCTGACGGTCTTGGGCTGCCTTCATTCGTTGCCGAATGATCTCTATACAATCTGAAGTCTGCCGAATCATCTCTGGCCCAAGCATCAGCTTTTCTCCAGTTTCCAACCAACATGTCGGAGAGTTACACGGTCTTCCATACAATGCCTCATACGGTGCCACACCAATGCTTGACTGGTAACTGTTGTTGTATGCAAACTCCACCAAATGAAGGTGATCTTCCCATGATCCTCTGAAGTCCAAAACACAAGCTCTAAGAAGATCTTCCAAAACTCGGTTGACTCTCTCAGTCTGACCATCCTTTTGAGGGTGATAAGCTGTACTCAAACACAACTCGGTTCCCAAAACTTCCTGGAAGCTCTTCCAAAATCCACTAGTGAACAATGGGTCTCGATCGCTCACTATACTCTTCGGAATACCATGGAATCGAACTATCCACTTAACATACAACTCAGCCAACTTTGATGCAGTCCTAGTCGATCGAACAGGAATAAATCTTGCACTCTTAGTCAGGCGATCTACAATGACCCAAATCCCTTCATTTCCCGTTCTGGTTCTAGGAAATCCATTAATAAAATCCATCGACACTTGCTCCCACTTCCATGTAGGAACTTTTAATGGCTGAAGTAATCCACTTGGCTTTTTCTGTTCAGCCTTTACCAACTGGCAGTTCATACACTTGGAAATAAAATTTCCAACATCCTTCTTCATACCTTCCCAGTAGTTGGTTCTCTTCATATCCCGATACATCTTATTTCCACCTGGATGAATTGTCAGCTTCGAGTGATGACTTTCCTTCAGGACTTCACTCCTCAATTCATCTATATCGGGAACAACTAGTCGTCCTTGCTTCCGAAGCCAACCCTCTCGATCGACCTCGAATCCTTTATCCTTTTCTGGATCCAATCCAGATTCCAATTCACGGATAATTTTGACAATCTTATCATCTCGCTTTTGACTCTCGCCAATTCTCTCCACAAGAGTCGGTCTTATCGATAAGTTTGCCAACATCTCAGGTTCCAATTCACATCTAGACCTGAAGTCAAATCCAGCTAAATACTCGAGACTCTTCCATTCTGAAAACATGGCTCCCAATCCTGCATGTCTTCGACTTAACGCATCTGCCACTGCGTTACCTTTTCCCGGAGTATAAGCTATACCAAAATCATATGATGCTAGAAACTCTAGCCAACGTTGCTGCCGAAGATTTAAATCCTTTTGGGAGAAAAGATACTTCAGCGACTTATGATCCGTAAACAACTCGAATCGAACTCCCAACAGATAATGTCTCCACATCTTCAGAGCAAATACAATCGCCGCTAACTCCAAATCATGAGTCGGGTAATTCCTTTCATGCGGCTTCAGTTGTCGACTGGCATACGCAACAACTTTATCTCCCTGCATCAGCACTGCTCCAAGTCCAGTACCACATGCATCGGTGTAAACCACCATCTCATCATTCTCACTTGGAATAGTCAAAACAGGAGCACTTGTCAATCTCTCTTTCAGGATTCCGAAAGCTTGCTCACACTTAGCATCCCAACTGAACACTTGGTTCTTTTTCGTCAATCCTGTTAACGGTGCAGCTATCTTGGAGAAGTCTTTGATAAACCGTCGATAATATCCTGCTAATCCAAGAAAACTTCTCACATCAGATGCATTCTTAGGTCTATCCTAATCCTGGATTGCTGCCACCTTAGCGGGATCAACCGCTATCCCATTTCCAGAAATCACATGGCCTAAGAACCTCACTTCACTCTTCCAGAAGTGACACTTCGAAAACTTAGCCTTCAGCTGATGTTTCCGCAAGATTTCCAAAACAATACGCAAGTGCGTCTTGTGCTCTTCTTCAGTTCTGGAATAAATCAGAATATCATCCACGAACACAAGTACGAACTTGTTCAACTGATCTCTGAACACTCTATTCATAAGATCCACAAAATATGCTGGCGCGTTAGTCAATCCAAACGGCATTACCAGCCACTCAAAGAAACCGGATGGTGTCCTAAAAGCAGTCTTCGGCACACTATCCTTAGCCACTCTCAACTGGTGAAATCCCGTTGCCAAATCCATCTGAGAAAACACCTTAGCTTCGTGAAGCTGATCAAACAAGTCATCTATTCTCGGCAATGGATACTTGTTCTTCTTAGTCACCTTATTCAGCTCACGATAATCGACGCACAATCTCAACGATCCATCTGCCTTGGTTGCAAACACAACTGGTGCACCCCACTCGGACACACTACGCCGAATGAATCCTTTCTGCAAAAGATCATCAACTTGCACCCTCAACTCTTGTTGTTCCCTAGGCGCCATCCGCCTAAGAGGCATCACAACAGGTCTGGCTCCTTCAACCAGATCTATACGAAACTCGATCTCTCTATGCGGCGGCAACCCTTTGACTTCGTCAAAGACATCCTCGAATCCATTAGCGATCGGCACTGATGACAGTCCATCCCGTGGAACAACCAGCGAATACATGAAGCTCATGAAGACGCCTTCCTCATGCTTACATCGTATCACCACCTTTCGCCCCTCCACATTCTCAACTGTCACTTCCAACCTCTCGCAATCAACCTTAGTCGCATACTTCCTAAGCCAGTCCATACCCAAAATAATTCCGAACCCCGCAAAGTTCAGAACAAAGAAATCACAAACAAAAGAGCAACCATGACTCGATACAACTAGACCACGGCATAACATACACAAACAAGACGAACCCCCAACTGGATTAGTCACAACCAATGGCCTATCAACAATATCCGGCTCCAAACCCAACCGGCTTACAAGTTCATTACAAACAAACGAATGCGACGCCCCAGTATCAAACAGAACTCTAACTGGAACACCACATAAGAAAAGAGTACCTTGAACCACCACACTCTTTCCTTTCTCTTCAGCGGTAGGAGCTTTCGAAGACGACGGAACAGCTCCTAAAGCATAAGCTTGCACAATCTGCTTGTCCCTCCTCGGTTCTGGACAATTCTTCCTGAAATGCCCCGGCTTGTCACAGTTGTGACACTTCATTGGCACCTTCGGATTCTTACAATCCTTAGAGAAATGGCCCTTCTGCTGACAATTGTAGCAAGTCACCTCGCCTTTCGGCTTCTTCTGGCCATCCTTACCCTTCTACTGTTGCTGCTTCCTCTTCTTGTTTCCACCCTGCTGGGGTTTAGACTCCTCCCTGGTCACAGCAACAACAGACCCTTCCTTAGGAAACAGACTCTCATGCCTGAGAGCTTTCTCCACAAGCTTCTCAAATGAATCGTCCAAATGATCCACTAACTGCCTCCCAAGATAACTGTCCAAGCCTGTCACGAACTTCTCATTCTTCTGATAAGCAGATTCAATATATGACCGGGCATACTTGGACAAAGCTTCGAACTCAGAAACATACTCAAGAACATATCTTCCACCCTGCTTGAGCTCCACAAACTTCTTGAACAAAACAGACTTCTGAGCTGTAGAAATGAACTTAGCTTCAAATCTAACTTGGAATTGCTCCCAAGTAATCTCTTCCTCCGGAGTATTGATGGTAATAGAGTTCCACCAATCAGAAGCTCTCCCTTGAAGCTGCCTTGATGCCAACTTCCTCTTAGTTGCATCATCAATTCCCAAATCACTAAAGATCCTTCTACAAGCATCTATCCACCTCTGGACCTCAATAGTTGATTCTGTTCCCAAGAAAACCTTCCCTCCAAGAGCAGTATAGTCCTTGCACAACTTAGCAAAATCCACTGGTTTCGGAGTCTGAACTTGAACTCCAACATCTACTGCTGCCCCTGGAACTGGTACCCTTCTCATGATCGAAGTCATCATAGCTTCGAACATGGCTGCATAATCAGCAGTCCCCTCAGTAACACGGCCTTCCCTAGCAGTTGGTCTCCCTCTTCGACTCATTCTCAATATCTATAAAAAGGAATGATTAGAACATCTAGAGAAACAACTGCATAAGGGACTCAAACTCTACTAAGCTACTATATTATATATAGTAATCATCCATCCAAATTACAATTACGTCTCTCATACGTAGTTACGACAGCGAGCGTTGGGTAAAATCGATTAACCAATGCTCTGATACCAAATGTGACGACCGCCCATGACCCCTGCACCGAATCTAGAGATAGTGCGCTGTAAAGTGTGCCAGGCGACCATGGACGATTGTCAGGGTAGATTAAAAACAACAGGATCTATTGTATTACTCACAGCGCATGGACAAAATACAAAAGAACATATGTATAGTGAAGCTTTACAGAACAAAATGACATCATATAAAACTCCATAATTGTTGAATACAAGCATCCAAATAGCCAATACATCAAGCCTCACTACATAACACTCAGAGAATACAAAACAGCGGAACATCCAGTACATATAATAAGAAGATAATATGCAACCCTCCAGCTCGTCTTCGATATCAATATCGTGAGAAGAGAACAGCACATGTCACCTGCTACCTAGTCTGCCCGTCCCAAAAATGGACGAATAGCCCAAGGCAATAAGAATTAAAACATAAAGCCTTGAGTCAGACAACAGTCTTAGTGAGCAGTAAATTAACTAACAACATACCAAAAGAGCACAAAGGAAAAGGAATAGGAATACAACCCTCCCACTCCACCTCTTTCTACAGTGATAGCCCTAGACACACACTAAGCAGAAGCAACATAGCAGAGCATACAATTTAAAGTAAAGTAATAATCATTCGAGTCAAGGGCGATGTTTTCCAAGTACCAAGGCCTAAATCAGACAAGCACCCAGAAAATACCGCTCTTGAGTCCGAATGACGATACAACCAAACATCCATGACTCTGGCTATCACTGTTATCATTGCTTCGATATCACCGTTAATTGAATGACCGGCACATTCTTTCAGCCGTCCGTCAAGGGCTAATGGAAACCCCGGTTCTAGACATAACTCCCGCACGTCGTCGCAGCCCGTGCCTAGGACTATCGAATCTGCCCAGAGTACTCGACCATCAACAGTTGGCCGTTGGGACTATTGAATCTGCCCAAACGTACTCTTGCTTAGAGCATGCTAGAACCTTCAACAACGATGCTATCCAAGCCTCCTAGTCATCCTCCTCGACGACTATTCTCGTATCCATTCATTATCCTCAACTCGAATCATATCACCGAGTTATCAATCATGCTTGGAATGATCCCATCTGGATTAGACCAAGTCTTCATCATATGATGCCTCGCTTCATTACATCCTCGCAAAGCCTCATCTCAACATCACATCATCAAATCTATGCATAAGAGCTTCATCATCCCGCTACATATGCCACGAGCAGCTTTCCCAATTCAAGAGCCTTTCCCTTAGCTTTTGAATCATCTTCGATCTAAATCTAATCATCAATCATCTAGTTCATAACAATCAATCAAATCAAACATCAATCCAAGCAATCAAGCATTCAAATATGATCTAAGTAGACAATTATAACAATAATGGCATTTTCGTAATTAAAGAGTTGAAAGTCCAATAAGCATGAAAACATGGATTATATCTCTACAAACTTGATGAATGAACTTGCATAGGTTAACATATGATACAATGGATGTAACATCATCATGAACAATGGATCTATATGGATCTACACTTTGGATGAAGAAAAATGCATGGAAATCCCTATTTTAACACCAAATCGAGCCAACAATCCGATATACTCCTTTGGATCCGTGTGAGAGATAATCACCACTCACCAAATCACCTAAACAACCCCAAATCAATACGCTTCAGATCTGGACAGCGAAGGATCAAGCTTGATCTATCACGAATCCGCTTCGAACGAAGAAATCTCTCTTGAAAAGATGAAGATCTTCAATCTAAGCTCTTGAATCTTCAATTTGATCTTCAACTTGGATGGATGGAAGCACTAGATTAGAGTGGAGAAAAGAAGTGAAGAAGTGTAGAAGTCGAGCTCTCAAAATGGCAGCACTTCGTCGCTTCGAAATCCGGATCCCAAAAAGTGAGAACAACCCCTCCTATTTATAGCTGAAATTCCTTAAGTCGAAATTTGGCTATCTCCCTAAGTCGCTTCCGACTTACGACCTAAGCCCCTACGACTTAACAAAACCCAGCGACCTAACAATGCTACGACAAACTCCTCAGCGACCTAAGACTTAAGAGAATGCGACTTAGCACAACTGCGCACCCAAGCGACCTACCAAAGCCCTACAACTTACGACCTAACGAGGCTACGACTTATCACTTAGTGACCTAACCACAGGTGCGACCTATCACTTAAGCGCTTACGCGACCTAATCAACATAGCGCATCAGCGACCTACGACTTAGCAAACTCGCGACCTAACTATCTTAGGTCGCTTACGACCTAACTCAACACTAAACAGGGCCTCCGACTTAACACTTGCCGAGTTAACTTCGACCTGCTAACTTAACCCAGCTACGACTTATCTCCTTAGGTCGTCTACCGACCTAACTATGCCCTAGGTCGCTAAACTACCTATTTCCTAACTCCTTAAGTCGCTAACACGCCAACTCCTTAGGTCGCTAACTCCACTAGGTCGCTAACTTGAACTGCCGACCTAACACTTAACTCACCCATACACTTAGGTCGCTCACAACAGTTTCCTTAGGTCGCTCAAAACCTTAACTCACCAGAAACTCTTAAGTCCTCCCTCTTAAGTCGTCTACGACCTAAACCCTTAGTCATTAACTCGCCCAGACTTAATTCCTATACGACTTAAGCTTCCAAATGCTCTCTTAAGTCGTTAAATCTATAAGTCGGTTACGACTTATCTCTTAGGTCGTTCACGACCTAGGACTTAGAAAAATTATGAACGACTTATCAACAATGCAACCAATTGTTAATTATTTTACGATGTTTCGATCCGTAAAATACGGGTCGTTACATCAATGGTGTTGAAGGCGGAGGGACTTAGTCGAAAGCCAACCAAGACGGAAGCAGGTGCCGAAAACATCAAAATAGTGAATAACATGTAGCAAATAGTTCTTTTCACCTAGCCTGCTTTACATGTCAAATTTTGATTGGTTGTCTACCAATAAAAACTACTGCAATTTTCAGAACTAATCTTTTTGAATTATTTGCAAAAAGCCCCTTCTCCTTTTATAAATATATAAAAAATTTAATTCTCATACCTTAAATAATTTTATATATCCATTAAAACACTTAGGAAAAATCTAAAAAAATTCTAGAAAATCTCTTTTAATATATTTTCCAACATATAAAAATTTCAAACCCAAATCTTTTATTATTTAACCATAAATAATTATTAACCCAAGTTAACATTTTCGTTACTAGAAAATTCATATAAATTCCACAATTATTCAGAAAATTCTGAAAATTGAAACCCATCTTTAAAATATCGTTTATGATCATCATAAAAATTCGTAAGGCATTCGAATGTCATTTTATAGGGTTTTTGCCTTAAAACATATCATAAATTCAATATGAACAACCATAATCCATCAACCAGTATATATAATTTTTCCATCATTCAAAAACATGGAAAAGCAATGCAAAATATTCAGAATTCATCTTAAAACGAAAAACAGTAAAAATTTGAGATGTAAACATTATTCACCTTAGCTTTAGAGATTAAAGAGATTGAGATGTGAATGGATTTGATCTGCTTAAGCTTCTTCCTAACTTTTCTCTATCTTCTTCCTCTTTCTCTTGTTAATGGTGGCCAGCCTTAGTTTTAAAAATACATTGATAAAATGAAATGAACATGTATGGGGGATACACGGCCAAGTTTAGGGGATATAGGAATGGCATCTTTCCATTTTACCCTTCCTCTAATTCAATTTAGCTCTTATTTTAATTCATAGGTTAAATGCCACGGCTACCCTTTAATTAAATCAAATCTCAATCCCCTAATCAACACATTATTTTATTTAATTTAGCTAATTAAATATCATAAATAATGTTACCTAAAATATGGGGTGTTACACTTGCATACAGAGTAGAGTTGCTGAGCAGTTTGGTAGGTGTCCATAATGTATTCCATGTGTCTCATCTTCGCAAGTTTGTGCATGATCCAGAGGCTACTATTCCTCAGATAGAGTTGAAAGACTTGGTAGTAAAGCCTGATTTTACTTTTGTTAGACAACCAGTTCAGGTTGTAGTGAGAGATGAGAAAAGATTGTGGACCAAGACAGTGAGGTTGGTGAAAGTTCAGTGGAACGACAATGAGAAGGACTGTACTTGGGAGTTGGGAGATAGAGGAAAGGATTCGAGATGCTTATCCTGACCTGCTTTGATGGTATGTCTATATTAGATTTATATAGATTAGATGCTAGTTAGGTAGGCTAGTATGGATGTTAGGAGTGGCTACAGATGATTGCTATGTTTAGTATGTAGTCCTAACTGAATTTCGAGGATGAAATTCTTTAAAAAGGGACGCCTGTAACACCCCTAATTTTTGATAACATTATTCAAAAGATTTAATTATATTAAATTAAATAGAATAATGTAGAGAGACAAGGAGATTGAGGTTGGTTAATAAATTTAGTGGTCATGCTTAACTAACTCTAATGGGCTTATAAATGGTTATAAATGATAATTAAAATAACATGAGTGCATTAGGGTAAATAGCTGTCTCATATTATCTCCCCCTTATACTAACGTTAGTGCACTATTCACATTCATTCTTATCACAAGCAAAAATAAATGTAAGGAAGCTAAAACTAAGCCGGCTATTAGGAGGAAGAAGAGAAGAGGAAATATAAATCTAAAGCTTAGGATCAAGCTAGAAGAAATCAATCTCAAGCAATCTCATATTTCCTTATCTAATCTAAGGTGAATAATAATCACAACATCTCTATTTTGATTTTTATATGATCATTGATTTTCGGATTTAAGATTAAATCTAATATGATGATTTTAATGATGATATGTTTGGATTCATAATATGTTGATTTAATCCAATGGTTTAAATATGAGTATATACGGTTTTAGGGAAAACTAAAATTAAATGATTTTTAAATGCCATGGAAAAATTTTATGTTGTATAAAGCATAATTTTGGAGTTGGGTTTCAATTTTGATAATTTTCCAAGCTACAGAAAGATTGTTATGAATTTTCAAAGGAAAATATGATTATTTGGGTTTATAAATTTATTTCAAAAATTGTATTGAGAATTTGGGTCTGAAATTTTGATATGTTAGATAACATGATTAAAATGAATTTTTGGAATTTTTGAGGATTTTTATTAAGAGATTTATTATGGAAGTTAAATTATTTTGAAAGGAGGACCTAAATGATTTAATTGATGTTAAAAAAGGGAAGGGCTTAATTGTTAATATTATTCAGTTTTTAGATATGAGAAAATGCGGCAAATATTTGTAAAATAATATGAAATTTTAAGGTAAGCAATCAGGTGTTTACAAGTGGGCAAGTTAGTTACAAAAAGTTTCCTTTATTTGGTAAAAACAGCCTTTTGCTCAGAAAAGTAGGTTCCACCTCCTTTGATAGTAGGTTTCGACCCAGAGCTTCCGCCTTCAACTTAGTCGAAACCTTCTTACATGAAAACAATACACATGGTATCACTTAGTTGGTACACAGTGGATTGGAGAAAGGTAGAAGGTAGGGTGTCGAAACATAGCTTCCGAAGGTGTCAATACCTTTGTTTGGGTTTTTTAAAATAAAAAGCACTTGCCTGTTTACAAAGAGGTTTCGAAGTAGTTGAAACCAATGTTTGTGAAAGATTAGTTCAAAACAAGCTTTCGAAGGAGAGCTGCTACCTTTTTAAAGTAAGTAGCTTCCGAAGGAGTTACTAAGTTTTCAAAGTGATGCTTTCGGAAGGGGTAGTTTCGACCAAGCCGAAACCCTTCTGTTACTTTAAGCCTTTCGATGGTATTGAAGATATCAATGTTGTCGAAAGGTACTTTTTGTTTTTTAATATAAGCCACTTCCTATAGCTTTCGAAATGGGATAGGGGTTTCAAAGGCAATGGTTTCGAAAGGGGTTTCGAGTCAACCTTCCAATAATTTACCCAGAAGTTTTATGCTTTCGAAAGGATGGTGCCAACACCATCAAGTTTTCCCCAAATACTTTTATATGATAAAGAAAGGTTTCGAAAGGGGTACTTTTGCTTATGTTCACTTAGACCCAAATTGATATTTTAAATATAAACCCAATGGCTTCGGAAGGTATACTTCCAATGGTTTCAAAAGAGGGTCTTCCTATGTTTTCAAATGGGATACTTTCAATTGGTTTCGAAGCTATGCTTCTAAAGTTAAAGGTTAATACTTTAATACATTTGAAAGGTTTCAAAAGAAAGGTTTTAAAGTATTCAAAAGGCAGGAGCCTAATGTTTTGAAAGATAGATTTTAATGCTTTCGAAGGAGATCATCCAATGAAGTCGAAAGCAAAGTTCCGAAGGTGTCGTTTTGTAACCCAAACTCATTTTTAAAGGAAAAACCCATGGATAAGTAAAGGATCTTCTGAAATGATTTTAAGAAGAAGCTTTCCTTGATTAAAGTATAGGTTAAAGAGATTAACCATGTTTTATATGAAAAGTATTTCAAGGACATTAAACCCACAAGAGTGGTATTGTTTTGTAATTATATTTGCTTCTTCAAATATAAGTGTATTCACATTATAAAGGACCCATAACTACATTTGATGATAAATGGTAGAAGAACCAGCTAGGTTAAC
Source organism: Allium fistulosum (assembly GCA_030737815.1). NCBI lineage: Eukaryota > Viridiplantae > Streptophyta > Magnoliopsida > Asparagales > Amaryllidaceae > Allium > Allium fistulosum. Next base: position 1,286,409,542 of record CM060901.1, on the reverse strand, counting down.
CCAATAGTGAATATGAATTGATTAAACTCCTGAATTAGTAGAATTGCATCCAGAAGGTCAGTGTGACGCCCCACCTCTATACTCGCGCTAGCCAATAACACTACGGGGTAATGCCGTCGACTAGCACGAAGAATAAGGCTGTTGAGGAGCGACCATCCATGTAATTGCTTTGTGCGAGTGCCGATATGCCAGATAAAAATATAACTTTTCATCTCAAGAGGAAATCCGACCTACCGATACAAACTCAAAGCTACTACACGGTGGCTATGTATATATACTTCGGAAACAAATATAGAAATAAACATAACACAAATCAGTCACAGACAATTCATATCACAAAGGCGGAAATAGATATGAATATAACACATGAAAGTGTACATCAGAGTAGTGGTCAAACAAGATCCACAATATCACAAAAGAAAAGATACAAGTGCTAGACAACAGAATATGTATACATTAATGAGTCAATATATCGAATGTATACAACCAAAAACTACAATGCTAAAGTAGTTAGCCAAAAGTCAGATGATAGTCTCAGATAAGAAGTCATGAGGAAGCACCTGTAAAATCTCAGTCTGACCCGAGTATTATTTAAGAAGAAAATAATAAATGGATCAGTCTAGCTATAAATATCAGATAAAGTGATATAGAATAAGAGATATGACAAAAACGTATGATAACCATAAAGCCATACTGTGATAAGTATCTAATCGAAAATCAATCCAGAGATTAATCAATATCACAAGAATCTTCTCAAAGATTAAAAAGAATGTCATATTCTTAATTTAATTCACCAAGCCAAAAATAACGACATACATATCAATGCCAATTTGTAAAAGTTGGTGAAGCATAAATTCCAGAAATCAACCATTAGAAATCCAGAAATCAAATAATTCGAAGCAACGACGTCGTACAGTGAAACGTCCGGTGCTCCAGAATCACAATAAATCGGAAGAACGACGTCGTACAGCGTAACGTCCGATGAGCCAAAACACAATAAATCGGATCAACGACGTCGTACAGCGAAACGCCCGATGAACCAAAACATAATAAACTGGAACAACGACGTCGTATAGCGAAACGCCCGATGAACCAAAAATCCAATAACATGGAACAACGACGTAGTACAGCGAAACGCCCGATGAACCAAAACACAATAAACCGGAACAACGACGTCGTACAGCGAAACGCCCGATGAACCAAAAATCCAATAACATGGAACAACGACGTAGTACAGCGAAACGCCCGATGAACCAAAAATCCAATAACATGGAACAACGACGTAGTACAGCGAAACGCCCGATGAACCAAAAATCCAATAATATGGAACAACGACGTAGTACAGCGAAACGTCCGATGAACCAGAAGCACAAATAAATCGGAACATCGACGTCATACAGCGAAACGTCCGATGAACCAAAACAAAGAGACATCGCGCATTGCTAGTCTAAACCATAAAATGATCATCATCGATCATCAAGAAATGTCAATTACACTAAGCTAGTAAATATATGAGTTTAGCTTCATGTCCCATAACCACTAGCTTAACTTAAATATTTACGAACAAATTGTAGATTTCCACTCGAAATTTGTCACAAGAGTTTCAATCGAACAAGTCCAAAATTAATCGACGATGTAAACGCAAGCGTTTCATACCACTTGTTTTGCTAAGCCGTTTAATTATATTTTCTCATACGAATGTGGTAAAGGTTTGTATATACTAATATATTAGAAAACGGTTTTGAAAACAAGCTTTATATTTAAAATAGAGTTGAAATCATCTTTGTAAAAGAGTTTGAATATTTACTACTACTATAGAAAACCTTTATATTTTTAAAGTGACAAATCACAGAAATGATTGTAGAAACAATCAATCACCAAAATTCACATTCGAAGGTGTGAATCAAATCCAATTAAACCGATAAAGAATCCATCGAATTGGATATTCAAAAATCACGAAAAAGGAGTCATCAAAGTCATAATAAATGATAACAACAAATAGGATCATCTCGAATCGATTCAAATTGGAAATTCAATCCCAAAAGGCAAAGTGGGCAGAAACAACAAATTCAGTTGACTGAACAGAGATTTTCAGTTGACTGAATTCTGCCTGGAAACTTTCTGTTTCCAGGTTCAGTCGACTGAACAGAGATTTTCAGTCGACTGAAGCATGCCTGGAAACTTTCTGTTTCCAGGTTCAGTCGACTGAACAGAGATTTTCAATCGACTGAAACATGCCTGGGCTGTTTTTCAGCCTATCCAAATGAAGAGCAAACTCTTCCAAAATGCAACCAGACAAACATTGGCACTAAGGGTTTATGCCAATCGACAACACAACCCTATATGCTCCTAGATGCATCACCAAAAGCATGATCAAACATCCATAAAAGGATTTTCACACAAATTTGACTTAAAAACCCAAAAATTGGAATATTCACAAAACCAATCCGAATCAAGAGCAAATGCACATGAAGATGTGTTAGGAATTCATACCCAACAACCAAAGATATTTATAGTCATAGATGTGAGATAAAAATCTTACCTTTAAACACGAAAACACAAGAGAGAAGCTTTGAAACAAAGGATAGACCAATTCCTCTTCAATCTCAACTCAAGAAGCTTGAATCTAAGCTTAAAAGAGAAATATTTCCTAAGTTAGGTTTAGGAAATTTCTGAAATTGAAAGGAGAAAGAGTTGGAGAAGGAGAAGATGATGCTTACCAATAGCTTCTTCTTGAATTTGGAGCAAGAGCAAGAATTTGCAAATGAAATTAGGGCTTAGGAATTTCCATTTCCCATCTCTCCCACCATTGTTGCTAAAGCTTGAGTATTAGGAATTAGAAATGAAGTAATGAAGAGTTGGAGTGGAGTTGGGTTGATAAAACCAGAATTGGGCAAATGGGCTGAACCCAAACCCAAAGCCCTAAGTGAAAAATGTCAAAATTCCTCTCAGCTCCAAACATATCGAAGTTTATACTCAAAAAGGTCGCAAACGGCATTTTGAACTCAATGGAAGTGGCCTCGAGTCCTAATTTGACTGTTTGCAAAAAGTAGCTTTTCGGACTAAAATCCGACTAACGATGAAATATTTAAATATACAATCGATAAATATGTGGGTTGTTATAGACTCCCCTCCTTAAAAAAATTGCGTCCTCGCAATACTTTAGAAGAAAATAAAGAGTAACAACCATAGAAGCATATCAACACAAAAGAAAATTTGAAATAAGAAGTTCACCATAAAGAGCACGAAAGAGTTAGTCCGGATGTGTTTGCTCGATGAATTCTCTGGATTCCCAAGAGAAATCCTTAGGATTTGAGAACCATCGGACTTTCACAAAAAGAACATCTTTATTTTGAAGGCACTCAACCCCTGAAGAAATGATGCGAATAGAATGTTGCTCAAAAGTCAAATCTGGTGAAACTTCAATCCCTACTATAACACCAGGCTCAAGAATAAAAATCGAAAACCCAAAATCATTTCCATAGTTAAAAGACGTGGAAAACGTCAAGAATTGCAGAGAATTAAGCCGGTGCAATGGCGTAGTACAAAAACGGTACGCCCGAGAAATGAGAAACTCGAATAATTTGGAACAACGGCGTAGTACAATAACGGTACGCCAGATGAACCAAAGCTCGAATAAATTCGGAACACCAATGTAGTATAAAAATGGTACATCCAATGAACCGAACACCATAAAAGAACATCGGACGCTAGTCCATAAAAGAATTGATATAAAGCTTAATAAAACAAAGTATATCAAAACGTCCGATGAACTTGATAAAAAGATAATTCCATTCAGACATCATCAAAGACTCAACCGCTTGTTGCTTACGACTAAGCGCATTTTTTTTGAGAGTGACGGGTGTGTAGCGTGAAACTACACAGCCGGTTAAATAGTTATATTATATAGTACTGAAGAGGTCGATCGACAAGCCCGATCGATGGCCAAAAAATAGGTGTGAAGCAACAAACTGTAATAGAAATATTAGAGTATCATAGACTATTACATATTAACTGTAGTACGAGATATCCCCCTGTAGACTAAGACTATCTCTCCGGAGATGCAGTGGTGCTTCCCTGGGATTCTACTGGCTGGACGCTGCACTGTGGGAGACTCAGGCGGAAAGGCGTAGAGTGGCATTGACCTGTTATAGAGGAGAAAATGTGAGTGATAATTCTACAGGTTCCTTCGAAATGTCGTGTTGGTTTCCCAAATACAAGGGCATTCCTCTCTTTCCAAATGCACCAGCTAAAGGTTGATATGAAGGTATCCATCAGCGGACTCTGCTGATTAAACTGCCAATATTCGAAGTGAGAGGTCACGTTGGGAATAAACCCCAGAAGATAGGCACTAGTTGCTGCCCAAATTGAGTAGGAGAAATCACATTCGAAGAAAAGGTGAGTTACTAATTCGTTCTGGGTTGAACAAAAGACGCAGCGCGGATCAATGGGGATGTTGAGTCTATTGAGTCTGTCTTTGGTATTGATTCTTCCAGAAATTAAGCACCATTGGAAAAAGACTATACGAGGTGGAAGGTTGCAATGCCAAACCCTGGGGAAGGAGAAAAGGCGACCGGGGTGGGTTAGGTATTGATAACAGGAGGCGACTGAGAATCCTTTGGAAGGTGCAAGGGCCCAGAGAAAGAGGTCTTGACTGTTGGAAGGACGGATCGACAGGAGGATATTTGTGGCAGAGAGAAGTTCAGGAACTAGGTCTGCATCGAAGATGGAAGATGGGCAAAGGTGTTCGGGACCTAGGGTGAGATAGTCTTCAACTGTTGCATTGGGGAGGGCGGCGTGTGAGAAGAGGTTGGGTAGTAGTTTAGCGAGGGGCAATTGTCCAAACCAAGTATCTAACCAGAATAGGCACCTGTTGCCGCTTTCGACTTTTACCTGGAACAGTGCTTTGACTCTAGGTAGGGTTTGAAGGACCCCCGACCAGAAAGGGGATGGTTGGGACCGGGTGGTGAGGTGGAGTGCCAAGTGAGGGTTTGAATGATAATGCTGACATAAGCGCATTGGCAACACGATTTCCCTTCTGGGAATAAAAAGAATATCAAGATCATAAGATGCCAGGAACTCGAGTCAAGATGAAGTTCCTTATGAGAAAATAAATATTCCAAAGATTTATGATCGAGGTGGAGAACAAATTTCTCCCCCAAAAATGATGATGCCAAACTCTAAAAGCGAAAACAATAGCCGCGAGCACTAGGTCATGAGTGACATACCTAGTCTCGATCGGCTTTAATGATTTAGAAGCACAAGTGATAGCATGTTCTCTTTTTGCAAGAGAACGGCATCCAAACCAATACGATTAGCATTGGTACAAAAGATAAAGTCTTGGTTCCCTTCGATAATCACAAGAATAAAAGTATCGGAAAAGAGTTCTTTTAAATAATCTTCTTTCCCGAAAAGCTAAGACTTTCAAAATTACAATTATCTTTATGTAATAATCTTTTCAGAAAAAATTACATTTTACAAGTCAATTTACTGTGTCTGATTGTCTCATCATAGCGTTTAGGAGATTCCTATCGATAACGTTGATCAAGCGCACCGACCAGAATTCTTAAAGCACTCAATGGGCAATACAATCACAAAATCATCTTCTATATGATAAACATGTTTCTAAAAAAACCTTTAAGAATATTCTTTTCTCGTTTAAGAGAAAAAATCAAATCGTACTTATAAATAAATCATATGAAAAAGATTTGCAAAATTTTAAATTGCTGTTTTCATCCAAAATCAATATATACAAGAATGGAGTCATCGAGATCGTAGAATACTCGATTCATAAAACGGATGAAATAAGCTGGACAAACTGAATGACATAATAAGTCATTCATAAGTTTCAAAACGAGTGCGGAATGCGGTAAATGGAATGCTAACTCCCGCAACTCGTAGCAACTGAAAATCGGTGGCGAGGTCGAGCTAAAAAGACCTTAACACCACACAAAAGACTGCTTAGGTGATAATCCTAAGACGAGCTCAAAAATACCGGAAAATTCTCAAACTACATGAATGAGAGAAATAACACTTTCCTCATCATGTGAGCTTAAAGAATAAAATGATGCCATCAAATTGGAATCAAAATCACAAAGGAAAAACAGAAATATGCTTAACAGATCGAAAATGTCGAAGATGAATAGTCCACATGGGACAAAGGATATGGCTTCATAATAATTAAGCCAATCCTTACAAAAGTCAATTCCGAAGCATAAGTAAAAAAATCGACTCGGAAAGAAAAATCACATAAAATAATTTCGACATCATTAAAAAGCAAATTGAGTGTTGCGCATCCACCAATCCGGATTCGCAATCCTCAAAGAAGTCATCAAGCCCAGAAATGTTTAAAGAAAAATAATCACAAGTTCTTTTGATATAAAAAAATGAGATGAAACCCATATCAAAAAGAACTCGAATAAGATAATCACAAAAGAAATATCGTCAAGGATAGAAGGAGAATTACCTTGACCAAGAGAAGTGTCACTAGGGGCTTGAACAACATTTAGCTCTCCCTCTCTCCTACTTTGGAGTATGGGACATGTAGATATAAGATGGCCCGTACTTTTGCAATAACGACAAAAAAGTGGTTTCGGGCACTCATTTGCATAGTGGTCTGTAAGACCACAATTGTAGCATCGTCCACGACTAGAGGTAGGAGTCTTTGCTACCGAAGATTCTTGCTTCCCTTTCTTGTTGGGATTGGGATTGGGGCCTTTGAACTTAATAGGCCTTTTCATGTTGTTGTTGAAGTTTTGTTTAGCACCCACAACTTCAACATCACACTCTTTATCGGCCTCTTCAAGACGAAGAGCGATATCAATAAGCTGATCGAAAGAAACTTCCAATTTCAGAAGTAATGGCTTCTTGAGATTCTTGTTCAAGCCATAAAAAAATCTCTGATTTTTCTTCAATGAGGTATTAATGTATTCAACCCCATATTTAGAAAGAGATTCGAAAGATGCGACGTAGTCCGTCACAGAAGATTCACCTTGAACAAGGTCGATAAAACGCCAGGCCAAAGTTACTTTTTCAGCCTCCGGCACAAATTTCAATTCGAATCTTTCCCGGAATTGCTCTCAAGTGAGATCCACTTCAACGATTTCAGAAATAAGAAGCTTATACCAGTCCAATGCTCTCCCTTGGAGCATGCTAGAAGCCACTTGGACTCGGTGGAGATCAACAAGATTCATGCGAGAAAAGATGCGGTCGCATGATCTAAGCCAAGCTTGGATTTCAATGACACTTTCGGATCCCCGGAATGGCCTTCCACCCAAATCGGTATAATCTCTACACAAGCGTGCAAAACCGGATCTAGGATGAGTAGGCTCTGGAATGGGTTCAATAGCTTGAGCATTCTTAACAAGATCTAGAAGCTGCTGGGCAGACATAAATACTCCCTCCTAAGGAGTAGCACTGGATTGACCGACGTTGGTACGGCCAGATCTAACCATTTCTCTTCTTTAAGAATGAAAGAAAAGAGAAAAAGATTAATCTCAGAATGAATATCAAACAAACTTGATTGATAAAACAAGGAATCATAAAATGAAATAGGATAGAACGAAACGAAGACCCGAATTAAATCCTATGGCACGATTCCAAAGAAAGACTTAGGACAATGATCCTTGCTAGATTATTCTACATTGTTCCGAAGTTTGGCTCTGATACCATGCTGTGATGCCCCACCTCTATACTCGCGCTAGCCAAGGACAGTACGGGGTAATGCCGTCGACTAGCACGAAGAATAAGGCTGTTGAGGAGCGACCATCCATGTAATTGCTTTGTGCGAGTGCCGATATGCCAGATAAAAATATAACTTTTCATCTCAAGAGGAAATCCGACCTACTGATACAAACTCAAAGCTAATACACGGTGGCTATGTATATATACTTCGGAAACAAATATAGAAATAAACATAACACAAATCAGTCACAGACAATTCATATCACAAAGGCGGAAATAGATATGAATATAACACATGAAAGAGTAGATCAGAGTAGTGGTCAAACAAGATCCACAATATCACAAAAGAAAAGATACAAGTGCTAGACAACAGAATATGTATACATTAATGAGTCAATATATCGAATGTATACAACCAAAAACTACAATGCTAAAGTAGTTAGCCAAAAGTCAGATGATAGTCCCAGATAAGAAGTCATGAGGAAGCACCTGTAAAATCTCAGTCTGAACCGAGTATTATTTAAGAAGAAAATAATAAACGGATCAGTCTAGCTATAAATATCATATAAAGTGATATAGAATAAGAGATATGACAAAAACGTATGATAACCATAAAGCCATACTGTGATAAGTATCTAATCGAAAATCAATCCAGAGATTAATCAATATCACAAGAATCTTCTCAAAGATTAAAAAGAATGTCATATTCTTAATTTAATTCATCAAGCCACAAATAACGACATACATATCAATGCCAATTTGTAAAAGTTGGTGAAGCATAAATTCCAGAAATCAACCATTAGAAATCCAGAAATCAAATAATTCGAAGCAACGACGTCGTACAGCGAAACGTTCGGTGCTCCAGAATCACAATAAATCGGAACAACGACGTCGTACAGCGTAACGTCCGATGAGCCAAAACACAATAAACCGGATCAACGACGTCGTACAGCGAAACGCCCGATGAACCAAAACACAATAAACCGGAACAACGACGTCGTACAGCGAAACGCCCGATGAACCAAAAATACAATAACATGAAACAACGACGTAAAGCGAAACGCCCGATGAACCCAAAATCCAATAACATGGAACAACGACGTAGTACAGCGAAATGCCCGATGAACCAAAACACAATAAACCGGAACAACGACGTCGTACAGCGAAACGCCCGATGAACCAAAAATCCAATAACATGGAACAACGACGTAGTACAGCGAAACGCCCGATGAACCAAAAATCCAATAACATGGAACAATGACGTAGTACAGCGAAATGCCCGATGAACCAAAAATCCAATAATATGGAACAACGACGTAGTACAGCGAAACGTCCGATGAACCAGAAGCACAAATAATTCGAAACATCAACGTCGTACAGCGAAACGTCCGATGAACCAAAACAAAGAGACATCGCGCATTGCTAGTCTAAACCATAAAATGATCATCATCGATTATCAAGAAGTGTCAATTACACTAAGCTAGTAAATATATGAGTTTAGCTTCATGTCCCATAACCACTAGCTTAACTTAAATATTTACAAAAAAATTGTAGATTTCCACTCGAAAATTGTCACAAGAGTTTCAATCGAACAAGTCCAAAAATTAACCGACGAAGTAAACGCAAGCATTTCATACCACTTGTTTTGCTAAGCCGTTTAATTATATTTTCTCATACGAATGAGGTAAAGGTTTGTATATACTAATATATTAGAAAACGGTTTTGAAAAGAAGCTTTATATTTAAAATAGAGTTGAAATCATCTTTGTAAAAGAGTTTGAATATTTACTACTAGTATAGAAAACCTTTATATTTTTAAAGTGACAAATCACAGAAATGATTGTAGAAACAATCAATCACCAAAATTCACATTCGAAGATGTGAATCAAATCCAATTAAACCGATAAAGAATCCAACGAATTGGATATTCAAAAATCACGAAAAAGGAGTCATCAAAGTCATAATAAATGATAACAACAAATAGGATCATCTCGAATCGATTCAAATTGGAAATTCAATCCCAAAAGGCAAAGTGGGCAGAAACAACAAATTCAGTTGACTGAACAGAGATTTTCAGTTGACTGAATTCTACCTGGAAACTTTCTGTTTCCAGGTTCAGTCGACTGAACAGAGATTTTCAGTCGACTGAAGCATGCCTGGAAACTTTCTGTTTCCAGGTTCAGTCGACTGAACAGAGATTTTCAGTCGACTGAAACATGCCTGGGCTGTTTTTTAGCCTATCCAAATGAAGAGCAAACTCTTCCAAAATGCAACCGGACGAACATTGGTGCTAAGGGTTTATGCCAATGGACAACCCGGCCCTATATGCTCCTCGATGCATCACCAAAAGCATGATCAAACATCCATAAATTTTCACACAAATTTGACTTAAAAACCCAAAAATTGGAATATTCATAAAACCAATCCGAATCAAGAGCAAATGCACATGAAGAGGTGTTAGGAATTCATACCCAACAACCAAAGATATTTATAGTCATAGATGTGAGATAAAAATCTCACCTTTAAATACGAAAACACAAGAGAGAAGCTTTGAAACAAAGGATAGACCAATTCCTCTTCAATCTCTACTCAAGAAGCTTGAATCTAAGCTTAAAAGAGAAATATTTCCTAAGTTAGGTTTAGGAAATTTCTGAAATTGAAAGGAGAAAGAGTTGGAGAAGGAGAAGAGGATGCTTACCAATAGCTTCTTCTTGAATTTGGAGCAAGAGCAAGAATTTGCAAATGAAATTAGGGCTTAGGAATTTCCATTTCCCATATCTCCCACCATTGTTGCTAAAGCTTGAGTATTAGGAATTAGAAATGAAGTAATGAAGAGTTGGAGTGGAGTTGGGTTGATAAAACCAGAATTGGGCAAATGGGCTGAACCCAAAGCCCTAAGTGAAAAATGTCAAAATTCCTCTCAGCTCCAAACATATCGAAGTTTATACTTAAAAAGGTCGCAAACGGCATTTTGAACTCAATGGAAGTGGCCTCGAGTCCTAATTCAACTGTTTGCAAAAAGTAGCTTTTCGGACTAAAATCCGACTAACGATGAAATATTTAAATATACAATCGATAAATATGCGGGTTGTTACAGTCAGGAAGACCAAAATATAGGATGCTTAAATATGGAAGTTGTCAGGGAAACAGGTTCATAGTGCACCCATAAAAACAATGATTAGGAAGTTATTAGGGTTACCAATTGGTTCATAGTGAACCCATGAAAACTATGTTAAAAAGAGTGGTTGGCGGGGGCCAATTGGTTTGTAGTGAACCCATGAAAACTATATCCAGATTAAGTATTGACAACAGTCAATAGGTTCCTAGTTAACCTATGAAAACTAGGATAAGAAAGAAGTTATTGGATGCATCAATAGGTTCCTTGTCAACCCATGAAAACTAGGATAAGAGATGAGTTATTGGAGTCACCAACAGGTTCAGGGGAACCCATGAATTAATTAAGTTAATTGGCAGGGGCCTATAGGTTCTTAGTGATCTCATGAAAACTATAAAACAGGACAGGGTGTCCATGAAATATGAAAAGGTTATTAGTAAGCCCATGAAACTAGTAGGTTAATAGTAACCCTAGAAATTATAAATAACACAGGGAGTCAATTAAGCAAAGGACGGGAAATCCAGAATGTTTTAACTTGTATGCATATCATCATGATATTTTGAAATGACTATGTTTTTAACCATTGTAGATGCAGGAGCACAGTATATGGTTTTATAAAGGTTTTAAGATACTAGTGAGGGGAAAACCCGTTCCGCTAAGCGGTGTGGTCTCACTAGATATCTAAATTCTTTGAGATGTTAGATTATTATTCATACCAGGCTTTATGTCTGACTCGAAGTTTTTGTTTTCCCCTTAAACTCTCGGGTACTCAATTGATTTTGAGTAGTTTGAGGTTTAGGGTTTCCAGGTTCTCTTCTTAGACGAATAAGCTTTCGAAGACGTGCAGGAGGCATGATAGCTATCTAGAATTCTCTTTTATTTTAATTCCGCTGTGTTGTTTGTAATGGCAAAGTTGTTATATTGCCTATATATACTATGATCATCCAAGGGGGCATCTTCATATGTCGCTCTTAGCATATTTTGTAATAAATATACATTCTCTGAACGTGGTTAATGATTATGGGATTATGTAATGAATTGGAAATAGTTTGAAATGGAATGAGATCTTGTTTGATTTTTTTTAAATTTTCCATATTCATGTGTTTCTGTGTATCAATGAATCTAACACCGCCGTATTTGGTCGCCAAGGATTAATAACTATGGATGACTGCAGTATCAGTAGCCGTTAATTTTGGGCCTCCGAGTAGGGGGATGTTACAATCCTATCAAACACAGCTTTGCTCTTGATCTATCGTTTGACCTTTTTCACCGTATATTGCATCGAGAGTGTTTCAGATTTTTTGTGTAGCTGAACAGTGAGATATATGGTTAAATTCAGAACTATCAATTATAGAGATAAGAGTATTCTTAGCATTATTATTAAGCCAAATATTATTCTTATGTATCATATACCAACCGTTTTTCATAACATCCCAAATTTCAAAATTATCATATTTTAAATAAATTCCATTTTAGAATTCCAATTTGAAAATCTATTCTATTAAAAGTGGGTGGACTAAAAATGGATCGACTCATGCTAAAATTACGACAAGGGTAAGGTATGATATCAAAAAAATTTCCTAAACTACTTTGATACTACTTGTTAGGATCGTGCAATATACCCTAGAGGAGGGGTGAATAAGGTATTTAATTTTTATACAGATAAATAAATAAACTAGAATTCAAAGACGTAAATGCGAAAAGTAAAAAACACACAGATATACCCAGCTTCAGCCACTAACCAGTTAGTGCCTACTAATTCTTCCAAGTTTACTATTATAATTAAATATTTGATGCATATAATACCTGTAAACCTACAATCCTTGCCGACATCAATATACTAATCATATACCTTGTAATTATACCACAACTGCCTCGATTTTATCCTAAAGTCGAGAATTTCTGAACTATAAACCTGGTAGCTCAATCCTTGAAATCTAGAATTTAATAAAAGTTACAGGAAAAAACAAAGTTCCCCCTAAAACGAAAAATATTTAAATTGTAATTATAAAACAACTAAGGGCTGAAATAGAAAATCTCCATCCTGGTATGATTTCACGTGATCCCCCTTTTATCTTTGCTTTCCCCAATATACTGCTGCAAAAAAATTCAATTTATCTTCTTTCCAGATCTACTCACACCCCACCTTTTGCCTTTCTCACCCCACTAATTAAACAAAAAATATCACACCCCACCGTTTCCTTTTCCCACCCTAGAATATACCAGAACTACCCTTTATTTTACCCTTTCAAAAACAATAACTTAATATTAACAATGGAAGTAAATAAAAGATGAGATCCAAAAACAAAGAAGCTGTAATTCATAATTATTTTGTCATTCTTTTCATCAATGGTGCAATCTAAAAGGGAAGAGCATTAAAATTTCAGTTCAATTCAAAAACAATTGAACTATAAATTAAATTTTATATAATGTATTACACTAAACTAGGTTAGTTAACATTTCCAGTACATTGCGAACCAAATTTTCCAACATTCCAAGCTAACTAATAATAAGTTTGCATCAATTCCTAGTTTACATGACAATAAGGTATAGAAAAAACATAAAATCAACCAACATTAAGAAAAAAAGGTTTAAAAAAAGGAAAAGGGCAAATCTAAAATAAAACATCATTATTTTTTGAAAAACCATTATTGTCTTCTTCACAACCACTTGTCCTTTCGAAATATATTATTCCCATTTTATTTTTCAGGGTTAAAGTGCATAATAGAATGTAAAAGTGAAACATGGTAGGTTTAATAACATATATGGGTAAATTTGCCATTTTATTTTCTTAAATTTTAGTAGGGTGAAAAAGGCAAAAGAAGGGGTATTAACAGAACTAGCCTTTATCTTCTTCTTCCATTAAAAAAATTCATTGCTCCGCTTAAAACAAATTTGCATCCTCCCTTTTCTTTTTCATTGCCTAGATAACTGCGCTGCTTGAAACATCCCAAGGCTTGGAACACCTTACTATCGAGAACACCGCACTGCCTTGACCAGATCCGAAGCTTAACGTTGTTGATCTGAGTTGTTGTTCGCTTGGAAATGTTATTGTTTTCTAACATGAGCTATGTTCGTCGTTGAGATCTGAAGATGCCTACGCCTATAAGGCCTTTGGATTATTTGTTTTGTTTTAGGAGATGGATTGATGATAAAGCCTTTGGATTATTTGTTGATGCTCACTGTATTTTAGCATTTGATGATGACTTCTATGCTAACAAGTAACAACTAACTATGTTCGCTACGATTGCAATATGGATGAGATGAATAAATATGGCCCCTTGATGTTTGGTTGAGTCATTGCAATTTGAGATTCTGTGATATTGGTTGTGAGCAGAAGATGATCGGATTGTTCGGTTGATAACGGTTTAGTTTTGTTGATTGAAGCTGTGAGAGATAAAGTGTGGATCCGATGAATAAAAAAGAGGAGATTCTCCATGTTAAATAGAGTTGGTAGGATTAAATATTTTGTACCAAATACCTCTCTTAAGTATGAGCCATTCTTCTCCGACAGTTGGACTAACTGAAAAAAAATGTACTTGTATCTTTTGTAACTTGCACCATGTAAAAATAGTTTCATACAGCTTTGGTTCTCGTATTTAGTTGAAATTAGATGATAAACTCCTTGATGCAGGTCGTTGCTATTTTGCATCTCGATTATATTTTGATATTGTATCTTTAACACACTCAATCAAAAATATCGGTAGCAAATAATTATTTCAAATGTGTTATCAATTGTATTTGTATCCAAAATCTCATTGAAACAAAAATCTCTTGTTATCTTATAAATACACAACACCGAACCAGCACATTAAATATAAACATATGTTTATTAATCTCAAATAGAAATTGTCTGTGATATCTCACAATATTTTCCTTTTGATAATAATAAACATGTTAAAAACAATACTTTCCTTTTGATAATAATAAACATATGTTAAAATTTACAAATAAAGTGCAAATATGTTTAGTACATGATACATATACTCAAGTATATGAAAGATAATAAACGACAAGTTGGTTGAATACAAAATTGTGCTTTGTTGATGTTTTATCTGTAATACACTCTACAAAAAATAAAATACAAATATGTTTTTGTTATAATCAAACAAGACGTATACTTAACATAACGTTTACTAACGCCCATCCTAAAACAATAGGCCATGAGGTCAAACCTCGTAAAATATGCATTTGATTTCCCGAGATTAGCATACTCAAACTCAAGCATGCACTCCAAAACATAAAATATGACACAAACGTTCATCGCCCCTTGATCATGTTCATGATAACTTCCCCAAAACCAAGCCAAAGGTTCTAGTCATGTCAAACCCAAGTTGAGTGATTTTTGATCTCCATGAATCTTGTTGGACTATTTTAAACCAAGTTCGGTACTCTTTGTTGTGTCCTAGACCTAGTTCGGGACATTTACACTAGGTCAAATCATATGTTGGCTTAGGAAAACCATATGTTGGCTCATGACCTTGATTATCTTCGCATTTGGGATCCATATATTGGCTCATCAGGATCTAACAGGAATCCAGGTTCCTTTCTAGTCTTATATTACGACATATCCAAGTTTTATGGTGATTCATCATTAGTCTTATTTCAGCTTATAAATCCCTTTTGTGCCGGCTCATGTGGTCATAATATAAACTCCGATTCTCTGTCTCCTTTATATGTTGGCATAAGGAATTTATATGCTCATGGAAGGGGTTGCAACAAACCATATTTTTAATGCTTAGTAATTAAAAGAATAAATAATTTGATTAAATTAAACAACGAGAACAAATTAATGACTTAAAAGATGAATTTTTTAAGATAAAAAAATTAGGACACGAATTATATTCCATTATATTCATAATGTCGTTTACATATGAGAACACATAAATTTTGTTAAAATCGAATGACATTGATAAAACGAGAAGAAAAAATAATATAAAGGCAAAACAATAATTTGTCCAGAATTACCGATATGCTTTGAAATGAAGTGTCTTCTTCATTTCGTTCCTCATTTTCTTTTCCTCCTCTTCTCCATCTTCTCAAAGTAAAGAAAACTAGGTTTGCTTCACTTTAAATCTTCATAATTTTCACAAATCTCAATGAAAAATTGCAAATAAAATCTCTAAATTTAAGCTATAAGATTACCTATAAATTTATATTTCAAGTTTGTATTTTAGATAAGGCTGAAGCCAAATTTTAGAAATCAAGGGAACTTTAAAGTCAGTTTTAACTGGAGCATGGATTTCGTAGTGTTTGGTGAGCGGGATTCACCCTCTACGATATATAATCAGTAACTATGATATAATTCATGTTGGATATCCGATGTTGTTTAGGGCTTGATGAATTAACTTGAATTGGGATTTTATATATGGGAATCTTGATAAATGAATGTTTGATAAGAGTTTAGTTATATATGAATGTGTTAAAAAGCTTGATAATGAATATTGACATGCATGGTTTGTATTGTCGGTTTAGAGTTAATAAAATGATCATAAGGTTGTGCATGACACTAGGAAACGACATTGTTGAGTGGATATAGAGTTTTGGACGATAATTGTGTCGTTGAACTCAAATGGTTGTTTGAAGCGGTTCGTCGCCTCAATATCGTTCGTCGAGTATGAATTTATACCGGTTCGAGTTTCGAACGAATTATAACAAGGGCGTAAATCCATGTTAAAAGATGTTAGTGCAAAATTTCTTATGACATGAAGTCAAACTTCGAAAATGGGAGAAATAAATACTAACAGGATAAGCTGGGAAGAATTTCCACTAATGGAAATTCGCCCATCTAGCTTCAATCCCAGTTGTAACAGACGTTCAGACATTTAATTAATAAATTAAAACATCTGAATCTCATGGATTTTGTCCTGCATTGTTCACGTGTAAATCTGGGTTACCAAACATTTGGATTTCCAGCGAAGACATCTGAGATTTAAGTCAGACTTGGTTAGACGTCTCAACTGCTTTAGGATGGACAGTGAAGTTTTCTGTTTTGGAATTGATGTTTTGGGAGTTCAGGTTTGTTTCGAGGATCCGCATGATGCTCATAAGGTTCAGAGTGACTATAGAGCAATATCATGAGTTCGAGGATGGTATGCCATGTCTTTGGAAACGAGCGGTTGGTGTTGGATGAGGTAGAGACTATAGAGATGGTCCATAATACTATTCGATTTTTATGGTAGTTTTTATAGGGTCATCCGGTGACTTTGGGATCAGACAACCTAGCATTAGAAACGATGCAACGAGGTGTATCAAAAGAAGGATTCTAGATGGAAAGAGTCGATCTCCTTAGTTCCAACCATAGTTATAGGGTGGAAATCTTATCAGTAAATTAGGAGTTGCGCAATGGTTGGTGTTAGAGGTGAAAAAAAAGACTACGGAGGATATTTTAGAAAATGGAGAGTGGAGAACATATAGGTTGAGTTTCCTTAGCCCGGATAGAAGTGAAATTGAAGGAATCAACATTTACAAAGACAAGGAACATGACCATTGGACTTGCCAAATTCACAACAAGGGCAAGTACAATTTAAAAATCATGTAGGAAGACTATCAATATTGGCCAATGCGCTGATCGTTTCGAAGAGACCGGGATCGAGTTTCCGTATACCAGGATTCTAGGTCTGGAGACTCGAATACCACTTCGATCCAGTTTGTACGTTTCGTGTAACGTGTTCGGAGTCGAAGATTGGAGCTGTGAAGTGCAAGGGCTAGTCGCTACTAATCCTGAGGATATTTCCAAAATGGATGTAGTAGGAATAGTGCCTTCGGTTCCGTTCAAACCCAGGACGGACTTGTATGGACGAATGCTTGCGAAACATCGTCAGCGGACGATGGGCATTCTAAGGGATATGTTCTCTAAAAGGTATCGTTTAGCCTCGAACCTCATCAACCGGGAATGACTGAAAATCAGGGGTTATGCAGCAAGGCTTCGTGGGTAGCTCCCACTGGAGGGTAAGGTCATCCCTGTCTAGATGTCCCTTTTTATTTCGGCTTAGTGGTGCGGTTGCTGATCCCAACCGTGGGGTGATTTTATTCGGGATCATCCAGT
This sequence comes from Allium fistulosum, assembly GCA_030737815.1. Lineage (NCBI taxonomy): Eukaryota > Viridiplantae > Streptophyta > Magnoliopsida > Asparagales > Amaryllidaceae > Allium > Allium fistulosum. The sequence continues at coordinate 1,286,391,697 of CM060901.1, read as the reverse complement.
AAGGGATGGTTCCGGCCTTGTGTTACAGTGGTATCAAAAAAACACATGGTCTAATTAGGTATGGGACAAGATCAATTATCCCAAAACTGTAGTTTTTACATATAAAGCATTATCTAACTTATTGCCAACCATTGATAGGATGGTTCAGAAATGAATAATTGTAAACCCAAGCACATCCTTTTTTCAATGTAAGTTTAGTGCATTTTTGTGGAAGTGGTGCTGAACCAAAATCAATTGGCCAGCAAGTCACAAAGACACTATCTATTGCCTTGAAATTTACCAATATCAAATACAAATTCAAGCACAAGTGCATAAGGGTGACAAATCAGAAATCATAATCTCAACTCGTGTGTAGGCGATTTGGAAAGGGTATAATGGTAGAATTTTTACACAATCAAATCCCAGATCGGAGAGGAGTGTGTGTGTATGACATACCGTGGAATTAGTGAAGATAAGGAAACCAAAATCCAAACATAACGAATATACCAACATAAAAGAAGAAACCATTTGTAAGGAAGGGGAATAGAGAACCTTACACCTTGCCTATTTTAAACAAGGATTTCGGCTTGAGATTATGATAAATGACTATTGGACTATTTTTTGGTCTTCAAACTCTTCCTTAGTCAAGTATACAGTACCCTCTTATTTTTGTTTCCTCGTAACTATCAATGTTTATATAATAGGTGGGAAGCTACACAAAATAAGCATCATCAAACTGCACAAGGTACAAGCATCAAGAACTTCTTTTCAGTCTTAATGTATGTACTAATCTTGCTTAGAACATATGGTAAGCTCTCCAATAAGTAAACATCAAGCAAACATAAATTACATCTATCGTTGATGCTGCAATACTCCCTCACAAAGCTTTCTAGAAAGGCTAATTCTATTCTCCCCCCGTTTCTTGCCATTCCCGCCCTACCATTTCAAAAAAAAAGCCATACCTCACGTTTCACCATTCTCACCCCTTAATCTTCTAAACTACCCTTCCTCCTTTTTTCACAACCGGCCTTTTCTTCCTCTTTCTCTTCTCTTCACTTCACCAAAAAAACAAGCTTCAATGGAGAGCGAACGTAGATCCAAGCAATGTCACGGTAATTACTAAATTTTGCTATTATTTGTTAAATCAATTCATCTTGTCGTGCTCGCTTTAATTAATCCACATAAAAAAAATGTGAAACCCTAATTATAAAAAGCAGCTGCTGATTAAAAAAAGGAAGCGCAGCTATCATGTAAACAAAGTTAAGGCTAGACGTTGATTGTGTGATGACCTCGTTGCTGCTTAACTTTGGTATAATATAATCTATATTGCTCCCTAACTATGCTATCATATAGTCCACATTTTGGGGTAGCATGGATTCCTTATTGATTTTTTTGTATTTCTATTTTTGACATTGATTAATTCATTATTGCAGAAACTTCAAACAAGCCAGCATGTAAACCTCCAACGGCTTTTAAAAGAGATCGACGCGTGAAAGCAAGAAAACGAAAAAAAAAGTCAAATGTAGGAACCATGTCGGGATGAGCATGATATCCAAGAGCAAAATATTGAGTAAGACACGGAGGAGCAAATTTTTAGAGCAACACGATGAAGATCAAATTATTGAAGAGCAGCATACACATGAAGGTATCGGTGCTTCTAGTGGCATGTGCAACACACAAACAATTTTCGGTGGATCGAAAATTAACGATGTGATTAATAGTTATATAACGACCCCACCGCTATACTCATATTATTAAAGAATACTATAAATAATGTCATCTAATAATATGGAGAATACGGCTTATTAAAAACAACCGAATGTGAACATATCTTTAAACTAATACTGACACGTCATACTTACTGTTTTACTGAATCTCTAGAATAAAAGTTGACATGATAGTCTCATTCTAAGGTAATAAACACACCAATTTCTTAAAATCAGAATAGTATATCATATAAAACAATAGTCAAGATCACATAGGAATAATAAACATCATATACAAATACAAACTATGAGTCTACAAAATAATACTAGACCCACGTAATATACATCCAGTATAAGTCACTATCTAAATATATACATCACATATACATACACATAATCCTATATGAGATAAACTAAAAAGTCAAAATGGTTTATCTTATTGCTAGCATACCCACCCAAAAGTCTAAACGTCATGTAACCTGAAAGTCTCGGCCTGACCCAAGTATTACATAAAATAATAAATGGGTCAAACTATCTCTAAATAAAAGGGTTAGAATAAGATATAACACAAGGATATATGAATATAAACAAGTCACTGAAATAATTTAACTCAAAATCCATCTCAGAACATAGGAATATTTAAATCATGAAACACAGAATAAATCATAAAGCCTCGGAATCTGTCTTAAGACACAGGAATATTTAAATCTCGAAACACATAATAATCATAAAGCCTAGAATTCCAAAATAAATAATATTATCTTAAAATCTAAAAAAACCTAATCCATACCGATCATAATGATCGTTCATACCAATCGCAATGATTGTCCATACCTTGAAAAACAAAATTCTAATCCATACAGATCTGGCACCAAAGATCGTCCATACCGTGGAAACCAAATCTCAACCGATCTCAAGGATTGTGGAAAACAAAATCTCAACCGATCGCAAGGATCGTGGAAAACAAAATCTCAACAATCGCAATGATCGTGGAATACAAAATCTCAATTGATCTCAAGGATTGCAAAAAAATAAAATCTCAACCGATCGCAAGGATCGTGAAAAATTAAATCTCAACCGATCGCAATGATCGGGGGAAACAAAATCTCAACCAATCTCAAGGATCGTGGAAAATCCATGAGTGCACCTTTAAGGATCCATCGGCCTAAAATTCGAACACCAAAAGTGAGTACACTCTAAAGTGTTAAATACTATCACTTTACTAATCACGAGAACTTAACCAGAACATCCCATATCGCTTGGTAAAATTCAAGTATTTACTAGAAGTTAGTAAGTCTCATCATTACGGATATCACTGGAAAACTTAAACTATATATCTCTTAAGGATCTATCGACCTACACAAATGTCGAATAAAAAAGAGAATACAACCCTAAATTGTTAAATACATTCCCAAAAGGCAATCACAAGGATTTAACAAAAGCATCCTATACTACCTGGTGAAATTCAAGTATTTGCTAATGGGTTAGTAAATTCCACTCAAGCATTCTATTCAATGAGTTATACAGCATTTCAACTAATCAATAACACTAAGTCGATTATTAGTATTCCTCATATTATAGAATTAAAGCTCTCAAAATTTTGTCTCAAGATTTACTCCAAATCCTTAAATGAAAATGAACTACCAAATCCAAGAATCAAACTCGGAGAATCATAAGCCAAATAGGAAAAGCACAAGATTCAATATGAGTTTTTAGTTTTGAAAGCAAGTAATATAATTTTATCTTATAAAAAATGATTTCTAGAATACTTTATATATATAAACACTTACTTTTAACTTCTCATTCTTAAAATCCATAAACCCGTTTATTGCCAACTACACACACACCCCACTAAATAAATGTCCCACAAATCCAATTTCGCATCAAAATGAATTTATATATCTATAGTTGTTCCAAAATCACATAAAAATATATAGTTCACAAACCATATTCCAAAAGCCATATATAAGTAACCATTAGTGTATGAAACCATAAATATTAATATTCCAAAACATCGAAATTCAATCGAGCAATCAACAAGAAAACAAGAGCAAAAGGAGGGTTTATTGGTACAACCTAAAACCCTCCCAGATCAGCGATAAAATGTGCAGTATTGAGCCTTTACATTCTAAAATTTTGCAAAACTCAAAACAAGAAAGTTGTAGATAAAAATCCAAGCATTCAAACAAAAAAATATTATCAAATTCGGACTTATGGTTCAAAAGTTATGGTCAAATTAAGTTTTGGGTTTATATTTATTAACTTTGTCTTTTATTTTTAGGTTAGCGACAAAGAAATACAATTTCGACTATTTAAACCTCAAAATTTTGCAAAACTCAAAACATAAAAATTGTTGCAAAAGTCTAAGCTTTCAAATAAGAAAATGAACATCAAATTTGGACTTATGGTTCAAAAGTTATGGTTAAATTAAATTTCAGGTTTAAATTTATTAACTCTGTTTTTATTCTCAGGCCAGTGATAAAGAAATACGATTTTGACTATTTAAAACTCAAAATTTTGCAAAACTCAAAACATGAAAGTTGTAGAAAAAATTATAAGCTTTCCAACCAAAAAATGATCATTAAAATTGGTATACTGTTCAAAAGTTATGGTCAAAATGATTTTCAGTTTTAAATTCCTTAATCTTGTCGTTTATTCTCGGGACTACGACATTAAAATGCATTTTCAATCATATAAACCGTAAAATATTGCAAAACTCAAAACATAAAAGTTGTAGGGAAAAGTCTAAGATTTTCAGAACATCAAAATTCATAGAATTCTGATCAGTAACAAAAAATATATGGCCAAATCAATTTTACAAAAAATTATACTAAAGAGTCAAGACAGAATTGTGATTATATTTTCAATTCTATTTCAGGTCAAGTAAACGGCAAAATATCAAAAGGTAACCAAAAGAGAAATTGTTTCCCATTGAATTTAGTTTCTAACCTAAAAAGATTGACCCAAACGAGTTCGAAACGTGCAAGTTATCGATGTTTTACTTCGGCACATTTTCCTAATACATTTTCAGTAACCATATCATGTTTTTCAAAGAGCATTCCCTTTAGTTATAACATAACCATGGCAATTCAATTCAATTCAATTTATACTGAAATCATCAACTTAACTACATATACAAACATGTAATCAAAATTAGAGATAGCTAGTAAGGTTTACCCACGTTGAATTCACAAATAGGTTTTCTACGTCTTCTCAATTTAGCAAACACTCAAATTTTAGCAAGCTCTAGAATCCATACTTCAAACAAAACATGACAGGAATCAAAACATACTACAATCAGAAATAAATGGAGTTAGATGATAGATTAAGATTGGAATTACATACTTTAATTTTTGGTTAATTTCTTAGAATTTATTTGTATTTTAAATCTACACTTTTTATTGAGCTTGCAAGAGGAAAAAGGAACACTAGTTCATATTTTTAGTTTACTGTGATTAGTAAAACTGATCATACAGACCAAATGAAGAGAATGATTTCTCTTAGTCAAAATTAAATTGAGCTTGGGTTTGAAATAAAACCCAATTGGAGAAATAATTAATTTCCTTTCTCAATTTATATATTTTTACCAAATGCCAATTCTTATTATTTTATGAAACCCAAAATTTAATACAACACAATACAAAAGCACATCTTTATTTTAAACATCATTTTAAATGCTAATTATATTTTTATATTATCATATTTGAAATAAAATCTCAAATTCTCTTTTATTATTAAAAAAAAGATTCAGATTAACTCAATATTTTCTTTTTCACCTACATTCAAAATTTTACAATTGCACTGTTTTGCAAATGCTAATATTTCTCAATGATTTAGAAATAATCATTCTAAAACAATTTATAATTTACAAAAGAATACAAATTCCAACTAATGATTTAAATTCTTCAATTTGAATCATTATTAATTATATTTCATTAACTCAAAAAATCTGGGGTGTTACAAGTTATGATACGTTGTTTTATTGATATGGAATGTCAAGTTATATCTTACAAAATTCTATTGAATAAATTATTTTATCAAAATAGTATAATATAATTTTAAGTTATTTTCTAGGAACATGACACTCTTTTATGTGTAAAACATGGCACAAAGATTTTGAATTGGGAAATTTCGAGTGATGCAATGATTCTTAAAGGATATTTAGAACCTTTGAGACTATTTCCTCTCGTGGAGACTTGTTACAAGTCAGTTAATAAATTACTTATATCTTGTTTCATCGAGCATTGTCATCCTGAATCAAATACATTTCACTGATCATTTTGTGAAATGACTATAACATTAGACGATGATACTTCTCTACTACATATTCCGATTGAGGGATTATCAATACGAACATATGATTGTTCCAAAAGTGATATAATTAATTTGGTTTTCAGTAATTTAGGGATAAGTGATACTAAAGCAAAAAAATGTAATAAAGGACAATGTTGGATACAAATTGACTTACACTCAATTGTATGTAATATTTGATGGGGTTTGCGATAATTAGAAAGAAGAAAAAATCAAACAAGCTGCTTGTGCATATCTTTTGTATTTAGTAGGCAATACATTATCCGTGGATAAAAGTAAATCGCATGTGTCCGTACAATATTTAAATCAAATTAGTAATTTGGATGAAGTTCGTAGCTATTCTTGGAGTTCAACAACTCTATGTTGGTTATATAGAAAACTTGGTCTTGCGAGTAGAGTAGAAGTGAAACAGATTGTAGGTTTTCTTGGATTGTTGAAATCACGGATATATGAACATTTTATTTATTTGCATCCATTAACTAATATTTATAATGGAAGTTCACCAAGAGCGGCTCGTTGGGATCTAGCAAATGATCGTCGTGCATCATATAATGAATTAAGGCTTTCTCTTGATAATATTCAAGAACACGGGGTATGTTATTAATTTTAAATCATGAATATGTTTGATTTTTTAATCTAAATTAATACTATTTTAGGTGGTCTTTGATCCTTGTATGCAAGAGAATTCCATCTATTTTCAAAAATTGCTTGGTATTCGAGTTGTTTATTATGCTTAAACGTAGTAGAACTGTGACGCCCCACCTCTATACCCACGCTAACCAAGGACACTACGATGTAGTGCTGTCAATTAGCACGGAGAATAAGGCTGTGGAGGAACGACCATCCATGTAACTTCTTTGTGCGAGCACCAATATGTCAGATAGAACAGAATGCATATCTTTTAAAGAGGAAATCCGACATACCGATACAAACATAAAGCTATCACACGGTGGCTATATATAACCTTCGGAAACAAACATAGAAATAATCATAACATAAATCAGTCATAGACATCCATATCACAAAGGCGGAAGAAGATATGAATAAATATATAACACATTAAAGTGTACATCAGAGTAGTGGTCAGAAAGATCCACGATAATACAAAAGAATAGCATCACGTGCTATACAAAAGAATAAGTACACAACATAGAGTCTATATCTCAAATGTGTACATCCAAAAACTACTAATCTATGTAGTTAGCCAAAAGTCAGAATAATCCTGAAGAGAAGTCAAGCAGAAGCACCTGTAACATCTCGGTTTGACCCGAGTATTATTTATAAGAAAATAATAAACGGATCAGTCTAGCTATAAATATCAGATGATATGGTATAAAGTAAACGACATGACATGAACATGTAATAACCATAACGTCGTACTACTATAAGTACGTAGATGATAATTAACAAGAGATTAATCAATTTCACAAGGATCTTCTCAAAGATCCAAACCCATAAGCAGGTAATGACACACTAATTCACCAATACACAAAAACTGATATCATATCAATGAAAACCACAAAAGTTGGTGAAGCACTAAATCCAGAAATCAACACACGAAATCCAGAACAAATCCCAGAAATCAACACACGAAATCCAGAAATCACAAAAAGGGGGAAGTCCGAGCACACGGACGAGAAGCTATCTCATGGAAGCTATCCATTTAATTTTCCGAACACACGGATGGCCTGAAGGCCTTTGACACACGAACGGCCCAAAGACCATGGGGTGCAGCCCCATATATGTGAGTAGAAACATCACCCAAGCGGGGTCTAGTCTCCCTCGTAGACAAAGAGACATCGCTCAATCGCTAGTCTAAATCACAAGAATGATCGTCATGATCATAAGGAAGTGTCAATCACACCAAGCTAGTAAATATATGAGTTTAGCTTCATGTCCCATAACCACTTGCTTAACTTAAATATTTACGAACAAGCTGTAAATCTTCACTAGAAAGTTGTCACAAAAAGGGTTCAATCGAACAAGTCCAAGAGCTAACCGACGAAGTGAACGCAAGCGTTTCATACCACTCGTTTTACTAAGTCGTTTAAGTCGATTTCTCATCCGAGTGAAGTAAAGGCTTGTATATACTAGTAGATTGGAAATCGGTTTGAGAAAACGAACTTTTGATATTTAAAATAGTGTTAAAATCGCTTTGATGAAAGAGTTTTGATATTAACTACTAGTATTGAAACCTTCATATTTTTAAAGTGACAAGTCACAAAACGATTGTTGAAACAAATCGAATCACATAAATTCACATTCGAAGATGTGAGAAAAATCCAAAGAAATCAATTCCCAAAACCATCAAAGTAGGAAGTTCTGTTGAATGTTTTTCAGATAAGATCCGCTAAGTGAAGACAAGCGGCCTACGACCTAAAGCAAAATGAGGTCTAACGACCTAAAGAGTTTGCGACCTAAGGGATACGACCTAAGTGGCGCGACCTAGTGGGACTTAGGTCGGAGACAACTTACGAGGTAAACTAGATCGACTTAGTAGACGAGCGAACTAAGGTGAATGGTCCAACGACCTAACTCAAACGACCTAGAGGGTCGAACGACTTAACTGGAGGATAGGTCGGAGACGACCTAGTGGAAATGGTCGAGCGACTTACGAGCTACGACCTAAAGTGACGAGGGACGTTAGGTCGGAAACGACCTAACACTTGACTCGCGAGCGACTTATGGAAAAGAAGTGGCGAGCGACTTATGGTCCAGCGACCTAAGATGAAACGACCTAAGATCGAAAACAGGGTCACGCGACCTAACAGGAAACAAGGTCAGGCGACCTAAAGAAGTTCGCGACCTAAAGGTGCACGACCTAAGGTCTTACGACCTAAGGAAAAAGGTCTTACGACCTAACAGTACGGTGAGTGATTAAGCCAAACGACCTAAGACCTAAGCCTTAAACGACCCAAGGAGTTAACTCGCGAACGACCTAACTCTTTAACTCGTGAACGACCTAAGCCTTTAACTCGTGAACGACCTAAGCCTTTAACTCGTGAACGACCTAAGCCTTTAACTCGTGAACGACCTAAGAAGGCGGTGACTTTTCAACGTGCGTGAGCTAGCAGCCTAGACGACTTAATCTGGGCAGAACGACCTAAGGGCTGGAACTCACCAAAAATGCTAAAAATTGGAGTTTCTCGCCAATTCAATCCAAACCAAATGCAAATGAGCATGCTAAAGTGATAGGGAACCATTCTCAACAGTCCAAGATAGTTCTAAGCAAGAGTGTGAGATAAAAATCTCACCTTTTCACTAAAATGGATGAAGATGGAGATTGAAAGCAAGGAGAAGCAATCCAAAGCTTGAATCCACTATCTTCTTCTTGAATTTGGAGTTGAATCTCGGATTTGCAATAGAATTTGAGTTTGGAGTTTTAATTTCCACTTCCCACCACCATTTTTGACAAAGCTTGAAGTGTTTTAATAAAGTGAGGAAGAGGGTTGGGCTGAACTAAAGAGGTGCAGTCCAAACCAAAGTCAAAAGCGGGAAAAAAGTGTCGAAAATTTCACTATCTCCAAACATATCGAAGTTTACACTCAAAAAGATCGCAAACGTCATTTTGAACTCAATGGGAGTGGTCTCGAGTCCTAATTTGACCGTATGCAAAAAGTAGCTTTTCGGACCAAAATCCGATTAACGATAAAATATTTAAATAAAATATTTAAATGATAAATTGATAAATATGCGGGTTGTTACAAGAACCATATCATCCCACTTGTATTTTGCGGCAATTTGGTAGGGTTCAAAATATTCCATGTCTTATTATTCATTCAATAAGCAAAAAGACTCATCGTGGTGCTACCACTTCAACATGTAAAGTGCTTTATGAGTTTGTAGAAGGTATATGGAATGAGTGACCAAATCATAGTTAGCGCGCAATAACGTTCTATTTCTCTGCGTGAATCAAATTCTGAATGGTATTATCCTCGTACTGTGTTAAGAGTCCATCCGGTTAATGTACAAATTATTCAATGCAGCAATCGACCTTCGTATGATCATTTATACACGGTAACAATCAATATATTTTTCATTTATATTATTGCACTTGCTTTTTACCATGCTAATATATTTTCAATTCACATTGTAGAGCTACGAAGAACTCAACGATGTGCTTAGTGAAGGAATAACCTTGGCTTCATCGCAATCGAAGACTTCACGTTTGACTCATCTTGATAGAATCGCAAAGCGCTAACTAAAGCAAAAAAGATAAGTGCTCATTTTGTTAAAAAGGATGCTTAGTTTTGAGCAAGTTGTTTTAAGTTAATGTATTTGTTGTTGTTTTAAGTTAATGTATATGTGGTTATGGAACTTCTCGTTGTCGTAGTAGTTTGGTTGTGGAACTTCTCGTATTAATTTATGGAACATATATGAATGAAAATCGTGTTGTTCTTTATGAATGATAGTGTTTGGTTACTTTGTCAATTACTGTGAATGTTGTGTTCGGTTACTAGTTGAATTACTCCGTGGATTAATGTGAATTACTTTGTGAATGTTGTGCTTGGTTACATTGTGAATTACTGTGAATGTTGTGTTTGGTTACTGGTTGAATTACTTTGTGAGTTGCTTGTGAACGAATTAGATTGTGAATGTTGTGACTTACTGTGTAAATTACCGTGAATGTTGCTTTTGTTTATTGTGTGAATGTTGTGTTTGGTTTCAACTTGAATTACTTCGAAAAATTCTATGTCAAGCTACTTCATCAGCTAGTTGAATGACATGAAGGTGTTACTGTGAATCAGTTGTGTTGTTTAAACTTCAAACAAGTGAGGAAGCAAACACAACATGAATGTTTGGTTTCAGCTAGTTAAATGACAAGAAGGTATTACTGTAAATCAGTTGTGGTTTTCAAACAAGTGAGGAAAATTAATGACATGAAGCTAGTTCATCACTACTCACGTGGAATTATTGACAATAACGTAACAAGCAAACGTGGGAAATTGCAAAATGAGGAAGCATTCTTGCGTGGATTTCATCATATCATCGTCCAATCTATATGTTGTTCTGTTGGCATATACGTTGGGATATAACGTGGTTTTCATCTAATCGTATAATCTTTGAATAAAATAAAGCATATCAGATCTGCAAGGAAGAGGCAGATAAAATTAGTTACCCGCCTTTACATTTAGAAGCAGGAATGGACTCTGAGGTTTGGGCCTTAATTTGGGTCGGCTTTGGTTGTTTTGTTTGTATTTGTATGATGTAAATAACTTTCATTTCTTATTAACAAAGGAAAATATATTGATAAAATTAGTTAAATGTTTAGCCTTTGACAAAAAGTAAATTAACTATTACTATCAAAATAAAATTGTCGCGTACTTAAAATTATTGGCTATCAAATAATTCGATAGCCTCTGCATGTTTTAAAATGGCCGTCGCATATTTTGGTTTTACGATCTCTACATATTTTCATGTAGTCATCAATGCTTTGGCTAGTTGATGTCGTCGCACATTTTGTTTAGTTAACACCATCAAGTGTTTTGAAACGTCAATCCATGTTTTGAGTAGTTAAGTCCATTACAAGTTATAAGTAGCTATTGAAAAGGTTGACTTGAAGAGCTTTAGCATGTTTAGAGAATGCTACCACATATTGGTTATTAAGAGTTTTTTCATATTTAAAGAAAGCTGTTATTTTAAAAGCTTTTGCAAGTTTTGAAAGCTGCCGTATGTATTATTTTTTAAAGCTTTGGCAATGCTATCGCATATTTTTCTTATAAAGGTTTCACGCGCTTTGAAAATTGATGCCTAATTTGGTTTAAAATAGCTTCTACACATTTTAGTTTTGATGGCCTTCGCATGTTTTGAATAACTATCGCACATACTGATATATTAAAGTTATCGCATATTATAATTAGCTACTGCATATACTGAGTAGCCATCATAAGTTTAGTATACTTGTCGCATGTTTTGATTAGTCATCGCCTTAAACAACTAATGCATTAAATATTAAGTATTGTGTATTAAAGAACCATCGTAGGTTTTAAAAGGGAAATCAAGTACAAATATTAAGATTCAACGTTAAGCATCCGTGTGCGACGACTAAATAAAAACGGATAGACACACGGCGTGGTTTACTTAAATGAGTATCAATGAATACCACGATCTTAAGGTTTTCCATGAACTCAAAAAAAAAACACAAATACTAAAATTAAAACACAAGGTTAAAACCATTGCATGTATATAAGGTAAAATAAGTACAATTTTACAAATCAAACCCCTACTTATACACAAACTAAAAAGATGTAAAATGGAAAGCTCTAATTGCAAGAGTTATCAAGTCGAGTCTACATATATGAGTTCTGGTATTTGTTAAGCGAAAAGGATATTTTGAAAGTGATAAGTTAGCGAAAGAGGAACGTGTTTTTGTGTTGTTAAAGGGGTATGAAAAAAAAATGATTGTTTATATTTATTCATGTGTTTGGTTTTTATTTATTTTAAACATTGTAGAGTAATTATTAATAATTGATGTTAAATTATAAACTAATATGAAAAAAAACAGTGAATTAAAAACACTACTACACTACAATTTAAAAAAAATGACATGCTGCAATTAAAAAACAAGTATATAGACAATTCAAACAGAAAGTAAAAAAGATAGGGTTAAATTGGAATAAACAAATCCTACGGACTATAGTCAAACTTGTTGATCAACTATTACTAGTATTGAATGTTGTGCTTTATTTGTGTTATCTCGACCGTCAACCAGCTCCTTGCAGTATCATCGGTCAAAGCATAAAATATTTATCTTTTATCTTTGTCCATTAGAATTGATATTGCTTCACCAACGCCAATCTAACCAACTAGCTTCACCTGATTAGCTATGGTGGTTGTAACGAACCAGAATATTAAACGCTTTATATTTAAATCTTGGATTAATGTGACTAAAAATGATTTTAAAAGCTTATTAAATTATTTATAATTAATAAAAGGTGATGATAAACTTTTAATTTATAATTAATGTGATTAAACTTGTTTTAATAATAATTCTTTTCAATCAACGTGTGAAATTATCATCCCGGGGCATTGCCTTGAATTTTGATGAAACTAGTGTCCTTGGGTCCAGAATATTGAGTAGATATGTGCCGACAAGTTTTGTGACGATCTGATGCACTGTGTGGTCGTGCAAGCTCGAAATGCGTAGCGATTAGTTTTAGAAATTAAAATATAATATTTATTCTATTATAAACAACCCCTTTAACTTACCTTTCTCTGTACACTTTCCTCTTATTTCTCCTGTTAATCCAAATGAAGTAGCCGCAACCACTTCTTCCTCTTTAATTAATTAATTAAATTTGGAGCTAGAAGCGTCGAATGAAGCCGATTTGCGATCCCCTGCGTTTGTGTGAGTGAGAGCTTCAAATCGGTGTAGGCGTTGATGGGTGCGATGGTGGTTGGCTGAGCTCGACTTTGATCAACGTGAACTAGGGTTAGCTTTAGGAGGAGATAGAGGTGACGATAGTCTATGGTGTTGGGTGCGTTATTCTTCTCGTGTGAAGGTGAACGTGCAGTGGAAGTTTAAGGAGGTGCGGCGCCACATTGTGAAACACGACATTGTTTTGTCATTTGCTGGGTTTGGTTCGTGACGAGGTGGGTTTGGTCGGAGGTGAAATTGTAAAGGCCCGCAAATCCGTACCCCATTGAGTCGACAATATTTCACATCAGCTCAACTCAAATTGGACGGAAATACGAATCTTTAGGGTAAGAAGAAGAAAGAGAGAGGAGAAAATAAAACAACTACACAGAATCTCACAAACGCAGCGGAACAAAATATAATATACAATAACAGATTTTTATATACAAAAGAATCTATAACTGTTTATATACTTACAATCATCAGAGTACAACATTCAATACATCAAAATGGACAGTTATATAACTTGTCCTTACACAGCGGAATATAAGCCAAGTACGGAGATACGTCTCTGTCATCTAGCTCATCTCCTGAGCTCCATAGCATTAAAACCTGAATTTGCAATACTCGGTCTGACCCGAGCATTATAATAAAATAACACCCGAGTCAGTCTAGAAAACCAGCGTGAGAAAACACACTCAATTTGAATTATTAAATTTTCAAAATCCTTTGAAAAACAAAGGTATCTCGTAAGACCACGTCACAAATAACCACGATGGGTTTTTCCCTTACGATAACCAAAACACTTTATAGAAAATCCAGTGATATTATAATAGTGTCTAAATACAAATACTTATTCAAATAGTTGAAATTGTTACATTAATTAAATTCCAGCATGCTAGGCTCTACAAACAAAACCGTAAGCTCGTATTGGAGAATGGATTCCAACGAATGACTGGGCCACTGGGGTACCGCCCGTCCCAGTACACCTCTAGAACCATGTATCGAGGACCATGCCGGGATCCCCTGCTACACAAGACCGGCCTACCTCTGACCTGGATAGACCGAATATGTTATCACCCCGGGTGTTCCCACCCTTACCATCAAGCGCTTCTTCTTTCATGTGTACCCATATCTAAGATAAATTAGGTTCCGAGGACATCTAGAAAAGTGATAACATACCCTACTTGGGTGCGACCCACTTAGCCTTGTTGCATCTCCCATGTTTTAGTCATTCCCGGTTGATGAGGTTCAAGGCTAAGCGTTACTTTTCAAGAACAATTTTACTTAGAATGTTCATCGTCATCTAATGACGATGTTCTGATAGCATTCATCCATACAAGTTGTCCTAGGTCTAGACAAACCGAATCACCATCTTCATGGTATTCATTCGTTACGTTCAAACCGGATCGAAGTGGTTTTCGGATAACTAAATCCGATTCCGGTCTCTTCGAAATGGTTAACGAAATGGGCTAATATTGATGGTCGGTTATTTAACTATCAATAAACATCCATAAGCAGTCACTAGGCTAAATTTTATAAATCTCCAAAATATTTATTCCAAACATCTTCTCCAAGATATATATATATATATATATATATATATATATATATATATATTCAATATCTTCAATATTCTATATTTGAAACAATTTCAACACTTGTATCCATAACAGGATATTTTACCATTTCAATACTTAGAAATATTTTCAACTTCTATTTTTACAACACTTAGAAAATATTTCTATTCCAAATCACTTTCCACTAAAAATATTTCCAAAACCTTCCTTTCGATACTTAGGAACATATTTATACGTAAAATTTCCAAAATCATTTTAATATTTAAGTTGGAAATATTTCATACTTATACCATAAGTCTTCGAAAATTTTAATAAATTCTTCTTACGATTTCCAAACCGATTATACTGGTTTATAATTCCAACCCACCATTTTTAACTTCTTTTAAATGAATTCAAAATCCTTCCGAAGTTATCGCATCTAGACATCGAGAATTTCTCCTAAGTCTCTAACATTCCATTTATAAGACTTCTCTTATAAAAATCTCATCTCTTAATAAACCCGTCTACACATCTCGAGAGAATTTAAAAATAAATTTGCAATCATTTCAAAACGATAGATATATATATATATAACGAGTATTTACTTAAAAGAATAGTAGTTTATTTAAAATATGTTTAAATTATTATTTAAAATATTTAAACTCTTTAATAACATCTATAACTCATTTTTAGGTGAATAAATAAATTTCCAAAGCTAAATCTAAAAGTAAGAATTTATTTAATAAAACTTAATATTTGAAAATCTACTTACCGAAGTATTTCAATCTCAACTAGTTTAAAATTCCATAGTTTTAAAATAATTAAATTTTCCTTTTAAAACAAACTCACTTCTTAAAAAAAAATTAAAAAATCTCAATAACCAATTTAATTTATAACTTTCTCTCGATTTCACAACATATCGATTCATTGTCGATTTCCTAACCATTTCCATTTCAAAAATAGAATCTACTATTTTTCTCAACCCTGTTTTCATATTCTAATATAAATTCACCCTATGAATTTATATTTCCAATTATCATCCGATATCGAATTCCTTTATTTATAAACATCGTTTATCAATTTTATAATCCCTTGGTTTTACCTATTTATAGAAAAAATCTTATTTATAAAATTCCGTTATATACATTCATTCTTTATAAATTCCTTTTATACTTCCAATCTATTTTAAAATTGACTTTAACTCCTTTTTATATTTCAAGAATATCATTTATAAATTCTTTTATATAATTTATTTTTAAAAATCTCCATTTACTAATTCACAACAGTTAAGTATAACCAAACTCAAATATTATTTTTTTCTAATTCAATTTTTTTTAAAATAACTCTAATTCCAATATATATATATATATATATATATTTATTATCAAATTCCCTTCAATTCCATAAATTTTAAAAATATATTTATAGTATTTAAATTATCAAAATTCAGGTCAGTGCTACACTAGCATCCAATAATTCCAATCACTACAATAATCTATAATAGATTATTCTACACAGATCATATATCACTATATATGAAAAATAACAATAAATTTGAGGAATCCAGTTGGATCCCTCCAACTTGTTTCCCTGTATCCACGGATGTTAATGCATCATAAAATAAATACCAATCCCACTTCGAGGGGGATATCGCGGTATATAGGGTCATCCGCTATTATGCGGGGCGCATAGGGTCCCATCCGCTATAATGTGCGGGAATATCACTCCAAATACTAATATATATATGCTACTATATATATTATATCATTCAACAGACAATAATTTATAAATTCAACAAGCATCCAAATTTTAATTCCAACTATTGAAATTTAAATTTGGGTAATCCAAATGAGTGAGAATTTTTCTCACCTTGATTTATTTCGAAATTGTTGATCGTTCCACATTAATTCCAGCTCGTATATTTCTCATCCACGAATCCAACTCGTCCTGTTTTATTTATTTGGACCTCGTATAAATTTTTATATGGATTAACGAACTTAAAATAAATTAATCGATGATTACTTAAATTTAAAAAGAATGTTTTTAAATTAATATACCTTCCCCCTAACGACCAACTGCCCTCAACTCACCTCCACCTTTGGTCGCTCACCCAAGTCCACGCGGAAGCCTCGCGACCTCCAGCCTCCACACGAGCCATCCACCACCATCGCCACCTCGCGACCTTCTCCCAACTTGACCACGCCTGCCCATGGCCTCGACCAATGTCGCGACCTCGATCCACTACTGCCACCATCCCCATTCCCCACATCGAAGCCCCAAGCTCAAATCAAATGAAGCCTTCCTAGTCACACGAACCCACGTTGTCGTGCCCTCGACCTCACAGCCCTTGCCAGCAGCCGCACCCACCCACCTTCGACTTCCTCTCTCTGCTCGTCACCGCTACTAAGGTCGCGCTCCTTCACGCTATTACCATCGGCCTCCCCTTCAACTCGCGACTTTTCCTCGCCCTCCATTGCCATCGCACGCAGCTCCTCCATCAGCGGTTTGTTAGCAATGTGTGCTCGAGTTCCAAATCGCGAAAATGTTGCGATCCCCTTTTTTTCTTTTGGTTTTTATTTGATTTGCGATTTTCGAATGGTAGAGAAATTGAGAGAGAGGGGTGCAGTTCATTTGCTTGTTTTTCTATTAACATTTATTTATTTATTTAATTTTATTCTTTTCCTTTTCCTGATCTTGTAACTGTTGCGTGAGTTTATAATGAAGAGGGAAGATGCTTTACTTATTCAAATAGGTCATCTACAGTGACTTGAATTTGAAAGAAAAACGGCTGATGTTATCATATAGGTCAAGCCAATCAATATAAATATATATTATTTAAATTTAAATCGTCTCGAATTTGTAGCCTAAAATCTTGACCTCCTATCGAGGCGTGCCGCTAGGCGTTTATAATTTTATACCCCTATTTCGAACGCAATGGAAAATGTTTCGAGTCATAATTCGATCGTATGGAGAAGATAGCTTTTTGTATCGACTATTTAAATTAAATTCGATTAAATTATTTTATGCTTTTATATTCCGTACGACCAAACATTAACTCCAAACTCTACGAAATTTGAAATCTGATAATAATACAATATTACGGATCCAATGGAACTAGTTTCGTCGAGTTCCGAGACTGTGCCTCGGAAGGCTATTTTTAAATGTCAATTTGAACAAACTATTTTTAAAATTGAATGGATCACCTTTAAATTCAATTTTAAAACTTATATTACCTTCATTATTATTAATATAAATTTATAAGCCCTTTAAATTATTTTTATCGAGCTTAAAACTCCAGATGCAATAATTTACCCAATTTACAATAATTAAATTCAATAATTAAATTATCCAATAAAGCGCTATATTTAAATTCTGAATTTATTTTATAAATAAAAACACTAAATTTTCATATTCAAAATCAATCTATAATTCAAATTCAATATTTAAAACCATTTAAATATCCAAAATCGAACAACGAAAAATCAGGGTCGTTACAAAAATGTAGGTTGTGGTTGAGTTCGTAGTGGCGAGTATAGCTGACTGGTGGTGATTAAAGACGTTCTAGTTGATTGTGGTGAGATGCGACACTTCACCCTGTCGAGGGAGCATCAGGTCAAAAAATGAAGGAGGTGATCGAGTTGTCCATGGTTAGGTGCATCGCGAATATTAGGCGAAGAGAAGATCGTCAGAGGCGACGGTTGATTTTGTCGATCGGAGCTTGAGTTAGTGTGGAAGATGTGCACGACATTGGTAGGTATGTGCATATCTATGCGCGACAATGGAATTTGGGGAAGAAGATTAAGGTAATTCATAGGTAATTAAAGTTAATTAATTTTATTTCTTATAAAACTCGTAACTTTTGTACATGAGTTCCAATCGAGACGCCGTGTTCGCCGTTGCATTCATAGTGGACGTCTTGGGTTGGTGTTATCCAGCATTTAAACCCGACTATATTGAACTAATTGCACGAGTTAGATTCGATACCCGTCAAGGCCGATGACTCTAGAGTGATTATTGTGGGGCGCAGAAGTCAAGTGTTGTAACATCCCCTATCCGGAGGCCCGAAGCTAAGTGCTACAGATGCTGCAGTCATCTATAGTATTAACTTCCGGTGACCAAATACAGTAATGTTAGTGGTAATCATAATATCAACATCATAGGAATATGAAACAAAAACACAGATTTCAAAAAACATCTTTTCACGTTACATTTTCAAAACATGTTCCATATTCAAATTTTACATAATCCCTTCTGTAACATCCCCGTACTTGAAGGCCCAAAACTAATGGCTATGAATGTCGCAGTCATCCATAGTAATTAATACTCGATGACCAAATACGGCGGTGTCAGATTCATTGATACAATGAAACACATGAATATGAAAAAAATTTAAACTTCAACAAAATCGCATTTCATTTCAAAATATTCCAATTCAATACATAATCCTATACTCGCAGATCACGTTCAGAGAAAATATATTTATTACAACATACGCCAAGAGCGACATATGAAGATGCCCCCTTAGATGATCAGAGTATATATAGGCAATATAAAAACTTTGCCATTACAAACAACACAGCAGAATCAAAAGAAAAGAGAACTCTAAATAGCTATCATGCCTCCTGCATGTCTCCGGAAGCTTATTCGTCTTAAGAGGTACCTGAAAACCTCAACTCTCAAACTACTCAAAATGAATTGAGTACCCGAGAGTTTAAAGGGAAAACATAAACTTCTAGTCAGACATAAATCCTGGTATGAATAATAATCTACCATCTCAAATCATTTAGATATCTATTGAGACCACGCCGCTTAGCGGAACGGGTTTTCCCCTCACTAGTATCTCAAAACCTTTATAAACCATATACTGTGCTCCTGCATCCACAATGGTTAAAATAATTCAAAACAATATAATATAATGATATGCAAAATAAATGAATCAATTCTGGATTACCCATCCCCATTCATTTTAGACTATCCGTCTCCACCGGTAAAATATTTAAGGACTCCCTGTCCAAATACATAGTTTTCATAGGATCACTAAGAACCTATTGGTAACTCTAATATCTACGATTATTCTAGTTTTCATGGGTTGACTGATAACCTATTGGTAACCCCAACATCCCTTTTTCTTACCCTAGTTTTCATGGGTTGACTAGGAACCTATTAACATCTGTCAGTATCTTAATCCGGATATAGTTTTCATGGGCTAACTACAAACCTACTGGCCCTGCCTGTATCAAATCATAGTTTTCATGGGCTTACTACGAACCTATCTTTCTAACTTCTTCCTTCATACATAGTTTTCATGGGCTAACTATGAATCTATTGGCCCCTGTCAATATCTTTTCCTTTACATAGTTTTCATGGGCTTACAAAGAACCTATTGGCCCCTGGCAATATCTTTGTTTTATATTTTAGCATCCTATATTCTGGTCTTCCTGACCTCCTGGATGCAATTCTACTCATTCAGGAGTTTAATCAATTTATATTCACTATAGGGTTAACCTAGCTGGTTCTTCCACCCTTTATTCCCAAAATGCAGTTATGGGTCCATTAAAAAGTGAATATATTTATATTTGAAGAAGCAAACATAACAACATAGAAATACCACTTCTACGGGTTTAATATAAAACATGGTTAATCCCTTTAACCTATTACTTTATTAAAGAAAGCTTCTTCTTAAAACCATTACAAAACTCCTTTACTTTATCCATAGGTTTTTTCCTTTTAAAAATAGAGTTTGGGTTATAAAACCTTTCGATAGCTTCGAAACCTAGCTTTCGACTTCATAGGATGACCTCCTTCGAAAGCATTGAAGTTTATCTTCAAAACATTAGGCTCCTGCCTTTTAATACTTTAAAACCTTCCTTTCGAAACCTTTCGATTGTAGTAAAGTATTAATACTTAACCTTTAGAAGCTTAGCTTTGAAACCAGTTGAAAGTACCCCTTTCGACACCAACGGAAGTAACCCTTCCGAAATCATTGAAAGTCCCCCTTTCAAAACCATTAGGTTTATACTTGAAATATTATTTGGGTCAAAGTGAATATCGGCAAAAGCAACTCTTTCGAAACCATCCTTTATCATAAAAAAAATATTGTGGAAAACTTGATGGCATCGGCACCATCTCTTTCGAAAGCATTAAACATTTGGGTAAAATATTAGAAGGTTGGTGTTGAAACCCCTTTCGAAACTATTGCCTTGGAAATCCCTAACCCCTTTCGAAAGCTACAGGAAGTGGCTTAAAATTTTGAAAACAAAGTACCCTTTCGACAGTTTGATATCTTCAACATCATCGAAAGGTTAAAGAATGGTAGCAGGGTTTCGACTAGATCGGAACCCCTTCTTTCCAAAACACTTCCATAAGTAAAGGAACCCAGTCGAAAGCAATCTTAAGTTAATAGAAACCCTTTCGAAACCCTTTCAAAACCTCCCTTGAAACCATGTGCTTCAACTCCATTGAAGGCTAAAACAAAATAAAGGCGGGTGCTTTTCTTTTAAAAACAAACCATGGTTTCGACTCCTTCGGAAGCTATGCTTTCGACTCCTTACCTTCCGCCTTTGTAACGACCCGTAAATTTCGACTATTTTAATAACGTAATTAGTTGAAATTTTAAACGTTAAATTTTGAAATAAAAATTTAATATTTGGAATACGTCTAGTTAAACATAGCGACTGGTAAATTTTCGTCCGAAAATATGAAAGTTTATTTCGCGCGTAAATTCACTTCAATTTAATCAGTTAAAAAGCGTTGAAAATAAAATGTTTTCAAAACCAAAATATTTTTACATAGAAAAATTTTAAACCATCTTCTGAGCAAGATTTCAGTTTGTCGTTTTACCAAATTCGGACATCTTTGGCTCCGTCGATCTTATTTTTCAGCGTTTTTCTTGCATTTTTCGTAGTAGAAAAATTCGAATTTTTATAATTCGATCAAATCACTAATAGCCGTATGCCGTTTTGATCGTCCCAACGTGTTGATCTCCACAGATAGTCATTTGTGTATTCGACGAAATCGATATAACAATTTATCCTACCGGTATCAAATTTCAACTGTTTGGTTCCTTTGTGCCTTTTTAATTTCAACCGTACAAACCCAATAGCTATTTGCATTTAATGTTTCTAGAATTTGCGGTATGACTTTTCCATTCCCTGTAGTAATTACTTTTCTCTAGCTTCATTTATTGGTCTTGGAAATAAATTATATCGGTTAGTTTACTATGCAATAAAACATGCTCTGTCACTTTACACTTTCTAGCTTCCCTTCCACCATTTTCATCTCACATCTTTTGGCCGCACGTTCACTTCTCTCCCTTCTCTTTCTCATAGCCTCTCACATGTTCATGCCATCCACTTCCTTCCCATTTTCCCGTGACTTCCCTTATTTTTCTCGAAGCATGACTACGCCCGCACACCTTCCCTACATCTCCACTTCCCCACGCCTTACTCCTTAGCCGAGCATCCCAAAACTGCAACTCCACCACGTTACCCCACACCACACCACCGAGAGCCTCCATAGCAGCCCACATGTAGCCGCTTCCACCCACTGAAACTCCTCCCCAAGTCGAACAGCCACGACAGTACCTACCTCACCCAAAGCCTCAATCATCACCACTTGTCGCCACCAATACCCGCCACCATAGCCTTGTTTCCTTCCCGTTTTCTTCCACCGTGAACAGCCTCTTCCTCCTCCTTGCCTGCTCCTCTGACTTAGGCATGTAAGGTAAGAAAATATTATATGATGTATATTTTATGTATGCATTGCATTGCAATTTGAAGCCAACCTGCCTATCTTTGTTTTTCTAAGACAATAATATCGATTTTTTTATGAAGCAGGTATGTAAATTTATGTATATAGTTTTCTAAGTTATATTTTTTTTTAGCTACAGTTAGTATATATATATTTTTAGTTGTGACCGTGTTTTGTTTTGTATATATAAGTTATATAAGTGGTTTACTTTATATGATTTTGATTCATGCATCTTTCGAAATTTTGAACAAATACAAATGGAAATTCTAGTTACATGTTGTACAAGGCGTATGTGCTGTTATATGGAGTATTACATTTCAAGTTTAAAAAAAAAGGGTATATATATGCTGCAGTTTCATGTGCACGTTTTCATCGAAGTATATATATATATCATAAGTCGGCTACATATCTTGTTATTTCTTAGTTCAAACCTGCATGTATATATTGTGATTGTAAAGTATATGTTAGTTTATATGTCATATTAATGGTTGTTGAAGAATATAAATACTTAGTTATATAAGATTTATTATATATTGGTTTATAAAGTTGTGTTATACTAGCTGTTTTGCATAAAAAGGGCATGGCCGCCTATATATATGTATGTTTTATGTTAGTTATAGACAAAGTATATGTATATCAGTTTTATGATGTGTCAAAGTATATTTTATATGTAGTTGTTGGGTTACAGTGACAGTCCACATAAGTTTTAAAGTACATCAGTCTACATGCTTTCCTTCCAAGATATGCATGGATTATAAATTATTTATAGCCTATATATATACATAGTTGTTTATAGGTGTAAGTATTTGGCTATAACAATTTGCTTTTGTTTTGTACTATGTATATATACGTATTGTTTAGAAATGTATATGTTTGAGTATTATATTTATATTTATATGACGTTAGTGATAATATTTATGTAGGGGTTAGTTATGGTCTACCTTACAGTGCACGTTTTTATAATCCAACTGTTAATATATATATATATATATTACATAGTATGATTGTTTATCTAGAATTTCTAATGTGTAAATTAATGCGTCAGTATAATATGTAGTGTGCATGCGTATTAGATTAAATACATAAGCTATATAAGTAATCTATAGTCCATAGTTATGTATATGTTTGTTTTTAAAAGTAACTTTCGCACTTGTATATTGGAAGCAGCCGAGTCTCCTCTTTGACAATATTACATGTATACTACATTATATTTTAATATTTTATATTATATTCCAGTTACAGTTGTATATACACTGCCTATATATTTGAAATATTTGATTTATTTATGTGTTTTGATATAAACAATGATTTTGAAAGGTACATATGTTCAATTTAAAATGTGATGTATTTTAGAATATGATTTGTCCATGAAATTAGTTATATAGTTATACACATAAGTTTATTTATACCATCTACCCTTATCAATCCGGTTCTGATTGATTTCATCGTTTTCTGTTATCAGCTTTGATCGTTGAATTCGTGCCGATTTGTTTTGCTTGGATTCGTAACTCAATCTCTATGTCCATATCAGTGTGTGTATCCGTGTCATCTTCTCGTGCATCTCTAGCCTCGAAAGGTGAGCACTCACTCACGATTAACGTTCTTTTATTTATTAAATTTGATTTCAATTGAAACGACAATTGAAATATGCTGCTGTTAGTTAATTAAACTGTTTTATATTGTTTTTGCCTGTATCAGTTCACCTGTGACATCTGACACCATTATCTGTTAATTACTTATGCAATAATAATACAGTTTGGCTGATAATTGATTGATTGTTGATGTTTATATTGGACGTTAAATTGTTAATGTTAAAATGTTAAATAGTATGAAATTGAACTTGATATAGGATAATTAAATGTTAAATTTGATTAACTGACATTTGTATAATATGACCCCTTTAACTGCTGAATTTATTGACACGTAGGATTTGTTTAATTACATCTTGAACCACTGAATGTATGTTGTTAAATTGATGATGTATGAAATTGTAAATAGATGACAAGTGAAAAACCGTAATGCAATAATCTTTAATTTACATGAAATGATAGTGTAGATTCTAGAAATAATTATATTAATTCGTACAAATAACAATGCGAATTAATACGGTTATTTCGGGATTATTTGAATTGATTATTGGATTGATATTGATTATTGTTATTGCTTGTTTATTTACTTTGACACCATCCCTGTTATCACACTGCAAGTTCCCTTTGTATGTTTTGATTTTGAATTGAATTGGAATCGGGTTGAAATGATAAATACCCAAATTGAACTTTGACCTAGGATAGGAAATTAAATAAAACCCGATTGGTTAAATAATTTGATTTAAAAATAAAATGAAGATTTTATTTGAATAAATATTATGGTTTTGAAATTAAAATTGAGTTTGAAATTATTAAACTTTGAAATGATTTAATAATTAAGTTTGAAATTATAATTAAGTTTGAAATTATTAAACTTTGAAATGATTTAATAATAAAGTTTTGAATTATTAAATAATTAATAAGATTGAATTATTTAATGACTTAATTGAATTGGATTCTTTGATAAGTAAAATTGAATTTTTGAATAAGTGAATTTTACTTCGTAAATAATTGAAATTGAGTTGCTTTATAAAGTAAGTTTTGGAAAATTATTTAAGGAAGTAAATAAGTGAAATGGAATTTCTTTAACAAGAAATGAAAATGTGATATTTTGGAATTAATGTAAGACTTGTAATTGAAAGAAATGATTTGACGAATTTAATTTAATTCAAAATTGTAAGTTTTGTTTTAATGAAGTTGAATTTAAGAAGTTGATTTAATGAATTGGAAATTTAATAGAATTATTTTGAATGATAAAGTAACTTAACAGATATTGAATGAAATCGATAAATGAGTTTAAATTGATTTGAATGTTAAATTAAATTAATTTAAATGATTTCGGAATGAAACTTATATACGAACTTGGATCAATATTTGAATTGTTTTAAATAGAAATTTGAAATTGAATTATAAGATTGTGAAATGATAATTTGGAAGTTTTGAAACGTAAAGTATGGAGATTGGTTTTTGAAAGACAAGTGAAATGTTGATTTACGAATTGAAATTGAAATTGAATTTGATTTGGTTTTTGAAATATATAAACGACCAATCGGTGAAATAATTACGGAAGTTATTAAAGAGACCGGAATTCGGTTATGGATATACTCTCTATCTAAACCGAAAACCACTTTAATAACTATACGCGGAGTGATGATCCAGAATGAAGTGGTTGGAATGATGTACGTGTTGACTGAAGAAAGAGAACGATGATGGATAGCCTTGACACTTGTGTCAAATTGGAAATGACTAAAACAGGAGCTGTGCCGGGCCAATGGAGGATTGATACCTCAAGTTGACACACTTCTTCGAACTACTTATACTTGTTGTCGATTGGTGCACCCTTGATTTTGGGAGTGTTGTTTCACGGTGTTGTGGGCGCTGCGGCGTTGCATTCTCACCAGTCCGGATCAGGCGAACGGTAGTATCACTACCTTGGGTATTGCCTCATGTGCCTTGTCATACTTGTATTCCATTTATGCGCGACCACTACGAATTTGTTTTGTACCTTGAGTATATGGATTGCCCTCTGGTGACTTCCGGTTTTGGGGAAACTACGGTCTTGTATATGCTTGTGGGAATAAAAATGTGTTAAGGGTGGAATGGGCCATGACTTAACGCTATTTTGATATCTTTATATTACTGATAGACATTATCTACTTATCGTACACTACTACATAGTAGATAGTTTAACGGATCCTTAAAGGATGGTTATTCCAAACATCCTTTGAGTTACTTGTATTTCAATTGCTATTTCACTTGAGTTGGATTTATTAATATGAGAATGTTAATCCTGACTCGAGTGTCTTGTGTTTTTGCTTTACGCTCGGGTCAGACTGAGTGGTTCAGCTTTCGAGACTCACCTTTGGAGTTGGAGCTTCGCTTGGAGATCCAGCTATCTATCCAGCTTTCAGATATTCGATGATTCCAATGATGCATTCTGATTTGTACCTGATGTATCGTATTACTCTTCTGTTGTAAACTCTGATGTATTTTATATATTCATGTAGTAGCTTCATGAACTACTATCTCTTTTATTTCCGCTGCAATTGTTACTCTGTGTCTGTGATCTGTGATTATATTTATTTACTGTATATGTTCAGTTTTGCCAAATTTAAATTAACAACGCGGTATTTTGAGCAATTCAACTCCGGCATGAGTGTCTACCTATACACTTATAATGGATGCGAATGGTCCAAAATTCTGGGTCGTTACAGTTGGTATCAGAGCTTTGGTAGCTCTAGGCAAAACTTAACATATAAGGTAAATGTATTTACAGAATCACTTTCATTCGTGTTCAATCTCTTCCTTTGTCTCAATTCCTTTGAATTTTTGGAACGTTCTCCTCGGTTCCGAAATTCATTCGTGTCCTCCACTATTCGTCTTCTTTCAATTCTGGAGCACCCCATAACTCCATTTTGAATGATATCTATAATAGATCGGCGGTCTCGCCAATCTTCGAATGATTCATAAAGGAGCAAAACTCCTTTACAATAGGCATTGATTTACCGGAGATTTCTGTATCCTCGGTTTACGATGCTATCTATCTCCTGCTACACCTGAATTCTATTTCTTGAGATCGAATGTCGATTTGCCTCGAAATTCTGCGTCGATCTTATTCTTGAAGTTACGGACGACCCGGTTAAGGTTGCCCGAGAATTAAATAAACTCATCCATCTCCCAATTGTGGTAATTGAATTATCTTATCTTCTGTTTCAAACTTATCTTCGAATCAAAATTCTCTTTGATTTGAGTCCATCAAATTTGAATCTCTATCCTTGCTTTGAATCCATTCTTGTATAGTCGAGCGAGGAAGTGTATTTGTAAATTAATATTTAAAATGTTTTAAAATATATTGTGTTGTTTGAGTTGTTGATGTTGATTTGGGTTTTCGATCGATTCGTCTGATCAACGCTATCGATAGGATTTCCAAAACACTTGAATAGAGCAAACTGACACAATATTATTTCAAATTTGGTAAATTGAATAGATTCGTATGATTATATTATATATATATATATAAGTATAGGAATTTCTGGAATTAAATAGTTAATTAAATTGGTTGTTGAAATGATAATAATCGATTATCACTTATTGTTCTATAAATGAATTTTTAAACATGGGTTATAAACTGGGTTGAAATTAAAATGAATTTAAAATTTAGAATTTGAGAATTTAAATTCCTAAAATTTCAAGCTTTGGTTTTAAAATTTTAAAATGTATATTATTGAAGGTATTTTCAAATAGAAACCGTTTTCAAAGAATTTAAAGTGTTGAAATCAGTGCTCTTCTCTTTGTCGCTGGAAAATAATTTCGGTGATGGCGGCCGCATCATCGACGTTCATTTTCGAGTTTCGAAGTGGAGATACTATTCTGTAGCTTTGCTACGGGTTTGTTTTTAAAAAAAAAATATATATTTTGATTTGAATTTCTTCAGTATAATTTGATTTATATATATATAGGTATCTTATTTTAAAATTTAATTTGATTTGATATAAATATATTATATATAACTCTAAATTGTTTAAAGTAAATCGGAAATCTAATTCTTAAATTATGTTAAAGGATGATTTTAATTATAAATAAAACCAAAAATTTGGATTAAATATTTAAACTTGAATTGGGAAAAATTTTATTTGTATATTGTTCAACTGCATTCTAATACAACTTACCTAAATCATTCAGAAATTGAATATGTAATTGGATAATACATAAGATAAATTGAATTTATAAATAAATTTTGAGTGTTTAAAATAAATGTTATACACTAAATTTTGATTATAAAGATGTAAATAGGGTTAGATATGATAATAAGTAAAATCAGTTAATAATGAAATAAATTTGTTTTGAAAGAATTAATAAATTGAAATTTGATCAACATATGAAATACCTTGAATTTAAAAGAAATTAATAGATGTAAATTAATTTAAATCGAAACTTTTACGTTTTAAATGAATTTATATGGGTTAAATATATGTGAGTAGATATATTAAATAGAATAAATTTAACAATAATTTGGAATAAAGAAGAATTTAAATTTCTGATAAAATGATTATAATAAAAGACTATTCAAATTTATGGTTTTAGAAATTGTAAATTTAGGATAATTGGATAGTAAGAAAATGAATTTAGAAATAGTGAGATTGATTTTAGTGAAATCAAATGGATTAAATCAATTATTGAATATCAATTAATTTAAATTTGAATCTATATTATTTAAATTAATTATTATTTTGTATTTCAAATCTGTTTTTCTTTCTGGTTGTTTCTATTCTCCTACCTCGTTCCTTTTCGGGGACAAAAAGTTTTGAGTGGGGGAGAGTGTAATGACCCGTAAATTTCGACTATTTTAATAACGTAATTAGTTGAAATTTTAAACGTTAAATTTTGAAATAAAAATTTAATATTTGGAATACGTCTAGTTAAACATAGCGACTGGTAAATTTTCGTCCGAAAATATGAAAGTTTATTTCGCGCGTAAATTCACTTCAATTTAATCAGTTAAAAAGCGTTGAAAATAAAATGTTTTCAAAACCAAAATATTTTTACATAGAAAAATTTTAAACCATCTTCTGAGCAAGATTTCAGTTTGTCGTTTTTCCAAATTCGGACATCTTTGGCTCCGTCGATCTTATTTTTCAGCGTTTTTCTTGCATTTTTCGTAGTAGAAAAATTCGAATTTTTATAATTCGATCAAATCATTAATAGCCGTATGCCGTTTTGATCGTCCCAACGTGTTGATCTCCACAGATAGTCATTTGTGTATTCGACGAAATCGATATAACAATTTATCCTACCGGTATCAAATTTCAACTGTTTGGTTCCTTTGTGCCTTTTTAATTTCAACCGTACAAACCCAATAGCTATTTGCATTTAATGTTTCTAGAATTTGCGGTATGACTTTTCCATTCCCTGTAGTAATTACTTTTCTCTAGCTTCATTTATTGGTCTTGGAAATAAATTATATCGGTTAGTTTACTATGCAATAAAACATGCTCTGTCACTTTACACTTTCTAGCTTCCCTTCCACCATTTTCATCTCACATCTTTTGGCCGCACGTTCACTTCTCTCCCTTCTCTTTCTCATAGCCTCTCACATGTTCATGCCATCCACTTCCTTCCCATTTTCCCGTGACTTCCCTTATTTTTCTCGAAGCATGACTACGCCCGCACACCTTCCCTACATCTCCACTTCCCCACGCCTTACTCCTTAGCCGAGCATCCCAAAACTGCAACTCCACCACGTTACCCCACACCACACCACCGAGAGCCTCCATAGCAGCCCACATGTAGCCGCTTCCACCCACTGAAACTCCTCCCCAAGTCGAACAGCCACGACAGTACCTACCTCACCCAAAGCCTCAATCATCACCACTTGTCGCCACCAATACCCGCCACCATAGCCTTGTTTCCTTCCCGTTTTCTTCCACCGTGAACAGCCTCTTCCTCCTCCTTGCCTGCTCCTCTGACTTAGGCATGTAAGGTAAGAAAATATTATATGATGTATATTTTATGTATGCATTGCATTGCAATTTGAAGCCAACCTGCCTATCTTTGTTTTTCTAAGACAATAATATCGATTTTTTTATGAAGCAGGTATGTAAATTTATGTATATAGTTTTCTAAGTTATATTTTTTTTTAGCTACAGTTAGTATATATATATTTTTAGTTGTGACCGTGTTTTGTTTTGTATATATAAGTTATATAAGTGGTTTACTTTATATGATTTTGATTCATGCATCTTTCGAAATTTTGAACAAATACAAATGGAAATTCTAGTTACATGTTGTACAAGGCGTATGTGCTGTTATATGGAGTATTACATTTCAAGTTTAAAAAAAAAAGGGTATATATATGCTGCAGTTTCATGTGCACGTTTTCATCGAAGTATATATATATATCATAAGTCGGCTACATATCTTGTTATTTCTTAGTTCAAACCTGCATGTATATATTGTGATTGTAAAGTATATGTTAGTTTATATGTCATATTAATGGTTGTTGAAGAATATAAATACTTAGTTATATAAGATTTATTATATATTGGTTTATAAAGTTGTGTTATACTAGCTGTTTTGCATAAAAAGGGCATGGCCGCCTATATATATGTATGTTTTATGTTAGTTATAGACAAAGTATATGTATATCAGTTTTATGATGTGTCAAAGTATATTTTATATGTAGTTGTTGGGTTACAGTGACAGTCCACATAAGTTTTAAAGTACATCAGTCTACATGCTTTCCTTCCAAGATATGCATGGATTATAAATTATTTATAGCCTATATATATACATAGTTGTTTATAGGTGTAAGTATTTGGCTATAACAATTTGCTTTTGTTTTGTACTATGTATATATACGTATTGTTTAGAAATGTATATGTTTGAGTATTATATTTATATTTATATGACGTTAGTGATAATATTTATGTAAGGGTTAGTTATGGTCTACCTTACAGTGCACGTTTTTATAATCCAACTGTTAATATATATATATATATTACATAGTATGATTGTTTATCTAGAATTTCTAATGTGTAAATTAATGCGTCAGTATAATATGTAGTGTGCATGCGTATTAGATTAAATACATAAGCTATATAAGTAATCTATAGTCCATAGTTATGTATATGTTTGTTTTTAAAAGTAACTTTCGCACTTGTATATTGGAAGCAGCCGAGTCTCCTCTTTGACAATATTACATGTATACTACATTATATTTTAATATTTTATATTATATTCCAGTTACAGTTGTATATACACTGCCTATATATTTGAAATATTTGATTTATTTATGTGTTTTGATATAAACAATGATTTTGAAAGGTACATATGTTCAATTTAAAATGTGATGTATTTTAGAATATGATTTGTCCATGAAATTAGTTATATAGTTATACACATAAGTTTATTTATACCATCTACCCTTATCAATCCGGTTCTGATTGATTTCATCGTTTTCTGTTATCAGCTTTGATCGTTGAATTCGTGCCGATTTGTTTTGCTTGGATTCGTAACTCAATCTCTATGTCCATATCAGTGTGTGTATCCGTGTCATCTTCTCGTGCATCTCTAGCCTCGAAAGGTGAGCACTCACTCACGATTAACGTTCTTTTATTTATTAAATTTGATTTCAATTGAAACGACAATTGAAATATGCTGCTGTTAGTTAATTAAACTGTTTTATATTGTTTTTGCCTGTATCAGTTCACCTGTGACATCTGACACCATTATCTGTTAATTACTTATGCAATAATAATACAGTTTGGCTGATAATTGATTGATTGTTGATGTTTATATTGGACGTTAAATTGTTAATGTTAAAATGTTAAATAGTATGAAATTGAACTTGATATAGGATAATTAAATGTTAAATTTGATTAACTGACATTTGTATAATATGACCCCTTTAACTGCTGAATTTATTGACACGTAGGATTTGTTTAATTACATCTTGAACCACTGAATGTATGTTGTTAAATTGATGATGTATGAAATTGTAAATAGATGACAAGTGAAAAACCGTAATGCAATAATCTTTAATTTACATGAAATGATAGTGTAGATTCTAGAAATAATTATATTAATTCGTACAAATAACAATGCGAATTAATACGGTTATTTCGGGATTATTTGAATTGATTATTGGATTGATATTGATTATTGTTATTGCTTGTTTATTTACTTTGACACCATCCCTGTTATCACACTGCAAGTTCCCTTTGTATGTTTTGATTTTGAATTGAATTGGAATCGGGTTGAAATGATAAATACCCAAATTGAACTTTGACCTAGGATAGGAAATTAAATAAAACCCGATTGGTTAAATAATTTGATTTAAAAATAAAATGAAGATTTTATTTGAATAAATATTATGGTTTTGAAATTAAAATTGAGTTTGAAATTATTAAACTTTGAAATGATTAATAATTAAGTTTGAAATTATAATTAAGTTTGAAATTATTAAACTTTGAAATGATTTAATAATTAAGTTTTGAATTATTAAATAATTAATAAGATTGAATTATTTAATGACTTAATTGAATTGGATTCTTTGATAAGTAAAATTGAATTTTTGAATAAGTGAATTTTACTTCGTAAATAATTGAAATTGAGTTGCTTTATAAAGTAAGTTTTGGAAAATTATTTAAGGAAGTAAATAAGTGAAATGGAATTTCCTTAACAAGAAATGAAAATGTGATATTTTGGAATTAATGTAAGACTTGTAATTGAAAGAAATGATTTGACGAATTTAATTTAATTCAAAATTGTAAGTTTTGTTTTAATGAAGTTGAATTTAAGAAGTTGATTTAATGAATTGGAAATTTAATAGAATTATTTTGAATGATAAAGTAACTTAACAGATATTGAATGAAATCGATAAATGAGTTTAAATTGATTTGAATGTTAAATTAAATTAATTTAAATGATTTTGGAATGAAACTTATATACGAACTTGGATCAATATTTGAATTGTTTTAAATAGAAATTTGAAATTGAATTATAAGATTGTGAAATGATAATTTGGAAGTTTTGAAACGTAAAGTATGGAGATTGGTTTTTGAAAGACAAGTGAAATGTTGATTTACGAATTGAAATTGAAATTGAATTTGATTTGGTTTTTGAAATATATAAACGACCAATCGGTGAAATAATTACGGAAGTTATTAAAGAGACCGGAATTCGGTTATGGATATACTCTCTATCTAAACCGAAAACCACTTTAATAACTATACGCGGGGTGATGATCCAGAATGAAGTGGTTGGAATGATGTACGTGTTGACTGAAGAAAGAGAACGATGATGGATAGCCTTGACACTTGTGTCAAATTGGAAATGACTAAAACAGGAGCTGTGCCGGGCCAATGGAGGATTGATACCTCAAGTGGACACACTTCTTCGAACTACTTATACTTGTTGTCGATTGGTGCACCCTTGATTTTGGGAGTGTTGTTTCACGGTGTTGCGGGCGCTGCGGCGTTGCGTTCTCACCAGTCCGGATCAGGCGAACGGTAGTATCACTACCTTGGGTATTGCCTCATGTGCCTTGTCATACTTGTATTCCATTTATGCGCGACCACTACGAATTTGTTTTGTACCTTGAGTATATGGATTGCCCTCTGGTGACTTCCGGTTTTGGGGAAACTACGGTCTTGTATATGCTTGTGGGAATAAAAATGTGTTAAGGGTGGAATGGGCCATGACTTAATGCTATTTTGATATCTTTATATTACTGATAGACATTATCTACTTATCGTACACTACTACATAGTAGATAGTTTAACGGATCCTTAAAGGATGGTTATTCCAAACATCCTTTGAGTTACTTGTATTTCAATTGCTATTTCACTTGAGTTGGATTTATTAATATGAGAATGTTAATCCTGACTCGAGTGTCTTGTGTTTTTGCTTTACGCTCGGGTCAGACTGAGTGGTTCAGCTTTCGAGACTCACCTTTGGAGTTGGAGCTTCGCTTGGAGATCCAGCTATCTATCCAGCTTTCAGATATTCGATGATTCCAGTGATGCATTCTGATTTGTACCTGATGTATCGTATTACTCTTCTGTTGTAAACTCTGATGTATTTTATATATTCATATAGTAGCTTCATGAACTACTATCTCTTTTATTTCCGCTGCAATTGTTACTCTGTGTCTGTGATCTGTGATTATATTTATTTACTGTATATGTTCAGTTTTGCCAAATTTAAATTAACAACGCGGTATTTTGAGCAATTCAACTCCGGCATGAGTGTCTACCTATACACTTATAATGGATGCGAATGGTCCAAAATTCTGGGTCGTTACAACCTTCCTCCAATCCACTGCGTACCATCATTGTGATACCTTGTGTATTGGTTTCGACATAGTAGGTTTCAACTAAGATGAAGGCAGAAGCTTCTGTGTCGAAAGGTGCTTTCCATAGTAGGCGGAACCAATTTTTTGAGTAAATATGGTTTAGTTCTTCTTAAAGTAAACTTTTCTCTAACTAACCTGCCACGTGTCAACATCAAATTGGTTGCCTTAACTTTTTCAAATTCTTTTCAAAATAATTGCCGCTAATTTCATATCTAAACCATGGTTAAGTTAATCAATTAAGCCCTTCCATTAAGCAAAACCAATTTTGCAAAGAAGTCCCTCTTCTAAAATAATTTAATTTGCATAGAAAATCACTTTGGAAAAATGCCCAAAAATTCCAGAAATTCATTTTAGTCATATTATCTAACATATCAAAATTCCAGACCCAATTCATATATTTTCCAAAATAAATTTATAAACCCAAATAACCATAATTTCCTTTAAAGATTCATAATAATCTTTCCATAGCTTGGAAAATTATCAAAATTGAAACCCAACTCCAAAATCATGTTTCTCATAACATAAAATTTTCCCATGGCATTTAAACATCATTAAATCTCGGTTTTACCCTAAAATCGTGCATACCTCTTTTAAACAATCTTGTTTAAATCATGTAAATTATAAATCAAGCATATCATCATCCAATATATCATAAAAATGAATTCACCCTTAAATCTGAAAATATATGATTCAAGATAAAATAGAGATGGAATTATTATTCACCTTGATTTAGATAAGGAGATTGGATTGAGATTGATTTCCCCTAAGCTTGATTCTCTAGCTTTTAATTTGAATTCTTCTTCTTAATGGCCAGCCTCTCAGTTGCATTTAGTTTTCAAAATGACGTGAATGGATGGTGAAATGGTAGGAACGAAGCTATATAAGGGTAAGGGTCATTGGGCGACAATTTCCTAATATACCCTTATGTAACTTAACTAATCAAAAACCCATTCCTAAGCCCATTAATTTTATATTAGGCTCGGCCTTAATTAAATTATTTCAAGTCTCAATCCCCTTATCACTTAACATTTACATTATTCTATTTAATTTATCTAATTAAATCTCCTGAATAATGTTAACAAAAATTAGGGGTGTTACAGGCTCCCCTCCTTAAAGAATTTTGTCCTCAAAATTCAGTAAGGACAAAATACCAAACATAGCAATCATTTGTAACGACTCCTAACAACCACACTAGTCTACCTAACTAGGAATTATCTATATAAATCTAATATAGACATACCCTCAAAGTAGATCAAGATAAGTATCTCGAATTCTGTCCTCTGTCTCCCAAGTACAGTCCTTTTCGTTGTCGCGCCACTGAACTTTCGCCAACTTGACTGCCTTGTTCCTTAATATTTTCGCATCACTTGCAACAACTCGAACTGGTTGTCTAACAAAAGTCAAATTAGCCTCTACTACTAGATCTTCCAACCTTGCCGGAGGAATAGTAGCCTCTAGATCATGCACATACTTGCGAAGATGAGACACATGAAATACATTATGGACACCTGCCATACTGCTCGGCAACTCAACTCTGTATGCGAGCTTTTCAATCCTCTCTATAATCTGGAATGGACCAATATATC
Organism: Allium fistulosum; assembly: GCA_030737815.1. NCBI lineage: Eukaryota > Viridiplantae > Streptophyta > Magnoliopsida > Asparagales > Amaryllidaceae > Allium > Allium fistulosum. The sequence continues at coordinate 1,286,355,510 of CM060901.1, read as the reverse complement.
TCGGGGCCAACTTTCTCGATTTCCCAAATCGTACCACACCCTTCATCGGTGATACCTTAATGAAAACTCTGTCTCCCACTGAGAACTCTAGGTATTTATGCCTCTTATCTGCGTAACTCTTCTATCTAGATTGAGCTTCCTTCATCCGTTCTCGGATCAATTCAATCTATTCTGACGCCTCCCATACTAAATCTGGACCTAAGACCAATCTGTCTCCAGTCTCCAACCAACATGCAGGGGATTTGCATGGCCTTTCATACAAAGCTTCAAAAGGCGCTATTCCTATACTAGTATGGTAACTATTATTATAGGAAAACTCAATCAAATGTAGGTGATCCTCCCAAGATCCACCAAAGTCTAACACACAAGCTCTCAACAAATCCTCGAGTACCATGTTGACTCTCTCTATCTGCCCATCCGTCTGTGAGTGATATGCGGTACTCATCTTGAGCTTAGTGTCTAACACATCCTGTAGACTCTTCCAGAATTCGCTAGTAAATAAAGCATTTATGCCGTTGACTATGCTACTAGGAACTCCATGAAGTCTAACTATGTTCTTCATGCACAACTTCGCCAAAACAGGTGTCGTCCTGGTCGAGTTTACTGGAATGAAATGGGCACTCTTGGTCAAATTGTCCACAATAACCCATATACACTCATTTCCTCTTCTTGACCTTGGCAACCAATCTATAAAATCCATGGATATTGAATCCCATTTCCATATTGGAACCTCTAGAGGCTGAAGTAACCCACTTGGCTTCTGATGTTCGGCCTTCGCTTGTTGACAGTTTACACACTGCCTAACCAACAAGCCAACATCCATCTTTATGCTTTCCCAATATAAGCTCCTCTTCATATCTTGATATATCTTGATCCCTCCAGGATGAATCATAAACTTGGATCGATGTCATTCCTCAAGAACTTCTTTCCTCAAGTTCTCAACATCTGGAACACATAACCGTCCCTTCTTTCTCAACCATCCTCTCTGGTCAAAACAAAAATCTTTCAAATCATCGACCTCAGTTCCAACTTCAAGCCTTCTGATCCTCTCGGCTAATAAAGGATCCTCCTTCTGTTTAGAAGCAATTCTCTCGATCAACACCGGTTGAACTTCTAAACAGAACAATATGGCAGTACTCTGACTAGAACTAACAGTCGATCTTAACTGCACACCGCAACTGACCAAAGCTTCTAGATCCTTCCATTCTGCACACATAGCCAACACCACATTCTGATGTCTCCTGCTAAGAGTATCAGCCACTTTATTACCTTTCCCTGGGGTATACTCTATACCAAAATTATAAGCAGCCAAAAACTCCTGCCACCTCTATTGTCTCATATTCAACTCTTTCTAAGAGAATAAGTATCTTAAAGACTTATGATCGATATACAACTCAAATCTCTCCCCCAAGAGATGATGTCTCCAAATCTTCAAGGCAAAAATCATCGTAGCCAACTCTAAATCATGAGTATGTTATCTTACTTCATGCGGTCTAAGCTGCTTAGATGCGTAGGCAATGACTTTGCCCTTCTGCATCAACATTGATCCCAATCCAGTCCCAGATGCATCAGTGTATACTACCAACCCTTGGTTTCCATCTGGAACTACTAACACTAGAGCATTGGTCAACAAATGCTTTAACTTAAGGAATGCTTCCTCACATTTGTTGGACCAAACAAACTTCACTTCCTTCCTGGTAAGCTTAGTCAAAGGCGCTGCTATCCGCGAGAAATTCTTGATGAATATCCAGTAATAGCTAGCAATTCCAAGAAAACTTATGATCTTGGTCACTGTCTCTGGTCTCTTCCAATTGTTCACGGCTTCGATCTTATCTGGATCGACTAACAATTCTTTCTCTGAAACCACATGACTAAGAAACTTAACCTCTTTCTTCCAAAAATGACACTTGGAAAACTTTGCCTTTAGCTGATTCTACCTCAGCGTCTCTAGTACAACTCTAAGATGATCTTCATGCTCTCTCTCATCCTTAGAGTATACCAAAATGTCATCTATAAACACCAACATGAATCTATCCAAATACTTTCGAAAGACTCGGTTCATCAAATCCACAAAGAAAGCAGGTGCATTAATCAACCCGAATGACATCACTAACCACTCATACAAACCATATCTAGTTCGAAATATTGTCAAAGGAACACTGTCCTCTGCCACTCTCAACTGATGGAACCCTGTCGCCAAGTCCAATTGAAAAACTCTGGCTCCACTCAACTGATCAAACATATCATCAATTCTCGGCAAAGGATACTTGTTCTTTATCGTCCTTTCGTTCAGCTTACGATAGTCGATACACATTCTTAACGATCCATCTGGTTTCTTCACGATTACCGCGGCCGCTCCCCAAAGCGAACTACTTGGTTTAATAAAATTCCTTCCTTCTAGATCCACTAGTTGCACCTTCAGTTCCTTCATCTTTGTTGGTGTCATCCTGCTAGGTGGTTTACTTACAGGTTTAGCTCCTGGCATAAGATCTATCCAAAACTCAATAACTCATTTCGGTGGTGGTCTTGTGACTAGATCAAAGACATCTGCAAACTCTTTTTCTACTCAAACTTGACTTAAATCTTCTCCCATTTCCATTGCGCTTAACAAAGCACTACTACTTCGGTTAGAATTCTCTATTAAGAATATAATTCGATTATGGCTATCAGAGTGTCTCAAAGATATCTCCTCATCCTGGCAAAATATCTTGGCCTCATACCTCCTCAACCAATCCATACCCAAAATGATTCTGAAATCTACGAAATCGTAAGCATACAAACTGCATGCAAACTTATGACCTAACAAATCAAGTTCTAACTGGTCACATCTCATCCCTAGAGTTGCATACCCTCCTATTGGATTCGCAAACCTTAAGGAAGTAATAAGGTATGTGGGTTCTAAGCATAACCTATCAACCAAACACTATGATATAAATAAATGTGATGCACCGGTATCAAGAAGTATCCTAACTGGTATACTCTGAATCATAAATGTACCTTCCATCATAGTCTTCCCATTATCAGCTGCAGTTGTCTTAGCTGATGATCCAACAGCAAAAACTTTCCCCTTGTCCGCCTTGACTGGCTCTGGACACTGGTTCTTGTAATGCCCAACTTGATCACAGTTAAAGCACTTCACATTCTTCTTGTCTACAGCCTTCTTTCCCTTTCCTGACCAGCACTCACTTGCATAATGACCCTTCTTGTCGCATTTGTAGCATACCAAATCAGCCTTTGCCTTCTTGGCAGCATCCTCTTTCTGGGCTCCCTTCTTCTTAAAGAATTTCCTCTTCTTTCCCCAAGGACCTTGGGATTCAACTAGCTTTTCCCTAGCAGAAACTGCAAGCGTCTCTTCATGGCGAATGGCCATCTCCACCACCACATTACAAGGTTCTCGGATATGGGTCATGGTCATTCTAGCAAGCTCAGGTCTCAGTCCTCGAATGAACCTCTCATTCCTTCTAACATCAGTGTCAATCATAACATAACCATATTGAGACAGCTCATCAAACTTAGCTGAGTACTCAATTACTGACATATCTCCCTGGGCAGATGTAACGACCCAGAATTTCTGTCATTTGAAATTTGTATATTTAATTGATTTTAAATATTAACAAGTAAGATTTGTAAGTCGAATAAATTTAATTTTGAATATAAGGATTTAATTGGATAATTTAAATCGATAATTTAATATCTGAAATTCCAGAAATAATTGAAATCCGAATTAAATGTGAATAAATATGATTTATAAAGTTATATTAAATCATATTGGAGTTATAATGATGTTATAGAACTTTTAAAATTGAATTAAAAGTTAAATTGTGAAAATTGAATATTTTAATATTTAATTAACGGGTAAAAATGACCATTTTTCAAATAGTCTCGGATTTCAACAAAACCAGTTTCATCGGATCTGTAATGTGAAATTATTGTATGGTTTCAAATTTCGTGTCAATCGGATGTACGGTTTGTCCAGGGCAAGCCAAAACGCCTAGAAATCGTTTTTTATCGATTTAATTTTAAATTGATCGTTTAATTCCATAACTCGCACATATGATCAAATTAGCTCCCGAAACACGTTCCATTGTGTTCGGAATGCGAGTAAAACCTTAGAAACGCCAGCCGGCACATTTGATTTGGAGTTCGTTCGGAAATCTTGTAAATATTGAGAATAATATTAAAATAATAGAATACATATATCTATATACGTTAAGCCAGAGAAACCCTAGTTAGGTCTCTAAGCCGCCGTTTCTTTTATCAATGGCCGATAAGCATTCTTCTTTCTCCTCGATTTCTATCAAATTCACTCATCTTTAGCGAAATCTTCCTACATGAGAGTCGTAGAGCTCGTTGAACTCTACGAAGTGGATGGTGGAGATTGGAAGCGGCGAAGTTGATCGATGGCTATTGGGTCACGAACGCTACACGTTCATGCACGTTTTTCTGTGCACTGGGGCACCGAGTTTCGTGGGAATTGGGGCGTAGGGGGTGGTGGCGAAGAGCTTCGATGTGGCAATCACCGATCGTCACCACGATGATCAATAAGAGGGGCGGCAATCGATTGTTTATATCGACTTTGGGTTTGTGTGATGCTGGACGCGAACGTGTTGGGGAAGATAGAATTCGCGGCCGTGATTTCCTTATCAAATTGAACGACAGGATTTTTTTTCTGGTATATTAAATAAAAAGAAAATAAAAGAGAATTTGTTTAAAATTTATATCCAAACTTTATGAATTCATAACTTCCGCATACATTATCAGATTCAAACGAAACAAGAAGCACCGGAATTGCAGCGACGAGCAGCTCGCTGTGGTGTAGACGTGGGATCATTTCGAGCGAGTGAAAATTTTGCGTTAAATCAAACGTGTTCGACTTAATGTAAAAAATTGAACGCTCGACATTTTAAAAGCAAGGTGAGAACTCCTCACTCAATCGAATAATTGTTTCGATTTAAATTTTAAATAGTTAGATTTAAAATTGTTGATAGTGTTGATTGTGTGATTGGATGATGATTGTTATTGGTTGAATTTAAATAGACCCTATACGCCGTATATTAAGCGGAGGTTATTTATTAAAAACATATACCGCGATAATTCCACCTTGAAGTGGAATTGGTATTATATATGTATTTGGAGTTGATTTCCCGCATTATATAGCGGATGAGACCCTATTGCGCCGCATAATAGCGGATAATATTTATAAATCCCATATACCGCGATATTTCACTTTGAAGTGGAATTGGTATTGTGCTAACATCTATGGATGCAGGGAAACAGGTTGGAGGGATCCAACTGGATTCCTCAAACATTTGAATTTATTTCAATGTTGTGTGTTGATTATTTATAATCGCCGTGTGATTATATTTTGTGATTGGAATTGTTGACGGCTAAAATTTAGCCGAATACATTTTTGGTATCGTTGGATACCGAAAATAAATAAAAATTGGATTTTCGAAATTTAAGTTGAAAATTCATCGAAAAATTTATTTTTGATAATTGGATAAATTTAAAAGGAGTTAAAAGATAAAAGTCTTATTTTTGAACTGTATTGAATTAAATTTCAAAAAGGCTTAATAAATGGATTTCGAAAATATTATTTATAAGTTGAGAATTTATTTAAAATTTGGATTTGTAAATAGTTTGGAAAATAAAGGAATTTATCTTCTTAAAAAGGAATTTATTTTGAAAAGGAAATAAATTTAGAAATCCATTTAGTAATTGATTTTTGGTGATTAAAAATAAATCTTTTGGAAATGTTTGGAAATTTATTTGATTTAAATTAATCAGATGATTAAATTGATCCTATCTATGGATGTTTGGATTTTACTGGATGTTGAATTGTTTGACATCTTTGATATGTGATGCTTTGTGATACATCCTGATTTGTGTTGTGATTTGTGATATATTTATATATGATATGAATATATGTGATCTGTGAATGAAAGATAAGCTTTATAGTTATACCGCTTATCAAATTGTATTGTTATATTTGATCTGTGATGGTTGAATGTTTTTGCACTATTGTGTTAAACCGTGGACTACACAATACACACACAAATGTGGATTTCACGTGGAAATCGGTTAAGTCACAGATTCTTATCAATTTTGGAAACTAATTTTTGAATCCAAATTAGTTTTGGGATTGGAATTTAAAGCTTTTGAAAATGAGTTTCAAAAATAAAAGTTATTTTAAATAACTTAATAAAATGGAAATTTAAATCATTTGATTTAAAATTTGAATTCAATATTTTGAAATTGAATTCAATAATTTGGGAATTTTGGTTTAAAAGATTTTACAAGTGTAAAAGGTGTTTATATGGGTTTTTAACCATTTAAAATATGGTTTTGGAAATTTAAATTTATATTCAAATTTTATACTTGGATGGCTTTAAACTGTGTAATTGTAACCAGTTTTTCCCAAAACGAAAACTATCTGTTTTCAAATGATAATAGCTTTCATAAAGTGAAAAGATTTCCAATTTGTATCGAAACATTTCAAGTTGAAAATAAATTGTAAATAGTTTGGAAAACTATGAATTAACCTTTGTGAAGATGATTAAACTTTATTTTGAAATCAAAGAAGATTTTAAAAGGTGTATCTTTTATATCATCAAAGACTTGAATTGTGAATAGTTTTGAAAGTTATAAATTAAATCTTAATTTAAAGACTTAATTGGTTAATCCAATTGAAATGGAAATTGATTTGGAAATCTGTGAATGAATCTTTGTGAAACTAGGTAAACTTTGTGAAGTAAATCTTTTTGTTTAAAGATTTAAAATGGTAATTTGTTTAAACCATTTAAAGGAAAGGATTTGGATAATAAGTTGTGACTTAATTGAAATCCCTATATCCATATGTTTTAAATATTGTGCTCACTATTCGGGGTAGCCGGGAAAAGACCTTTGTGTCATATAACCCATTCCGAATTAGTGATACGACGATATGGATCGTATTGAAGACCGGTGTTAAGACCGGGTATTTACGAAAATGAAAGGACAACCTATCGAATGTCTCTGCACCGAGTTGCTCCGGTATAGAGATTTATATCACTCTTCTTGTGATGGGAAGTCCGGACGTGATTAGTGAATACCCGGATTGCAAGGGCTTCTTTGGAAGTGCCTTCGGTTCCGCTCGATCCCGGAACGGACTTGTATGGATGTGTGTCTGACGTTACACTTTGAGATGTAAAGCTGGTTTCTATCAAATACATTTCTGTTGGTGGCGGAGAATTTATTCTCTTAGCTTAACACCCTTCTCTGAGACGTACGAGCTCAGAGGTTATGTAGTTGATGGTTACTAGTGATACATTCCCAATTTGGTAATGTGGCATACGAAGTGCTGTTGATCATTTATTGATCAAAGCGTGGCTTTGTGAAAAAGCGTGGCTTTGTGAAAAAGCGTGGCTTTGTGAAAAAGCGTGGCTTTGTGAAAAAGCGTGGCTTTGTGAAAAAGCGTGGCTTTGTGAAAAAGCGTAGCTTTGTGGACGAGACTTCGTCGAGCCTCACAACCCGGTAATGGTCGAAACATGAATGTTGCGGCAAGGTTGTTAGGGGTCGCGCCCCTAGGGTATGTCATTTCCTTCTGGATAAAAGGTGATATCATGGTATGGAGCCCAGATATTTTACCTATGTTGATGCTGCAAATTTATTATACTTTGTGGTTGTTGCTTTGTGGTTGAGGATCCTCGGTTAAGGGTCGGTAACGACCGGGGGATGGCATAGCTCGTGTGTTAGCTACCTAGTTACAGCTGCACAGCGTGAGGTAGCGTCGGCCTTGTGTTTGCAGAGATCCGGTTAGTTTCTCGGGGCGTCTTTCCAGAGGCGTTTCCCTTTCGGTGTAAGGAAGTTCCTTTGCCTGACCATTTGTTGGAAATCCAAAGAAACAATACGAACCCTGTACGGTTTTAGTTGTAGAACCTTCCATTTACTTATGGTGGTCACCACCGTTTAGATGGTAGCTATAGTAGGCATATAATAATGGTTGTATGTTGGCTAAGATTAATATTATACTTTCGAAATGTTTTCTGCACTATGCACTAATGATAATAATATCGAATGATTTTGCGTAGTAAGCATGTTTGACTATCATAAGGAGAAATCTCCTCCAATTCTGCGTTTGCATTGTGTGTGTGGCGGGAGGCCTTATGGTAGTTTCATTTTCCAAAAACATTGTGGATTATTTTCCTTTGTATTCCTTTACGCAAATAACTGTTTTAAGTTCTCACACCAGTCACCATGACTGACCTGGAGTTTATTGTTTCCTCCCTAAACTCTGGGTGCCCATAATTTTCCACACGGGCGGTCTAGAGTCAGGTTATCAGGTCATTCTGGATCAAATGATATAGTTCTTTGATTTAAAGATTATTCATTTATCTATTATATGTTGTTCCGCTGCGAATGTGAGATTCTGATATTGTTTCTGTTTCTGTGTTTTTCTGTTCTCTTTTTCTTCTGTCTTCTTCTACCTCTTCTTTTTAACCATAACAATTCGGTTTTCCGGCATTCGATTGCTCGGCAGTTGATACAGTGGGCGTATTAATGTCGACTTTCGAGCGTCGAAAATCCGGAACGTTACAGCAGATCCATGAACTTCCTCATCAATGCTGACTTAGCAACCTCAGATAAAATCCTCTGCTCAAACTTTCTTCTGAAATAAGCCCATGTCAGCTCTTCCTCGAACTCTGGAAGTTACACTATTCCACCAGTGAAGCGCTGCCCCTTGCAACTACCTAGAGGCTAGCCTTCTCTTTTGCCCATCATCCAAGCCTAGATTAGTAAAGATCCTTTCACAATTCAATAGTCAATTCTCAACTTCTACGGCATCCTCCGTTCCAACAAACGTCTTTCCACCCAAACTGGTGTAGTCTCTGCTTAGCTTAGCATAGTTATTCTAAACTGGAGCCAAAGGATTAGCTCCTCTAACATTACCAACAACTCCAACTTGTAAAAGATTGGCTAACAACTGATACACCATCCCTGCATCTACTGGCGTATTTCCAGCACCTATATTGGCTTCAACATTTGGATTAGCATTAGCCTATCGACCTTGATTCCTCCTAGTATTAGGTCAAGCATTTCCATTTGTTGTGGTGCTTCCTCCACCTAGATTTCCTCTTCCGTTTCCTTCTTCCATATCCTCTTTCTTATAAATCTGCATAGGATCCTTAGTAAGATAAAAAAGAATGGTCTAAGAATAGGGGAACACATACTTATATATATCTATATATCAAATACAAGTATGTTACTATAGCATTAACCCAAACCCCGATCATATTTCAAATTCATTGGATTATGTTTGAAAATCTTTTAGGTTTAACTTTCTTTTAAAGTTTCAAACCTATGCTCTGATACCAACTTGTAACATCCCCCTACTTGGAGGTTCAAAACTAACAGCTACGGATGCTGCAGTCATCCATAGTTATCAATCCTCGACGACCAAATATGGCGGTATTAGATTCATTGATACAAAGAAACACATGAATATGGAAAAGATTTAAACTTCAAAAAAATCACAATTCATTTCAAAATATTCCAATTCATTACATAATCCCATACTTGCAGATCACGTTCAGAGAAAATATATTTATTACAACTTACACCAAGAGCGACATATGAAGAAGCCCCCTTGGATGATCAGAGTATATACAGGCAATATAACAACTTTTCCATTACAAACAACACAGCGGAATGAAAAGAAAAGAGAACTCTAAATAGCTATCATGCCTCCTACACGTCTCCCGAAGCTTATTCGTCTTAAGAGGTACCTGAAAACCTCAACTCTCAAACTACTCAAAATAAAGTGAGTACCTGAGAGTTTAAGGAGAAAACATAAACTTCGAGTCATACATAAAGCCTGGTATGAATAATAATCTACCATCTCAAATCAGTTAGATATCTAGTGAGACCACGCTGCTTAGCGGAACAGGTTTCCCCCTCACCAGTATCTCAAAACCTTTATAAAACCATACACTGTGCTCCTGCATCCACAATGGTTAAAACAATTTAAAACAATATAGTATGATGATATGCAAAACAAATGAATCAATTCTGGATTACCCATCCCCATTCATTTTAGACTATCTGTCTCCATTATAGTTTCTAAGATTACTATTAACCTATTAGTTTTCATGGGCTGACTAATAACCGGTAAAATATTTAAGGACTCCCTTTCCAATTACATAGTTTTCATGGGATCACTAAGAACCTATTGGTAACTCCAATATCTACTCTTATCCTAGTTTTCATGGGTTAACTAGGAACCTATTGGTAACTCCAATATCCCATCTTCTTACCCTAGTTTTCATGGGTTGACTAGGAACCTGTTGACATCCTTCAATATCTTAATCCGGATATAGTTTTGATGGGCTAACTACAACCAACTGGCCATGCCAGTACCAAATCATAGTTTTCATGGGCTTACTATGAACTTGTCTTTCTGACTTCTTCCTTCGTTCATAGTTTTCATGGGCTAACTATGAACCTATTGGCCCATGCCTATATCTTTTCCTTTACACAGTTTTCATGGGTTTACTGAGAACCTATTGGCCCCTGCGAATATCTTTCTTTTACATTTTAGCATCCTATATTATGGTCTTTCTAGCCACCTGGATGTAATTCTACCTATTCAGGAGTTTAATCAATTAATATTCACTGCTGGGTTAACCTAGCTGGTTCTTCTACCCTTTATCTCTAAAATGCAGTTATGGGTCCATTAAAAAGTGAATATATTTATATTTGAAGAAGCAAACATAACAACATAGCAATACCGCTCCAGTGGATATAATATAAAACATGGTTAATCCCTTTAACCTATTACTTTATCAAAGAAAGCTTCTTCTTAAAACCATTACAAAACTCCTTTACTTTAGCCATGGGTTTTTTTCTTTTAAAAATTGAGTTTCGGTTATAAAACCTTTCGATACCTTCGAAACCTAGCTATCGACTTCATAGGATGACCTCCTTCAAAAGAATTAAATTTTATCTTCAAAACATTAGGCTCCTGCCTTTTAATACTTTAAAACCTTCCTTTCGAAACCTTTCAATTGTAGTAAAGTATTAATATTTAACCTTCAGAAGCTTAACTTCAAAACCAGTTGAAAGTACCCCTTTCGACACCAATGGAAGTAACCCTTTCGAAATCATTGAAAGCCCCCCTTTCGAAACCATTGGGTTTATATTTGAAATATTATTTGGGTCAAAGTGAATATAGGCAAAAGCAACTCTTTCGAAACCATCCTTTATCATATAAAATTATTGGGGAAAACTTGATGGCATCGGCATCATCTCTTTCGAAAGCATTAAACATTTGGATAAAATATTAGAAGGTTGGTGTCGAAACCCCTTTCGAAACCATTGCCTTTGAAACCCCTAACCCCTTTCAAAAGCTATAGGAAGTGGCTTAAACTTTTTAAAACAAAATACCCTTTCGACACCATTGATATCTTCAACATCATTGAAAGGTTAAAGAACGGCAGAAGGGTTTCGACTAGGTCGGAACCCCTTCTTTCCAAAACATTCTTTCATAAGTAGAGGAACCCAATCGAAAGCAATCTTAAGTTAATAGAAACCCTTTAGAAACCTTTTTAAAACCTCCCTCGAAACAATGTGCTTCGACTCCGTCGAAGGCTAAAACAAAACAAAGGCAGGCGCTTTTCTTTTAAAAACAAACCATGGTTTCGACTCCTTCGAAAGCTATGCTTTCGACACTTTACCTTCCGTCTTCCTCCAATCCACCGCGTACCATCATTGTAATACCTTGTGTATTAGTTTCAGCATAGGAGGTTTCGACTAAGATGAAGGCGGAAGCTTCTATGTCGAAAGGTGTTTCCAAAGTAGGCGGAACCAATTTTCTGAGTAAATCTGGTTTAGTTCTTCTTAAAGTAAACTTTTCTCTAACTAACCTGCCACGTGTCAACACCAGATTGGTTGCCTTAACTTTTTCAATTTCTTTTTCAAAATAACTGCCGCTAATTTCATATCTAAACAATGGTTAAGTTATTCAATTAAGCCCTTCTATTAAGCAAAACCAATTTTGCAAAGAAGTCCCTCTTCTAAAATAATTTAATTAGCATAACAAATCACTTTGGAAAAATCCCCAAAAATTCCAGAAATTCATTTTAATCATGTTATCTAACATATCAAAATTCCAGACCCAAATTCTTAATATATTTTCCAAAATAAATTTATAAATCCAAATAACCATAATTTCCTTTGAAAATTTATAATAATCTTTCCATAGCTTGGAAAATTATCAAAATTGAAACCCAACTCCAAAATCATGTTTCTTATAACATAAAATTTTCCCATGGCATTTAAACATCATTAAATCTCGGTTTTACCCAATAACGTGCATACCTCTTCTAAACAATCTGGCTTAAGTCATGTAAATTATAAATCAAGCATATCATCATCCAATATATCATAATAACAAATTTACCCTTAAATTCGAAAATATATGATTCAAAACAAAATAGAGATGGAATTATTATTCATCTTGATTTAGATAAGGAGATTGGATTGAGATTAATTTCCCCTAAGCTTGATTCTCTAGCTTTTAATTTGAATTCTTCTTGTAAATGGTCAGCCTCTCACTTGCGTTTAGTTTTCCAAATGACGTGAATGGATAGTGAATTGGTAGGAACAAAGATATATATGGTTAAGGGTCATTGGGCGGCAATTTCCTAATATACCCTTATGTAACTTAACTAATCAAAAACCCATTCCTAAGCCCATTAATTTTATATTAGGCTCGGCCTTAATTAAACTATTTCAAGTCTCAATCCCCTTATCACTTAACATTTACATTATTCTATTTAGTTTATCTAATTAAATTTCCTGAATAATGTTATCAAAAATTGGGGGTGTTATGCCTTCGCTTTCCCAGGTTCAGATAAAATAATTATTACATATAAATACGCCAAGAGCGACATATGAAGATGTCTTCTTAGTCGATCAGAGTCACTAAATAGTCATATCTGACTTAATACAAACACAGCGAAAATACATCAAAATAAAACTACGACTCCTAAATAGCTATCCATAAGCCATCTGCTCGTCTCCGGAAGCTTTATTCGTAATCCTTCTAGAAACCTACGAATCCTCAACCCTCAGCCTACTCAAATCAATTTTGAGCACCCGAGAGTTTAAGGGGAAAAACATAAACTTCGATTCAGACATAAGGCCTGGTGTGAATAATACTATACATCTCAGATATAATATTAAGTGAGACCATGCCACTTAATGGAATGGGTTTCCCCTCACTAATATCCTTTTATAACATATCTTTTACAAATCATAATCCTGCAACCAAAACTAGTTAAAACTGTAAAGCATTATTATGTAAATGTACATATCAGGTAACAAATGGACTATCTGTCCGAACGCTATAGTTTTGTTTGGCTAACTACTTGGCTGACTCGGGCCTACCAGATAATATAAACAAAATAATCTAAACCTGTTAGATACTCCTCTTCTAGATGGTCTGTCCTTAACTATCTGTTAAATTCTTCTCTTCTGGATGGTCGGTCCTTAATTAACATCTCCCAGGGTCATTGATCCTAATGGTTTTGCGGGCTCACCAATAACCTATATGTATACAAACATATATTCCCTTCTGTGTGTAACCGTAATTTTAGTCTTACTTGTGATAAAGCCCTACACACTAGAATTTTGGACTAAATTAGCTGGGGCTAAGAGCTAATATATAGGGCGCGACCCTATACCAGTCCCATCTGGTATTCTAATATCTGAGTCATTTTACTTAGGGATACCTTCCCAAAATTTTCCTTGAAAACCTTTTCAGCTGAAATTGATTTAAAACCTTTTAAACCAAACTTAAACAAGGAAAATACATATACTCTATGCTTTACTCAAAATCACCTTGCCATACTATATATATACTTTACTCAAACCTTTGTTGATGAAAACATTTAAACATTTGAAAGTACCCCTTTCGATCCCATTGAAAGTACCCCTTTCAAAACCATTGAAAGCTCCTCTTTCGAAACCAAGTAAAACCCTTCTTCTAATCTAGGCTGAAAGGCCAAAACCTTCCTTGCGACAACATTTACATAAACCTTTCTAAATCATTGAAATACCTTTTCCTTTGAAAGCTAAAACCTTGGACATCCTATCTTTAAAGCCTTTAAACATAGCCTTTCGAAACCATTGGATAAACCTTTCTTTTAAACCTTTTGAAACCATTGGAAAAACCTTTCCTTTAAACCTTTCGAAACTATTGGGGAACCACCCCTTAGAAGTCTTCCTTAAAACCTTTTGAAAGCATCAAAACCTTAAACCTTTCGAAAGCGTTTGGGTTCAATTTTAAAACATGTGGAAACACCGTTTGAAACCTTTCAAAACCATTTCTTTCGAAACCTTTGGGTAAATCTTTTAAAAATCTCTAAGGGTTACAAATAACAGGGTCGAAAGCAACTCCTTCGAAAGCCAAAAACGAAGAAGTGATGATGTTGAAACCATCCTTCCGAAAGCATTGGAGAAGTGGCAAGGTTTTTATAAAACAAAGTATACCCTTTCGAAAGCATTGCTTCGAAAGGTAAGAAGTGGCAGCTAAGGCTCAGACCCAGTCGAAAGCCTATACTTAAAAACAAAGGTGCAACCTCTTTAAAACCTTTCTTATTAAACCATTGACCTAGTGGAAAGCCAACATGGTCGAAAGCAATTTGCTCAAAAAAAATGCGCAACCATTACTTTAAAACCTTTTAACTATCTCGAAAGCTATACAGCCGAAAGCAAAGCAGGCACATTTTCAAATTAAAACAAAGTGGCGCTTCTACCTCCTTCGGAACCCCTGGTTTCGTCCTCATACCTTCCGCCCCTTATCCAATTTGCTATGTACCAATGAATTGATACCAGGCGCATTGGTTTCAATGGTGATGGAGGCGGAGAACTAAGTCGAAAGCCATCTAAGTCAGAAGCAAGGTGCCGAAAGTGGCGAAGCATACATTTTGCATGCAAAACTGATTTTTTAACCTTTTAAGTAATCTTTTTAACTAACCTACCTTGTTTGTCAAAATCTTATTGGTTGCTAATTTTTCTTTTCTAAAAGAACTGCCATAATTTCATAAATAACAATTTAATTTATTTACAAAATACCCCTTCTCCTTTTATAAATATATAAAACATTTAAGTCCCATACCTTAAATAATTTTATATATTCATCAAAACACTTTGGAAAATTCTACAAAAATTCCAGAAAATCCTTTTTAATATGTTTTCTAACATATATAAATTTCAGACCCAAATTATTTATAATTTAACCGTAAATTATTTATAACCCAATTAATCATTTTCTTTACCAGAAAATTAATATAAAATCCACATTAATTCGGAAAATTATAAAAATTGAAACCCATCTCTAAAATAACATTTCTGATCTATATCTAAAATTGCAAGGTATTTGGTTGTCATTAAACAGGTTTTCACATCAAAACATATCATAAAGTCTGTATGAATAAGCATAAATCATCAACAAACATATATAGTCATTTAATCATTCAAAAACATGGCATAATCATGCAAATAATTTAGTTTTTACCTTAAAACTGAAAATCATTAAGAAAAGTGAGATGTAGTCATTATTCACCTTAGCTTTGTGATTAAGGATGTGAGATTTGAGCTTGATTAATTGATTTGATTATTCTCTTGAATCCTAGCTTTACCTTCTCTTGAGATGGCTAATGTTGGCCGGCCTTATGAATATTTTTGCTTGAGAAAATATGAAATGAACGTGTGTGTTGGGTTTCCTAAGGGTTTAGGGTATAAGTTTACTCATTTACCTATTTTGCCCTCCCTTATTTCCTAACACTTTAATTCTTTAGTTCATTGTTTACTCATTATCATGGCACGGCTACCCCTTTGATAAATTAAAAATCTCAATCCATTAATCAAACCACATTATTTAATTTAATTAATTAAATTTCGTAAATAATGTTACTAAAAATATGGGGTGTTACAATCTCCCCTCCTTAAAAAATTTCGTCCTCGAAATTACGATAAGATACACCTCAAAACAACCAAAGGTAAAACATACCATCAAACAAATCAGGATAAGTGTCTCTAATCCTGCTCTCGGTCTCCTAAATACAGTCTCTATCATCGTCATGCCATTAGACTTTTACTAATCTGACTGTCTTGTTCCTCAACTTCTTCTCATCTCTCGCGACTATCCAGATAGGCTTCCTAATTATAGTCAAGTCTGGTTCCACTACTAAATCCTTTAACACAGTCGGCGTTATAGTAGTATCTGGATCCCTAACACACTTCCTTAGATGAGATACATAGAAAACATCATGGACTCCTGCCAAACTACACGATAACTCTACTCTATACGCGAGTTTCCCGATCCTCTCTAAAATAAGAAACGGTCCTACGAATCTCGGTGCTAACTTCCCTGTCTTCCCG
Organism: Allium fistulosum; assembly: GCA_030737815.1. NCBI lineage: Eukaryota > Viridiplantae > Streptophyta > Magnoliopsida > Asparagales > Amaryllidaceae > Allium > Allium fistulosum. The sequence goes on along the minus strand of CM060901.1, from coordinate 1,286,339,088 downwards.
AACCTGATAACACCTTTCATTGGCGATACTTTGATGAAAACATGATCTCCAATAGTGAACTCTAAATCTTTCCATCCTCTATCTGCATAGCTCTTCTACCTAGACTGAGTTTCCTTCATTCTCGTCCTTATCAGCTCAATCTTCTCTGCAGCTTCTCTTACCAAATCGGGACGAAGGACTAATCTATCTCTAGTTTCTAACCAACATGCAGGAGATTAGCATGGCCTCCCATACAAAGCTTCAAACAGTGCCATCCCTATACTAGTCTGATAACTGCTGTTATATGAAAACTTGACTAAGTGTAGATGGTCTTCCCATGATTCCCCGAAATCTAGCACACAAGCTCTTAACAAGTCTTCCAAGATTCTGTTAACTCTCTCTATTTGACCATCTGCCTGCGAATAGTAAGCGGTACTCATCTTGAGTTTGGTTCCTAAACTCTCTTGTGGACTCTTCCAGAACTCGCTAGTGAATAAGGAATCTCTATCACTAACAATAAAACTAGGAATTCCGTGTAGTCTAACCACATTCTTCATAAATAACTTAGCCAATACAGGCGCCGTCCTATTTGACTTAACGGGAATGAAATGGGCACTCTTGGTCAATCTGTCCACTATGACCCATATACTTTCATTTCCTCTATTAGATCTCGACAACCCATCTATAAAATCCATAGAAATCAAATCCCACTTCCATACCGGGATATCCAATGGCTGAAGCAACCCACTTGGCTTTTAATGCTCGGCTTTCACCTACTGACAGTTCAAACGATGTTTCACCCATAAGCCTACATCCCCCTTCATTCCTTCCCAAAAGAAACTTCTCTTCATATCCTGATACATCTTCATTCCTCCTGGATGAATAATGAACTTCGAACGATGACATTCCTCCAAAACTTCCTACCTTATGTCTCCCACATCTGGAACACATAATCAACCCTTTTTTCTCAACCACCCACTTTGGTCAAGACTAAAATCCTTCAAGTCATCGCTCTCCGTCCCATTCCTTAACTTCCTGATCCTTTCAGCTAACACTGTATTTTCTTCCTGTTTAGAAGCAATCTTCTCAATCAATACCGGTCGGATTTCTAAACAAGATAACATAACAGATTCTCCACTAGACCCAGCCTCGGATCTTCACCGCACTCTGCAAGTCGACAATGCTTCCAAGTCTTTCCATTCTTCTATCATAGCCAACACTGCATTCTGATGCTTCCTACTAAGCGCATCTGCAACCTTATTGCCTTTCCCTAGTGTGTACTCAATTCTAAAATCATAAGCAGCAATAAACTCTAACCACCTCTGATGTCTCATGTTCAGCTCCTTCTGAGAGAACAAGTACTTTAACGACTTATGATCTGTATAAAGCTTAAACCTCTCTCCTAAAAGGTAATGTCTCCACACCTTCAAAGCAAAAATAACTGCAGCTAACTCTAAGTCATGAGTCGGGTATCTAACCTCATGCGGTATATGCGGTCTAAGCTGTCTAGAAGCATAGGCAATCACTTTACCTTTATGCATCAGCATAGCTCCTAATCCTGTTCCACACGCATCTGTATAAACTACCAAATCTTTATTCCCCTCCGGAACAACTAGTACAGGTGCATAGGTCAATAAGTGTTTCAAGCTCTGGAATGCTTCCTCACACTTATCGGTCCAAACAAACTTCACATCTTTTCGCGTTAGCTTGGTCATCGGCGCTGCTATCTGCAAAAAATTCTTTATAAACCTCCGATAATATCCAGCCAATCCAAGATAACTTCTTATCTCAGTCATTGTTTTTGGTCTCTTCCAACTATTCACTCTTCGATCTTAGTTGGATCTACTGCCAATCCTCTTTCTAAAACTATATGACCAAGAAACTTCACCTCCTTCTTCCAAAAATGACACTTCGAAAAATTTTCCTTCAGCTGATGTTCTCTTAAAGTCTCAAGAACCACTCTAAGGTGAACTTCATGCTCTTTCTCATCCTTAGAGTATATCAGAATATCATCTATGAACACCAACACGAATCTATCCAAGTGCTCTCTAAAAATTTAGTTCATTAAGTCTATAAAGAATGCCGGTGCATTAGTTAGTCCGAACGGCATAACTGACCATTCGTACGATCCATATCTAGTCCTAAACGCGGTCAAAGGTATACTATCTTCTGCTACTCTAAGCTGATGGAAACCCGTAGCCAAATCCAACTGAGAAAATATCTAGGCTCCACTCAACTGATCAAACAAATCTTCAATTCTAGGCAATGGATATCGATTCTTTATCGTCTTCTCATTCAACTTACGATAATCAATACATAACCTTAACGATCCATCCGCCTTCTTGGCAAAAACTATGGCTGCTCCCCAAGGTGAACTACTAGGTCTGATAAAATTCTTCACTTCCAAATCCACCAACTGCACCTTCAGCTCTTTCATCTCTGTAGGTGTCATCCTGCTTGGCGGCCTACTAACCGGTTCTGCTCCAAGCACCAAATCTATTCAAAAATCAATGGCTCGTTTCGATGGCAATCCTACTACCGGCTTGAAGACATCTGCGAATTCTCTAACCACGAAAACTCGATTCAGCTCGTCTTCTAACTCCATAACACCCAACAAAGCACTCACCTCACAGTTAGGGATTTCTATGGTATAAACTATATGATCACTGCAGTCAGGGTGTCTAAGTGATATTTTCCTATCACGGAAAAAATCCTAGCATCGTATTTACTTAACCAATCCATGCCCAATATAATTCAGAACCCTACAAAGTCAAATATATGCAAACTGAAAACAAAGATGGAACCTAGCAAGTCAAACTCTAAGTGGTCACACTTCATCCCAAGTGTCGCATACCCTCCTATCGGATTTGCAACTCTTAAGGAAGTAACTAAATATATGGGTTCTAAGTTAAGCTTATCTACCAAACATCGAGATATAAAAGAATGCGATGCACCAGTATCAAATAAAACGCTAACAGACATACCATGGATCTAAAGCATACCTCCTAATACCGATTTCCCTTTCTCCTGTGCTGTGGGTCTTAAGGTAGCTGGTTCCAATGCAAATACTTGGCCTTTATCTTCCTTAGCTGGCTCTTTGCACTAGTTCTTGTAGTGCCCAACTTGATCACAGTTGAAATATTTAACTCCTTTCTTCTCAGCAGCCTTCTTTCCTTTGCCTGTCCATTGCACTCATGAGCATAATGGCCTTTCTTATCACACATGTAACAGACCACTTCAACTTCCACTTCTTTGCTGCTCCACCTTTTTGAGCATCCTTCTTATGGAAGAACTTTCTCTTCTGACCTTGCCCAACCTGGACCTCCTTGGCCTTACTCTCCTCTAGACAAGCAAGCATCTCCTCCTATCTTAAAGCCATCTCTACAACTACATCACAAGGGTTTCTGATATGAGGTAATGTAGCCCTTGCCAACTCAGGCTTCAACCCCCTTATGAACTTGTAACACCCTTAATTTTTGATAACATTATTCAAGAGATTTAATTAGATAAATTAAATAGAATAATGTAAAAGTTAAGAGATAAGGGATTGAGACTTGAATTAATTAATTAAGGCCGAGCCTAATATAAAGTAACGGGCTTAAGAATGGGTTTTTGGTTAATTAAGTCATATAAGGGCATATTAGGAATTGCCATCCATAGCTCCCACCCTTATATTTTTCGTTCCTACCATTTTACATCTCATTCATGTCATTTTGAAAATTAAACGCAAGAAGGAAGGTCGACCATTAAGAGAACAAGATAAATTCAAATTAAAAGATAGAGAATCAAGCTTAGGGGAAATCAATCTCAATCCAATCTTCTTATCTAGATCAAGGTGAATAATAATTCCATCTTTATTTTGTTTTGAATCATATATTTTCATATTTAAGGGTAAATTCATTTTTATGATATATTGGATGATGATACGCTTGATTTTTAATTTATATGGTTTTAAACAGTATTGTTTAAAAGAGGATAAGCACGGTTTTAGGGTAAAACCGAGATTTAATGATGTTTAAATGCCATGCGAAAATTTTATGTTATGAGAAACATGATTTTGGAGTTGGGTTTCAATTTTGATAATTTTCTAAGCTATGGAAAGGTTATTATGAATTTTCAAAGGAAATTAAGGTTATTTGGGTTTATAAATTTATTTTGGAAACTATATTGAGAATTTGGGTCTAAAATTTTGATATGTTAGATAACATGATTAAAGCGAATTTTTGGAATTTTTGGGGATTTTTCCAAAGTGATTTGCTATGCAAAATAAATTATTTTAGAAGAGGGACTTCTTTGCAAAATTGGTTTTGCTTAATGGAAGGGCTTAATTGATTAACTTAACCATGGTTTGGATCTAAATTAGCGGTAGTTATTTTGGAAAAGAATTTGAAAAAGTTAAGGCAATCAATCCGGTGTTGACACGTGGCAGGTTAGTTAGAAAAACGTTTACTTTAAGAAGAACTAAACCAGATTTACTCAGAAAATTGGTTTCGCCTACTTTGCAAAGCACCTTTCCACACAGAAGCTTCTGCCTTCATCTTAGTCGAAACCAACTATGCCGAAACCAATACACAAGGTATCACAAAGATGGTAAGCAGTGGATTGGAGGAAGGCGAAAGGTATGGTGTCGAAAGCATAGCTTCCGAAGGAGTCGAAGCCTTGGTTTGTTTTTATAAAAGAAAAGCGTCTGAAGGGTATACAACATGTAACAAGTTTATGTGCTGGGCGGGGTGCATCCTACCTTTCAACTCATATATCCGGGAAATCCTACATTATATAAGGATGGCTCCAGTGCAACCCCATCCGAATGGTTATGCGCTCCTTAATTGTACTTATATGATATTTATGAAGTTTCTGCACCGTCCTCCCACCATCGAAGATATCCGATTTATTTTTACCTTTAAACAGCGGACAGAAAGTCTCTTGTTCACATTTCTTGAGTCGACAAAGAGATGCCAAATTCTGACCGGCACGTGGAACAAACTAAGTGCCTTCAAGAGCGAATGGTTCTTTGTTCGCTGCCCGCCTGCCTTCGCTCGACAATGGCTAGACAAACATAAGTGCTACCCACCAATTTCATGATAACATAGGAAAATAATATCCAGCTTGCCTTTCTGACGATGTTAATCATTTATAGGTGTCGTTACCCGGCCTAGCGATGATATTTATGAAGAGGCGGTCTTAATTCTAAAGAATGCTCCATCTGAGGATAGGAATATCGAATATTTGCTCTAGGAGGAACGTCTCATCACCTTTGGTTTGATAGAGGAGGGCCTCAGCGTGGGGCTAACTAAAACTGCCCAGACGGAAAGGATAAGGTCATGGCCTTCAATCGGTCAAAGAGATAGTCAATCCGGCCCCGTGGTTCCCCAGTCACGAGTACCCAAGAGTTTGTTGATATTGATGCTGGAGGGTATGGTGACGATGCACTTTGTCATAATGGAGATAAATCTGATCCTGGGGTCGATGTCGGATCCTCGCAAGTCTCACAACCCCCAGATGTGGACAAGAGAAAAAAGAAAACATTCGTACATAAGCTTCCAAGAAGTCGCCTCTCCGATCAATCCAAGTCCTCGACGCCCCAGAAGACTTTTCAAGATGAATCTTCCTCCCAACCGTCAGAGCATTTGAGTTTGCCACTAGACCCCTTATCGGATCTACCAATTCCACCCGATCTCGATGCCTTCCATTTTACTGATGTGAACATTGGAGGGTCAGAGTACCCTATAAGAATTGGCTCGGAGATCCCAACTTCCAAAGGAGAGGTTACACCAATGAGCAAAGCTTCTGCACCTGGTCTGTCGAGGGATTACACTAGGACACTTACACACACTTGCACTATTCAACACTGCATTGTACTTGACATCTACTCTCTAATGCTCAAAGTTGATTGATATTTGCTTTCCTTTGCAGAAACGATGATGAGGAAGAGGAACATGTTCGATTCTCTTTGGGATATTCATCATCAGTCATCGGGTTCACGTTCCGATTCCTATCATGGTAGTCGAGATTACTATGGTTCTAGCTATCATCCCAGCGGCAATCAGGGTTATCAAGAAAGATACGACATGTATAGGCTAGCTCAGGATAAACATAGATCGAGATCAAGATCTCCTCCTCCAAAAGGTCCTGAAAGACAAGCTGACCGTAGTGACTTACCCATCGATCCCCCTCGCGGTCCTTCTACCGTTCCAATGCCTTCACAACCCTTGGTTCCATCTCAGTCTCAGTGGCCGAGTGATCATCGCTGGCATGGTGAATAGACTGTTTCCCACAAGCCTGGCAAAGTAAGTTCCAAAGTCGAAGTTGCTACTGAAGATCCTATAATCGATCTGACTTCTCATATGGCACAGCTTCGTGAAGAATTTCCGAATTTATGCTCTGAAGGATTCTATTTTCCTCCTAACTTGAAGAGGGTTTCAGATCATGTTCAGAAGAGGACGTCGATTGCGTCACTGACATTCATATGCAATATCAGGAATGGATGAAGGCGGCGGAAAAAAATTCAAAAGTTTCCTTTGAGCGCGTGGCGGAGATCAAAAAGCTAAAACGGCAAGAGGCTCAGGATAAAAGAATCATCAACACTTTGACAAATGAGCTGGAAGCCTCTATAACTTCCTTATCAGAAGCCGAAGAAAAAGCTAATGCTGCTATAAAATCCATGGAAGAGATAAAATCCAGCCATCTCGATATGGTTCAAGTGTTGGATCATCGGACCCAAGAGATAGCGCTTGAGCGAGATGCGACTCGGAATAACGAGTCTGCAACCTTGAAGGAAATAGCTCACCTCAAGGCCAAGCTTGAGTATGCAAATAAGGAAAAGATTATGCTCAAAAAATCGCTCTGGATTCTTGCGAAGAGTTGGTTTGTGCCAGGCTTGAGAGAGATACGGCTATTGAAAAGGCCAAAAATGTCGACGTGCTCATTCAACGTGAAAAGGAAGCTACCAAAGATAAGGTCGGAGAAAAGATAATGAATGAGCTTGACCCGCTTCTTATTCTCTACAATGCCAATGTTCTTAAGCATAGGAATTTGTTGTGGCTCGACGAAGACTATCCCAACCAGCTCCATCATGCTTGCAAACTTCTTATCGTGGAAGATAAAAAACTTCATGACTCAGAGGATATCGATGTATTTAAACTTGAAAGCGAAGTGTTATTGGGCGAAGAACCCAAAATATTGCATGACATTCAAGTTTCACTCCAAAAAGAGTCTGTGATTGCTCCTTCACACGAAGTGGGTGAAGGATCCGGGCCGGTGCACCCTGATATCACAGCTAAATTGCCCCTGGTGTTCCAAGTCATGTCTAGCTCTGCAGCAAGCTCTTCAACTATTCCCGGATATGATCCGGACAAGCCACGACTATCTTTGATTCTCAAGAGCAGTTCTAAAGACGCTTCGGCTCATCTTGGAAGTCATACCGAAGAAGGTAATCCGTCGACCTTTCCCGTCTTTCACAAGGTTGGGGTGCTATCAAATGATATTTCTAATCTTTTTACCAATTTTTTCTCAGCTTTGGATCTATCAGGCATCACTCCTCTCCCTTCACAAGAGCCTCGGTTGGAGTCGCAAATGGCCACGACAGAATCTATTAAAGTTACGACCTTGGCCGCCACTCAAGCACTCAAGAAGATACCTTTTTTATTGACAACTAGTTCATGGAGGCATTATTCAGGGAATGGAGCGATCCGCACCACGAAATTCCTTTTAACGAAAAAATCATGATCATAGGTTCATCCGATCCCACTAGTGAGCTTAGTATAAAATAGCGGATTGAGCGAGAGGAGCTATCAAAAAGGAAGATAAAGGGTGAGCATGTTGATTCGGTCTCAAATGAACCAATTCCTTCCTTGCTTTAGACGATCCCTCATGGTGGGACGATTCCTACGGATGACATTCCCCATGCTTCTGGTGCTGAGGATGCCTCTATACCTCCTACTTTCAAAGGTGATACCGCTCCGGTTCACGCAAATGAGGAAACTCCTTCGAAGGAAAGCTGAGGTGGCAAAGGGTCAAAGAGGGGTTCGAGCGGTAGTTCGGAAGGAGCCACTCCGAAGAAACAAAAGAAGGATAGAAAATCCAAGAAGTAATCTTCTGACATGTAAATAATTCAGACGATCATTTCTCTTTTTTGTTTGTTGTACTTGTTTAGGCATGGCCCTACACTTTTGTCTTGCATTTTGAGTAGACTTGTGTGATGTACAACCAGCTTCATGTGAATAAGAATTCTTTTGCTTTTACGTATGATTTCTGCATTTACTTGTTCAAATGTCCAAACTATAACATGTTTCATTTTACGCACTCGTGACTCGTTGCTCGTTGAATTGAATGCTGATCTGATTAATCCATCTCAAGGCCTCTCTACGGTTGTGGCCTCGAGTTGTTGTAAATGTTGGATATGAGTTGCAATGTTGAGTTATCACAGTCATTCCTTGGATGATCGCACTTCTATCCTCAGTTTTGGATTGATAAATGTATTGCATGGACGGTCGAGTCTCGCCCCAGTCAAGTTTATACCCCCACCTAAGCTCTAAAAGACTTAAATTTGATTAATGAATGGCTGATTCACATTTATCTTGTTTCTCTCTTGTGCCCCCAAGTCTGGGCATACGTTGATAAGTAAGAAGGCAGGTTATGTTCACTTTAGCTTTTATACTCTTTCTTGTTGAATCGTGGGATCAAGCTAGTTGATAGAAAGATGAATTGCATGTATTATGGTTTTTCCCTCCAAGGGGAATACTTCAATGCTCCGTCGAATTTCGGGCGTGAGTTGGATACCGGACGGTCAATCACGTCCACTTTTAGCGCAAATGTTGCCATACTCTGCATGAGGACCTGAAGAATAGATAGTCAAGTCACATTCATCTATGGTTTATTCTCCTATTCGCACATCGGTGATCGAAGTTTTTCGAAGGATGTCCGGGTCACATCCGCTTGTGTTTGGTGTGGATCGGTATTGACCATCGACCCAGCGGCACGATATTTTCAGTCACTCGTTACTTTGGACGTCGTTCTGATTAGTTTTGTATTAAGGCCTCCTTACGGTCATTGCCTTAAGTTGTAGGGGACATCAAGCTGGAGCTATAGTGAGCTGTCATATTCAGTTTAAGCAGTTTGTATTCCTCCTGTCGATTTTAGGTTGGAGTTATTGGAATAGAGAACGATAGAAATCCACTCATCTATTCATGGAGTTTATACTCCAGTCCGCGCTCTAGGGACTTAGAATTAGTTTATGAGCGATCGGTTCACGCTCGATTTATGTTCATGCTTTAGTCCACACTCTGGGGACTTAGAGTTATTTCCTGGGCGGTCGGTTCACACCCAACTTACGTTTATACTCTGGTCCGCACTCTGGAACTTAGAGTTATCTCGTGGGCGGTCGGTTCACGCCCGATTTATGTTTTTACTCCAGTCCGTGCTCTGGGGACTTAGAGTTGCCTCATAGTGGTCAGTCATACCTAAATTATGTTTATGCTCTAGTCCGCACTCTAGGGACTTAGAGTTATCTCGTGGGCGGTCAGTTCATGCCAGATTTATGTTTTTACTCCAGTCCACGCTCTGGGGACATAGAGTTGTCTCGTGGGCGGTCAGTCACACTCAAATTATGTTTATACTCCAGTCCGCACACTGGGGACTTAGAGTTATCTCGTGGGCAGTCGGTTCACACTCGATTTATGTTTTTACTCTAGTCCGCACTCTGGGGACTTAGAGTTGTCTCGTGGGCGGCCAGTCACACCCAAATTATGTTTATACTCCAGTCCCCACTCTGGGGACTTAGAGTTCTTTTGTGGGCAGTCGGTTCATGCCTGATTTATGTTTTTACTCCGGTCCGTGCTCTGGGGACTTAAGTTGTCTTGTGGGCGGTCAGTCACACCCAAATTATGTTTATACTCCAGTCCGCACTTTGGGGACTTAGAGTTATCTCGTGGGTGGTCAGCTCACGCCCGATTTATGTTTTACTCATGTCCGCGCTTTGGGGACTTACAGTTGTCTCGTGAGCGGTCAGTCACACCCAAATTATGTTTAAACTCCAGTCCGGACTCTGGGGACTTAGAATTATCTCCTAGGCGGTCGGTCACACCCAAATTATGTTTATACTCCAGTCCTCACTCTGGGGACTTAGAGTTATCTCGTGGGCGGTCGGTTCACGCCCGATTTATGTTTTTACTCTAGTTCGCGCTCTGGGGACTTAGAGTTGTCTCATGGGCGGTCAGTCACACCCAAATTATGGTTATACTCTAGTCCGCACTCTGGGGACTTAGAGTTATCTCGTGGGTGGTCGGTTCATGCCCGATTTATGTTTTACTCCATTCCGCATTCTAGGGACTTAGAGTTGTCTCGTGGGCGGTCAGTCATACCCAAATTATGTTTATACTCCAGTCCGTACTCTAGAGACTTAGAGTTATCTCATGGTCGATCGATTCAGGCCCGATTTATGTTTTAACTCCAGTCCGCACTCTTGGGACTTAGAGTTGGTCGATGGATGGTCGTATCACATCCATCTTTTTGGTGTTTATACTCTGGTCCGCACTCTGGGGACCAGAGTTAATAGATGGGTGGTTAGTCACACCCATTTTTGATTTATACTTCAGTTGTTAAGTCGAGGTAAGAGTTGTCGAATGAACGGTCGAACCATGTTCACCCATGGAATGGAATTTTGCCCCCAGCATTCAGGACAAAGCATAACAAATGGATGGTCAATTCACGACCACTTGGTGCCTCCAATCAAGTCGAGGAAGGAAGTAAGTGATGGATGGTTGGATCACATCCATGCTGGGGCTGGATAATCAGGTCTTGTACAATTTGCTTCGTACTCTTCCTAGCAAGTGGAAGTAGAGAGTTATTGGGTGGACAGTTAAGTCGCATCCACCTCAGGCTGTAGTTGTTTCCATGTGTTGAGAGCGATGGTTGATGAGTAGGCAGTCAGTCACGGCTACTTCGGGTCGGGTTTTCGAACTACCTCTTGTGTTCAAGGCAGAAGTTACCGTGTGGACGGTTGAATCATGTCCACTCTAGTTGGATCTCGGCATCACTAAGCTTCGAGAGAGGCATATGTATTTTGTCAAGCTTCATTTTATGACCTGGGGAGTAGATGATCGGGCCACATTCGCTCTAAATCTTTCTTAAGTCTCCAAGTCAAATGTGGAGGTTGATGAATGGATGGTCAGTCGTGTCCGCTTAGTATTGGATTTTGACCTTGTCAGGCTTTTCCATCTCGAGTCCTTGGCCCCAAGTCAGGGGAATATGACACCGTATGAGCGGTGGAATCATGTTTATCTTGATGAAGCTCCAAAGGTCCTATCATGGTTCGTAGGGATTGGTTGGCGGCCAACTCTAGGTACTTAGTCACCTGCATCATTTTTGAAGTAGTTTAGTTCAAGTTGATCGTAGTTCACATTGCAATTGTAATTGAAATAGAAATAATTCAAATAAGATCGAGATAAATCTCATTGATAAGTGAAGCAATTTCATATGCTCCCTATTCCACTTTGTCCAAGCCCTCCACAGATGGGAGCCGACTGCTGATGGTTCAACTAATAGTCAAAGTTCTTCACCGATAAGAGTCGGACGTTTCTGTCATCGTCAATCCGGTTCTTTTTAAGCTACAGCTACTTGTTATGCTTGTGAATGATGTTTGCATGCCCAAGATATGAGCAAAGCAAGGTGGACCGGTATCGACGGATTAGCGGTAAGTTACTTGGAGTCAGACCCGAGAAAATATGCTAGTTGCTTGGAGTCAGCCATTGATTTGTTTGGAGTCACTGAATTCGAAGACCCGTGATGAACAGTGCTTGAATTCATCTTGACGTTTGCTTTGGGAAAATCTTGATCTTACCCGAGTTTGGCTTTGAGCCAAAGTTTCCTGGGTTCTAGAATCTTGCTTGCTTTTGTACTGGTCAAAACTCACAGGCAAAGTTAGGCCTTGTGAGTTTGAACAAGTGAATGAAATTATTGCTGAATTACAGGAAGAAAATAGCTAAACATTTGTAGGTGGATATGTTAATAGAAAACGATTGGTATAGTGACCTTGGAACGATTGTATAAAATCGATCGTATAGAAACAAAAATGGTTAAACATTTGTCAGTGGATATGCTAATAGAAAACGATCGACTCAATGATCTTGGAATGATCGGTTAAGGAGCTAATCTGGAACGATCGATGAAGATGGTAATTGGAACGATTGGTGAAAAGGTTAACTGGAATGATTGTATAAAAACAATTGTATAGAAATGATCGACGAGGAACGATCATGTAGAAAAACAATCAGCCATACTCATGTTGGTGGAACGAACAATGTAAACCATCGTAAGGAACGATCGAATACGATGATGGAGCGTATGGATTTGTAATGAACGATCATTCATTGAGTGTGTATGGGTCATGGCCGATAATCGATCGTTCCCATATGCTCCAAAACTTGAAAATGTATGCACATACATCAATCACACGACTGATCGATAATTGATATTGAGATTTCCTTCTTCTACAGGGGAAGTAGACTTGGCTTCTCTGGCCATGGCTAATAGTTTCCTTGTAGATCTCTTTCAAATTTGAGTAGAATAGGAAACTTGATGATCTAAAACTGGATCTATCCCTCAAACATGAAAATCCACAAGTAGAAGATGAGATCCAATCAGGTTGAGAATTCATTTCTCAGAGAAAGCACCAAAATGTTGACGCCAAGAATGGGCATCAACACCCAATAGAATCTCATAGAGATTAAACAATGAATGAAATTAAAAACATAGCAGCAAAAGTAAATGAACACACGGATTTTTATAGTGGTTCGGCAATCATAGCCTACATCCACTTCATATTTTTATTAATCTTGCACTAGATTATGATTACAAGAATGTTTGGATCAACTGGGATCTATTAGTACAAAAGTGAAAAGTAAAAATGGCAGAGCTAACGTAGCAGAAAGAAGGATCCCCTTTTTCTGAAGCTATGACTGATGTATTTATAGGAGAAAACGTGCATGGATTGGGTCGAAACTTTGCAAGAAGGCTCTCTAGGTCCAAAGGGGCCCATCATATCGATCGGCCTTACTAATGCAAAGATTCAGATCGATCGGCCTAATGTTGGCCGATCCTTTTTCTTGGCTCCAATCATGGTACGATCATTCTTGAGAGGTCTCACTTGCCTCTTGAGATTGCTCCTAAAATATGGGATCATTCTGAGTTGTGGATTATGAGATATGGGTTGATCTTTGTTGAAGTTTGATGGTACACTGGACTATGCCGATCGATAGGATGGATCAGCAAGGACGATTGGAAAAATGATTGGTCATCCTCCGTCCTTCACTTTGAGATGCACGATTGTTTTTATATGCTCCCCTCTTCATTTTATTGATGCTGTAAAAGTCTCACATGATTTGGCTTCATGGATTTTGAGATATTGAACGTCCTCCAATGACTTGAACTGTTTCATGGATCGTTCTTTGGTCGATCCATACAAATCCTTGCTTCATCCGTACCTTGAGCATATGAACTTCAATCAACTCCAAACTTGAGATATAATTTCATGGGGTCGTGCTAGTTACTCCCTGCTAAATACACCTCGATCGGGTCCCGATTCAAATCTGCCTGACTATCATCTATAGTACTATACGTAATTGATTCCTAAGGCTGTTGATCATAAGTTTATAGTCAAATCGATGATATCATGGCTTTGCCAAAAGGTGGGATAACACATAGGGATGGCACCGTTTAAAGCTTTGTATGGAAGGCCATGCAAATATCCTGTTTGTTGGTTAGAGACCGGGGATATGTTAGTTCTTGGTCCAGATTTGGTTAGGGAAGCTGAAGAAAAGATTGAGTTAATTCGAGCTAAAATGAAGGAAGCTTAGTCTAGGCAGAAGAGTTATGTTGATAAGCGACGGAAAGACTTAGAGTTCTCAATCGGGGATCATGTTTTCGTTAGGGTATCACCGATGAAAGGTGTAATCAGGTTCGGGAAATTAGGAAATTGGCACCGAGATTCGTTGGACCATTTCCTATGGTAGAAAGGATCGGGAAACTCCCGTATAGAGTAGAGTTACTGAACGGTTTGGTAGGACTCCACAGTGTTTTCCATGTTTCTCATCTAAGGAAGTGTATTGGAGATCCAAAGACTGCTATAGCACCGACTATGTTAGATGACTTAGTAGTGGAGCCGAATTTGACTATAGTTAGAAAACCAGTTCGTATAATCGTGAGAGATGAGAAGAGACTAAGGAATAGGACAGTCTGATTAGTCAAAGTCCAATAGAGTGACGACGAGAGAGATTGTACTTGGGAAACTGAAGCAGGGTTAGAGATACTTATCCTAACTTGTTTCATGGTATGTTTTACCTTTATGATTGATTGTTATGAGTACCTTATTGTAATTTAGATGACGAAATTGTTTAAGGAGGGGAGTTTGTAACATCCCTAATTTTAAATAACATTATTCAGAAGATTTAATTAGATAAAAAAATAGAATATTGTAAAGGTTAAAGTGGTTAAAAGATTAAGATTTGTATAATTATAAGGTAGCCGTGCCTTAGGAATGAATGAACAAATGAAAATTTAACATGAAGTAAGTAGAGAAAATCAGATAAGGGAAAAATAGTAATAGGGTGTATTCTTATACCCTAAACCCTTAACACAATTTCATTTATAACATTCACAAACTAAAACTAAATACTAAGCTTGGCCGGCCACCATTAGAAGATAACAAGGGGAAGATAAGCAAGATTGCAAGAAGGAAGCTTAAGCTAATTAACCAAAGAGCAAATCTCAACCTCCTTAACAACGAGCTAAAGGTGAATAATAGGTTACATCTCATTTTTATTGTTTTCGGCTTCTAGATGGGATTCGAAATTATTTTGCAAATGATTTGCCATGTTTTGATTGTTTAAATGAATATATATATATATATATATGCTTGTTGATGATTTATGTTATTTCATATAGATTTTATGATAAGAATTGATTTGAAAAACCTATTAAATGACATCCAAACGGCTTGCATTTTTTATATGAGGTCAAAAATAATATTTTAGAGATGGGTTTCAAGTTTCATAATTTTCTGAGTTTTTGTGGATTTATTATAAATTTTATAGTAAAGAAATTGGGTAAATTGGGTTTAAATTAATTTCGGCTATTATATGTTAGCTTTGGGTCGGAAATTTAAATATGTTAGAAAATATATTAAAAGTGATTTATGGGAATTTTCGGAGAATTTGTAGGATCGTTTTCACCCTAGAGGGGGGGAGGTGAATAGGGTGATACTAATAATAATAAAAATTAATGCGGAAATAAAAACAATAACAGAAAGTAATGCGGTAGAGATCACACAGATTTACCCAGCTTCGGCAATAACCTGCTTACGTGCTGCCCTCAAGGTTTCTACTAGAAATTAAGTAGTCAGACGCTTACACACGTAAACTTGCAACACCCGCTACTTGACTAACCTAACTCTACGCTCAAAACCCTGCCACAACTCAGCCACTGAGTTGCGAATTCTCGAACTACACCACCGCAGTTCGTAACCTAATTACATAACTAGAGTTTCACAAATTTTAAAAGAAAACTACAAAATAAAACAAAACAACTAACCAAAACCCAAATTAATGAAAAATCTAAGACAAAATTAAAATAGGACCGGGCCACTTAAATTATAACACAAGAAAAATAAGGACGTCTACCTTTTCTCTTCAATTCGTATGCTCTGGCCGATCTTTCTTTGTTCCTCTTCAAAAAATTAGGGCTTCGTTCGATTGAAGCCGCCGCTTCTAGAATTGATCGATTGAGGTGTGCTTTTGCTTCTGGTTTCTTCGTCAATCGATTTGCTTGAGTTTCTCTCGGTAGCTTCAATTGATTCGAGTTTGAATGACACGAAATTGGTATGTGGTTTATGCTTTATTTTATTTGTTGATTTGTTTGGACTCGAATACTTGAATGTCGATGATGATGTGGGAATTTATAGGGAATAAAACCCTAAGTTATCGTTCGTATATTTTCTATTTGAATTCTTCAATTTGCTATGCTCGGCCATTGATTTGTAATCAAACATTGGCGATAACTTCTGACTTGTTCTTAGTTGAATATTGCTTGAATAGTTTGAGTCGGTTCCTTCTTTTGCTCCTACGACTTTGGCATTTGAATTTTGATCGAATGATTCACTAATTCATCATAATATTAACATCGACTTTTTCAACTCTTTCCTTAACTTTCATCGAACAGTTACTGATAGAAATTTGAACACTTCAATAGTTTTGATTGACCATTTCTTTTCTCCTTGACTTGTTTGAACTGCTATTTCACTGTTTTTGATTAGTTAATTTGACATTTCATTGAACTGTCATGTTCACTTGTGTGTGTGTCTTCACTTATTCACTGCCAATGTTTTTGCTATTGTATTGCTTGTAGTTGCATATACACATGTCTACACTTGATTCGAGCATACTGGTGTGTTCTTGTTATTGTATTCTGGTTTGGATTTGAATCTGGTTTGTGTGCATGGTTGCACTTGAGTCGAGCTGGTGCCATTTGAATGATCATTGTTCTGGTCTTGTCTGGTTCAATTTGTTTTGAGTTTTGACATGTTCACTTCTGAACTGTAGTCTTGTTTCACTGCTCCATTGTTGTCTCCTCTGTTGCATATGTTTTTCACTGTGTATATACATATATACATGTGTGAGCATGCATGTATATATGTATGCTGTGTTGAGGCATTTGTATTTATGCAGAGTTGTATGTTGAATTGTCTTCATGCTTTTCTTGATCCATTTGTAGTCCTCATGTTGAAGTATGGTTGTCACTGCACATTGATCTCGTATTCATGAAGTCTGGTTCACTTCAGTTCTGAATTTTTCATTTTCCTTTTGACCTTTGTACATTTGAGCATGTTGAACTTGGTTCTGGTTTTGTTATGAAGTCTGGTATGTGGTTCATTTTGAAGTTGGTTTAGTTCTTTTACCATTTTGTGTTCAGACTTGTTTTCATGTGCTTGCATATTGTTGATTTGGGTCTTGTTAGGAACTTGTTCTGCTTCGAGTTAACTTACCAGTTGCTTCGAGCCAGTTCATGCCAGAGTTTCCTTCATTCTGCTTGTTTTATGATGAACTTGTGTTGCTAGCTTCATGTGTACATTTGTGCACTTGTATTTGTCTCTGGTTGTATACATACCTGAAATGCACTAAACCCATCTGCCTTGAGTCCACTTCATGTTGTATGTTGTATGCATGTGCACTGGTTCGTCTTGGAGTCTACATGTGAGTACATTTTGTTTTGGTGCTGGTTGGACCTGAACTGATTTGTTATTTTGGTCGAGACTGTGTTGCATGCTCATGTTCATCCCTGAACCATGTGACTGAATGCCTGAATGCTTTCATTTGGATATGTCTGGCGTTGTTGTTATGTTGTATTTTCTTGTAGCATTGCTTTGCATTTCTGAAATGTTGGTTGAGTTGAAATGTTGCATGCACCACTATGTACATATGCACTGCCCTGTACTTGACCATTTGGTTGAAGCTGTGTTTATGTTTTTGTACTTGAGTTGAATCCAGTTTAGGCTTGGGTTTGACCTTATGCTCACCTGTCCCTGCAATTTTAACAAGCAAGTGTATATCGGTGTGCACGGCCTTGTGGCATGTACGGTGATACACTGTGCATGTCACAAGTTGTTCGTGTAAGATGAATTAACAAAAATAATGACAAACAACCCAAATAACTAAGGCAAACAATATTTTCAAACACACACTTCATTTTGCACTGAAAAAATATTTCTTTTTCAATTTTACCGTGTCGGTTATTTAACAGGTATAACAGATGGCTGGACACAAGCTGAAGCTAGTCAAGATCAAGTGTATGAGTTTGAGTGAATTATGTAGTGAGGTGAAATATGTATGAAAAATTGTATATTGAAAATTGTGTTGTAATTGAAGTTGTATTGTAATTGAAAATGTGTAAATGTAGTGAGAGCTCAAATTTATACTATTTGAATTTGTAATAAAATATTTGTTTGAATAAAATATTTGTTTAAATATGAATTCTGAGTTATTTATTTTATTCAAAAAATATTTAATTAATTATGTGGAAAAATAAGATAGTACAATAACAAATACATTTAAATGAATATATATATATATGTTTATTATCATCAAACAAAAATCATAGACTATTGTATTCTACAATCTCCCCCTTTTAATGATAACAAACATATATTAAGATTTTCACTCTATTAAATGTATTAGGTCTTGATGAATTCCATTAGCTCTCCCTATTTGAATGCTCCCCCTACATAGATGCATGTAGATAAAACTGAAAAATCAATTAAAATTAACTTTGAATAAAAACACTCTCGAATATTAGTAAGGATATCGCTCAAAAATAAAAATCTTAACCTCTCCCTCCCTTTTGTTATCATCAAATAATAATAATAATAATAATAATTGAAATAGGTACGATTTTGATTAAAAATATAAAATCAAATCAAGAGGGAAATATTAATTTCAAATTCCAATTAATCAAACGAAAATCATAATATTTTATTAGTTAGAAACAAACTCCACTTTAGAGAAATGGTAGGATTATGGAAAATTTTATATAGTGACAAAAGTTTGATATTTTCAATAAAGAAATAATTTTTGCATTTCTCTTATCAAATATTATACAAAAAAAATGTGAAGCGCTTACTAACCATGCATAACTGTTAGGACTTTTAAATAAGGTTAGTTGTTACCCCTTTTTAAAAAAAATGTCAAGTATTTTCTAACCATGCATAACCATGAAGACTTTTAAATGATATTAGAATATACTTGATATTTATCCCTTTCTTATATGCGTCCCATCCATGCATAACCGCGAGGAATTTTAAATGAGAATGGAAGCCCATATATAGAAATTCAAGTAATTCACACATGCATAACCGCGAGGACTTTTAAATGAGAGTGAATACTTTAGGATATAATTATTTTACAAAAAAATATTTCCTTATTTTGAAATACCAAATTATGCACACTATATTATGATGTATGGATTGATAGAATGGTGAATGTGATAGAAATGATCATAGAATAAGTACTAATCTAAAAATATTATAAAATTTGTTTAATTTTCATGAACTTATAAAATTATACTTCCTCTTGTTATGAAGTATAATTTAATCACTATCCATCACTTTTCAAGCACTATAATAATTTTGATGAGTTCTAAAAGATTCAATTAGTCAATGATTATCTTTTCTAGAGTACATCTCTTACCGAAATAAACTAGAGTACTTTTAGCATGATGAAAACCCAAGTTTCAAAAATTATAATAAGTGAAAATCAATTTTTCTATAAGGGGGTTTTGTGAAAAATGACTTCTAATTGAAAATCAATATAAATAATTACAAAAATGATTTCAACGTGAGATGATATCAGATACCACTTGTATTTAAGATATTCATGGTGATATATAGTGGTATATAAGAAAAACGTGAACTCCTAGACACTTGAATTGTTTTTTGAAATTTTTCAGCACGTCCATTTATATCAAGCACGAGTAAAGTAATCTATATTGAGCAAAAAGACACATTCAAAAAATTCGTCAAAGTAGTTTTTCATGACATTCCAAAGTGAATCAGTAAAAACTAAAAACAGAAAAGTTGTAGCATTATCGGTTAGCTTTCCAAAACTTCAAGAATTTGAAAAATCAAAGTTGAGATGTTCAAGATACGGTAGAAATACTTCAACAATGTCGTTGAAAACATAATTAACAATATGTGAA
This sequence comes from Allium fistulosum, assembly GCA_030737815.1. NCBI lineage: Eukaryota > Viridiplantae > Streptophyta > Magnoliopsida > Asparagales > Amaryllidaceae > Allium > Allium fistulosum. The sequence continues at coordinate 1,286,319,372 of CM060901.1, read as the reverse complement.
CAAAATTGAGTTAAGAGATCATACCTCACTTTCCTTCGATGCCGTGATATCCAAAATGCGATGATCTCCATCTAATCTTTATAGGCTAAGGAACATTTACATTTTAGTTTATCAATCACCTAGAATAGCTCGAAATCTATCTCCATCAAATTTGTTCCTTAGCCCTTATGTGTCTAAATTTTGGAGAAGGTAACTGGTTAACTAAGGATGTAGGACCACTATTATTATCTATCGAAATCTTTGGTACCAAATTTGTCTATATAACAAATCGTTAGCATCTACAATTGTACCCTTGGGAATCCAAATTTGTTTAAATTTCAAACCATTTATATTCATACCTTTTGGAATCCATATTTGTTTAACGATTTTGTGTTTGTATATATTTTGACAATTATTCTTGTCATGTCCGATATTTCCACACTTTACGCATTTGGGTATCACACTTTTCCCTTTAACAGTGTTATTAGTCGTTTGTTCATATTTTGACACTTTCGCAAATCCAAATCCTTTCCTTTAATTCATGAAGAGTTGATTTTCTAAGAGCATATTAAATGATCTTTCTCTAGTGAAAAATTTCCGAGTAATCAACTCAAGTTTATTAACTTTGGATTTTAAAAGTTTATTTTCATTCATTAGCTTCGAACAACAGCTAATAGTACTATCTCTCTTTTCAAAATTATTCATTTTCAAGCCCATATTTTCATTTTGAAGCTCTCTAATTTTAGTCTCAATTTCTAGCATCTCGGTTTCAAAGAGTTGGAGTTTTTTAAATTTAATTTTTTCAAAATCCTTGATTTTTTCAATCTCCTTTTCAAACTCGTGATTTAATTGAATAATTTCATATTTGCTCAAAGTCACGTTTTCTTTTTCAAGGGTTTTGAAATTTTCGTTGACCTCATTTAATTTCTTTTCAAAAATCGCACATTTAGAACTTCCGACCTCTTAAAACTATCTAACTCTTTTTGCAAAATATTATTTTTACAAATCAACTCAGTTTTGTTTTCATGAAAACAAGCAAATTCCTTTTCATAGTCCAAACACCTTTTGCAATTAGAATTTTTATTTTTCTTAATATTTTTAAGCTCATTTTCCAAATCATTATTTTTCTTATGCAGTTTAGATTGGTCTCTTTTCAACTTATTATTTTTCATCTCAAGAGCTTCATTATTTTCAATTAATTTTCAGCACTGGAGAACTAAATCATTGAATGAAAGATCACTTATCTCATCGGCTATTGAATCTTTATCACTGCTGTCTTTTGCAAATCCTGTCACGCACGTTTCTTCAACTGAGTCGATTGTGGAGGATTTCTCACCGTTGTTGACTTTTGCACCATATATTGCATCAAAAGTATTCCAGATTTCCTGTGCACTTTCACAATGAGAGATATAGTTAAAATTATCTCGATTAATATGAGAATATAGTATATGCATAGTAAGAGCATTAATCGAAGTATTTTTCTTTTCTACTATATCACACCCATTTTCAATAATATCCCAACATCTAGAATTAATAGATTTTAAATAAAATTACATTTTTAATTTCCAATTTAAAAAATCTTTTCCATCAAAAGTAAGGGGAATAATACTCGACTAACTCTCGCTAGATTTGCAACTAGGGTTAGACATCTATGCTAGCTTTGATACCACTTGTAGGATCGTTTTCACCCTAGAGGGTGGTAAATATGGTGATACTAATAATAATAAAAATTAATGCGGAAATAAAAACAATATCAAAAATTAATGCAGTAGAGATCACACATAGACTTACCCAGCTTTGGCAATAACCTGCAACATGCTGCCCCCAAGGTTTCTACTAGAAATTAAGTAGTCAGACGCTTACACACGCAAACTTGCGACACCCGCTACTTGACTAACCTAACTCTACGCTCAAAACTCTGCCATGACTCAGCCACTAAGTTGCGAATTCTCGAACTACACCACCGCAGTTCGTAACCTAGTTACACAACTAGAGTTTCAAAAATTTTAAAAGAAAACTACAAAATAGATCAAAACAACTACACTAAACCCTAATTAATTAAAACTATAAGCCCAAATTAAAATAGGACCGGCCCACTTAAATTATAACACAAGAAAAATAAGACGTCTCCCTTTTCTCTTTAATTCGTATGCTCTGGCCGATCTTTCTTTGTTCCTCTTCAAAAAATTAGGGCTTATTTCGATTGAAGCCGCCGCTTCTAGAATTGATCGATTAAGGTGTGCTTTTGCTTCTGGTTGCTTCGTCAATCGATTTGCTTGAGTTGCTCTCGGTAGCTTCAATTGATTCGAGTTCGAATGACATGAAATTGGTATGTGATTTATGCTTTATTTTACTTGTTGATTTGTTTGAACTCGAATACTTGAATGTTGATGATGATGTGGGAATTTATAGGGAATAAAACCCTAAGTTATCATTCGTATATTTTCTATTTGAATTCTTCAATTTGCTATGCTCGACCATTAATTTGTAATCGAACGTTGGTGATGACTTCTGACTTGTTCTTAGTTGAATATTGCTTGAATATTTTGAGTCGGTTCCTTCTTTTGCTCCTACAACTTTGGCATTTGAATTTTGATCGAATGATTCACTGATTCATCATAATATTAACTGCGACTTTTCAACTCTTTCCTTAACTTTCATTGAACTATTACTGATAGAAATTTGAACACTTCAACAATTTTGATTGACCATTTCTTTCCTCCTTGACTTGTTCGAACTGCTACTTCACTGTTTTTGATTAGTGGATTTGACATTTCATTGAACTGCCATGTTCACTTGTGTGTGTGTCTTCACTTATTCACTGCCAATGTTTTTGCTATTGTATTGCTTGTAGTTGCATATACACATGTCTACACTTGATTCGAGCATACTGGTGTGTTCTTGTTATTGTATTCTGGTTTGGATTTGAATCTGGTTTGTGTGCATGGTTGCACTTGAGTCGAGCTGGTGCCATTTGAATGATCATTGTTCTGGTCTTGTCTAGTTCAATTTGTTTTGAGTTTTGACATGTTCACTTCTGAACTGTAGTCTTGTTTCACTGCTCCATTGTTGTCTCCTCTGTTGCATATGTTTTTCACTGTGTATATACATGTATACATGTGTGAACATGCATGTATATATGTATGTTGTGTTGAGGCATTTGTATTTATGCAGAGTTGTATGTTGAATTGTCTTCATGCTTTTCTTGATCCATTTGTAGTCCTCATGTTGAAGTGTGGTTGTCACTGCACATTGATCTTGTATTCATGAAGTCTGGTTCACTTCAGTTCTGAATTGTTCATTTTCTTTTTGACCTTTGTACATTTGAGCATGTTGAACTTGGTTCTGGTTTTGTTATGAAGTCTGGTCTATGGTTCATTTTGAAGCCGGTTTAGTTCTTGTACCATTTTGTGTTCAGACTTGTTTTCATGTGCTTGCATATTGTTGATTTGAGTCTTGTTAGGAGCTTGTTCTGCTTCGAGTTAACTTACCAGTTGCTTCCAGTTCATGCCTGAGTTGCCTTCATTCTGCTTGTTTTATGATGAACTTGTGTTGCTGGCTTCATGTGTACATTTGTGCACTTGTATTTGTCTCTGGTTGTATACATACCTGAAATGCACTGAATCCATCTGCCTTGAGTCCACTTCATGTTGTATGTTGTATGCATGTACACTGGTTCGTCTTGGAGTCTACATGTGAGTACATTTTGTTTTGGTGCTGGTTGGACCTGAACTGATTTGTTGTTTTGGTCGAGACTGTGTTGCATGCTCATATTCATCCCTGAACCATGTGACTGGATGCCTGAATGCTTTCATTTGGATATGTCTGGCGTTGTTGTTATGTTGTATTTTCTTGTAGCATTGCTTTGCATTTCTGAAATGTTGGTTGAGTTGAAATGTTGCATGCACCACTATGTACATATGCACTGCCCTGTACTTGACCATTTGGTTGAAGCTGTGTTTATGTTTTTGTACTTGAGTTGAATCCAGTTTAGGCTTGGGTTTGACCTTGTGCTCTCCTCTCCTTGTAATTTTAACAAGCAAGTGTATATCGGAGTGCACGGCCTTGTGGCATGTACGGTGATACACTGTGCATGTCACAAGTTGTTCGTGTAAGATGAATTAACAGAAATAATGATGATCAACCCAAATAACTGAGGCAAACAATATTTTCAAATACACACTTCATTTTGCACTGCAAAAATATTTCTTTTTCAATTTTACTGTGTCGGTTATTTAACAGGTATAACAGATGGCTGGACACAAGCTGTTATCCCGCCTTTTGGCAAGGCCGTGACACCAAAAAGTTGACCGGGAAACTAAAGATAGCTCGTAGTAAAAGTTCGTTATACACTGTTTCGCCATGGATATCGATGAATTTTGTTCGAGCCCGGGTCAGGCTACAATTGATAGGACATGATGAGAAAAACCATAAAAGCCAGCGGTTCAAATTTCAGGTTAATCGGAGTTCGTATGAATGAGATATGATCGATCCAAATTAGATACAAGGTGTTGTTCGAATCCATCAGAAAACCAAGGTGACGACCTGTTCGAATCGATCAGATTCGTATCCATCAGGGAGGCATCGTCAAGTTCGAATCCATTGGAGCTTGACAACTTCGAATCGATCATCTTCGGATCGATCAGGCACGGGTCAATTCGCAGGCATGAAGCTCGAGTCCATCTACTCGTATCCATCACCGCACCTTGGTTCGTATCCATTGACTTCGTATCGATCAGAATGGTCAAGCCTTCGTATCCATGAATTTCATATCGATTGATCGATGCCTAGTTCGAATCGATGAACAAATCGAACTAGACGTTGAAAGCTGAAACGAGATACGCGAAGGACTGATTCAAAATAGATAACAGTACCCGATACAAACAAGGCGAAATTCATGGATACGAATTGGTCAATGCGCCACTGGAAGTGGATCGATACGGGAAACTCGTGCCATGTAATCCCTTGCGCACGTGCTTCTGATCGATACGAAGGGACGAATGCAAAACATGGATTCGAACGCGACAGTGCACACGAAAACACAATATTGAATCGATCATATCTCACGAACCGCTGGTCCAAATACAACGAAATTTTTACAGTAGCTTCCACGCAAGGTAAAGAGCAATCCTACCAAGTTTCAGCTCGATTGGAGCATTTTCTGATCGATACGAAGTTGTTTCGAATCGATCCCAGATGGAGTTGAAACTTGGTGGGACCGGGCGCGTGGACCCACTCACGTGTCTGAAAGAATCTCCCGAAGTTTGGGCGCGATCTCAGCCTCCTACGCCTATAAATAGCCCCCTGAAGCCTACAGAAAAGGGATCTTTTTTTGGCCATTCAACGTCCAGACTCTGCCGGATTCAACTCTACTCCTTTCCATTGCTTTCAAACTCAGATTCATTCATTGTATTTGCTGTAATCATCTGTAATCATTGAAGAACATCAATAAAAGATAAAATCCTTGAAGTGGACGTAGGCCGGATATAGCCGAACCACTATAAATTGTGTGTCACTGTCCATTATTTCTGGATTGTTGTTTTTTGCTGGCTTAGATCTGATATTTGTGATTGAATATTGCTGATTTGTGTTCATACACTGGTGCTTTCACAACACTTGGGGTTTGTGACCAATTTTGGTGCAAACACTTTGGTGCTTTCACCGAGAAGGCTAATTCAGGAGTTCTATCATTTAGAAGTCGAATTCGAAGACTTAAGAGCTCAGATCTGAGAAGATATGACGAGGCAAACTAGTAGAAGACAAAGGCCAGAGCAAAGTCAGCATGAAGGGAGTCAAGAGGCTTCCTCGGGGGCAAACCAAGCATCGATCTTCATCACCAGGGATGAGATGGAGACAATGATGAAGAGACAGGAGGAAATGATCCAGAATTTGCTTCAATAGATTGGACAACTTGGAGCGCAAAATCAAGGAACAACCAGAATCCAGAACGGAGCAGGACCATCTGGCGCAGCACCGGAGCTGGGGGGCACACACTTAGAGCATGTTGATCCAATCCCGGGAAGAGATTCAGGGACATCCGAACAACCTGGTGGCAATGAAGGGATGAACGCTCAGCCAGGGGGGCAGAACGAAGGTGATACTCAAAGATCACAGCCTGGCGACAACGACAGGTTGGCGGAGATGGTCAGACGGGCCATGAGAGGCGGACTAGTCAATAGAGATCTGGAGGATGTACATAGGAGTCCCTTTACTCCTACGATCAGGCAGGCCAGGAATCCACCAAACTTCAAGCTACCATCGGTGGAAATGTATGATGGGAGGACAGATCCAGCGGTCCATCTAACGAAGTATATGAGGCACATGGAAGTGCTGGGGGCATCACAGGAAGTCATGGCTCGGTGCTTTCCATTGTATTTGTCGGACATCGCAGCGCTATGGTTTAGACAACTGGAGAGTGGCTCCATTGGGACTTGGACAGATTTAACAGAAAGGTTTATGAGACAATTCAGGGTTCATATTTCGAGACCCAAGAACGTGATGAGTTTGGCGACTCTAAAGCAGAAAGCTGGGGAGTCTTTGAGGAATTTTCTGACGCGATTTAATGCGGCAGCAGCGTCAGTGGATCGATCAGATCCATCTATGGTCATGATGGCAGCTGTATCTGGAATATATGATGGCACGGAGTTCAAGAATTCACTAACTAAGGATCCACCTATGGACCTGGGAGAGTTTTATCATGAAGCCGAAAAGTTTTTGCGATTAGAGGATGCTCGTACGGAGAGAGAAGAAGAAATCGATGTTTATGCAATTAGAGGCGGTAATTCACCTGAAAAAGGTGCAGAGACTGGTAAAGGGAAGCGAAAGGCTGAAGAAAATGATGACAGGTCAAAGCGGCAACGGAGGGAGCCGCGATTTACCACCTATTCAGAACTGAACGAGGGTTTGGAGCGAATCTACCAAGACACCCGAGAGCAAGTTGCCTATCGCAGACCAATGCGACGGGATCCAACTACCGACGAGAGAAAATCAGACAAATATTGTTTATTCCACGAGCTGAATGGACATAGCACAAATGACTGTAGACACCTGAAGGATGAGGTAGAAGGGCATATCAGGAACGGTAAGCTACTTCGGTATGTGAGGAGGCGAGCTCCAACGGTGGAACCAGAGCGGCCACCATCTACATCAGCCAGGGGTGACCCCGAGCCGGGGCACCGTATGGTTATCAATTGATTTAAATAACGATGAACAAGTCGTAAACTTCTCACTAACAACATCAAACCATTTACGCATGTATGAGATCACGAACGATCCATAGGCATGCTCTGAATGATTATTGACTGTCTCGTAGTGAGAATTTACACTTCGACATCCTTGCTTTGCTTTTTGTTTCATGTTGATTTGGACATTTAGACTTTGTTTGTTTGGATATTTCTGTTATGGAATTCATGTGAACGTTAATTTGATATTTGCAATTCTGTAGAAGAATTCACTCGCGTATGCTTTGGATCGCGAATGGTCCACAAGCACGCCTTGTATGGCGACGAACCGCCGCGATCGCTGAATCAGAAATTCACCCGAACGTGAATCTGACATCGATAATACTAAGTCCCCCCCGGGCACTCTCATTCGCCTCGAACGGCACCCGACCTCGAACGGTCACCGTTTGCCTCGAACGGCATCCGACCGCGAACGGTCACACTTCATCTAGTATAACAGTCGATCGCGAACGATCACACTCTGCCTCGTGCGGCACTCGACCACGAACGGTCGCAATTCACCAAATATGGCATTCGATCGCGAACGATCACATTCTGCCTCGTGCGGCATCCGATCGCGAACGATCACATTTTATCTCGTGCACCATGCGACCACGAACGGTCACAATCCAGCGTAATTCGTCTAGAACGACACCCGATCGCGAACGATCACGTTTCTGCCTCGTACGGCACTCGATCGCAAACGATTACATTCTTATTTCCACGCCACCCGACCACGAACGGTCCCATTTTGTTATTTGCCGCGAACGGCACCCGACCACGAACGGTCCCATTTTGTTATTTGCCACGAACGGCATCCGACCTCGAACGGTCCCATTTTACCTCAAACGACATACGGTCGCGAACGATCGTCATTCGTGGTCAGGAAAGACTACCAAGTTCTTTGCAGGTCGATGATAGGATATGAACATCCAGCTTATGGAACTACAAAACACACCTTCCTATCGCAAGACATGTTTTGGGGGGCAAATGTTATCCCGCCTTTTGGCAAGGCCGTGACACCAAAAAGTTGACCGGGAAACTAAAGATAGCTCGTCGTAAAAGTTCGTTATACACTGTTTCGCCATGGATATCGATGAATTTCGTTCGAGCCCGGGTCAGGCTACAATTGATAGGACATGATGAGAAAAACCATAAAAGCCAGCGGTTCAAATTTCAGGTTAATCGGAGTTCGTATGAATGAGATATGATCGATCCAAATTAGATACAAGGTGTTGTTCGAATCCATCAGAAAACCAAGGTGACGACCTGTTCGAATCGATCAGATTCGTATCCATCAGGGAGGCATCATCAAGTTAGAATCCATTGGAGCTTGACAACTTCGAATCGATCATCTTCGGATCGATCAGGCACGGGTCAATTCGCAGGCATGAAGCTCGAGTCCATCTACTCGTATCCATCACCGCACCTTGGTTCGTATCCATTGACTTCGTATCGATCAGAATGGTCAAGCCTTCGTATCCATGAATTTTGTATTGATTGATCGATGCCTAGTTCGAATCGATGAACAAATCGAACTAGACGTTGAAAGCTGAAACGAGATACGCGAAGGACTGATTCAAAATAGATAACAGTACCCGATACAAACAAGGCGAAATTCATGGATACGAATCGGTCAATGCGCCACTGGAAGTGGATCGATACGGGAAACTCGTGCCACGTAATCCCTTGCGCACGTGCTTCTGATCGATACGAAGGGACGAATGGAAAACCTGGATTCGAACGCGACAGTGCACACGAAAACACAATATTGAATCGATCATATCTCACGAACCGCTGGTCCAAATACAACGAAATTTTCACAGTAGCTTCCACGCAAGGTAAAGAGCAATCCTGCCAAGTTTCAGCTCGATTGGAGCATTTTCTGATCGATACGAAGTTGTTTCAAATTGATCCCAGATGGAGTTGAAACTTGGTGGGACCGGGCGCGTGGACCCACTCACGTGTCTGAAAGAATCTTCCGAAGTTTGGGCGCGATCTCAGCCTCCTACGCCTATAAATAGCCCCCTGAAGCCTACAGAAAAGGGATCTTTTTTTGGCCATTCAACGTCCAGACTCTGCCGGATTCAACTCTACTCCTTTCCATTGCTTTCAAACTCAGATTCATTCATTGTATTTGCTGTAATCATCTGTAATCATTGAAGAACATCAATAAAAGATAAAATCCTTGAAGTGGACGTAGGCCGGATATAACCGAACCACTATAAATTGTGTGTCACTGTCCATTATTTCTGGATTGTTGTTTTTTGCTTGCTTAGATCTGATATTTGTGATTGAATATTGCTGATTTGTGTTCATACACTGGTGCTTTCACAACACTTGGGGTTTGTGACCAATTTTGGTGCAAACACAAGCTGAAGCTAATCAAGATCAAGTGTATGAGTTTGAGTGAATTATGTAGTAAGGTGAAATATGTATGAAAAATTGTATATTGAAAATTGTGTTGTAATTGAAGTTATATTGTAATTGAAAATGTGTAACTGTAGTGAGAGCACAAATTTGTACTATTTGAATTTGTAATAAAATATTTGTTTGAATAAAATATTTGTTTAAATATGAATTCTGTGTTATTTATTTTATTCAACAAATATTTATTTAATTATGTGGAAAAATAAGATAGTACAATAACAAATACATTTAAAAATATATATATATATATATATATATGTGTGTGTTTATTATCATCAAACAAAAATCATAGACTATTGTATTCTACAGAATTTTCCTAAGTGTTTTATATGTTTATAAAAGGAGAAAGGCAATTGGTTAAATGTTTTAAATCATTAATTACTGAATTCGGTAGCACTTTCATAAAAGATTTTGGAAAAAATTGGCAACCAATTAGATGTTGACAAATAAGGCAGGTTAGTTAGAAAGATATTACTTTAAAAATTTAAAAATCTGTTTTTTTAAAAGATTGTTGTTTCGCCACTTTCGGCCGCACCTTTCGACCCTACACTACCGCCTCCATCCTAGTTGAAACTAATACACATGGTATTAATGCCTTGGTACGTAGTGGATTGGAAATAGGCGAAAGGTATAGAGTCGAAACGTGCTTGCGAAGGGGTCGAGGCCTTGTTTTGCTTTCTAAAGAGATGTCGCTTGCTTTTCTTTCGAAAGAATGCTTTCGAAAGGGTTTTAATATAGCTTTCAAAAGAGGTTGTTGCCTTTTGTTTCAAAATAAGCTTTCGACAGGGTCGAAACCCCTGTTGCTGCATTCTACCCTTCGACCTAGTTGAGGCCGCTTTAGCCTTCAAACAAATGTTCCGAAAGGGTGCTTTTGTCTTTACTAAGAAGCTGCCTCTCCATGCTTTCAAAAGGGATGGTTTCGAAACCATCTGCTTTCTTTTACTTAGGAATAAGGCTTTCGAAAGAGTCGCTTTTGCCCTAGTTGTTTTAAGATCCTTTGTTCTATTGAAAGATAAACCCAAAGGTTTTGAAAAGAATGTTTTAAATGGTTTCGAAACTATGTTCCACAAGTTTTTACTTGAACCCAGTGCTTTTGAAAGGTTTGTTTTAAGTAAAGGACTTTATTGCTTTCGAAAGGTATATAATGAAGGTTTCGAAGGGGAGGTCCCCAAATATTTTCGAAAGGTTTACTTTTAGTAATTGAATGGAAGGTTTCCAATGCTTTCGTAAGGCAAGTTTGAAGTGTTTTGAAAAGAGGATGTCTAAGGTTCTATAAAGCTTTCGAAAGGACACTTCCAATAGTTTTGAAAGGTCTATTTTAAATGATTTCGAAAGGTATGTTTCCGCCTTTCGGCCTAGAGTTTCAAGGTAAAATAGTTAACTTGTTTCGAAAGGGGAACTTTCAAAGGCTTCGAAAGAGATTGTTTAAAGCATTTAAAGAAGGGTTTCAAGGGATTTCATCAACAATGTTTTATGTAAAGCATATATCATGGTAAATAGATTTGAGTAAAGCAAAAGTATATTTTCCTTGTCTAAGTATGATTTAAAGGGTTAAATCAATTTGAAAGAAAGGTTTTCAAGGAAAATTTGATGGGTAGTTAACCCAAAGTAAATGACTCAAATATTCGAATACCAGATGGGACTGGTATAGGGTTGCTCCATATACATTAGCTATAGCCCCAAGCTAATTTAGTCCAAAATTCAAGTGTGTTAGGCTTAGCCGCATGTAAGACTTAAATGATGTTACACACCGAAAGGAATATGTAGAGAAGGAGGATAGGTTATGGGTGAGCCCGCAAAACCATTAGTATCGGTTGACCCTGGGAGAAGTAAGTTAAGAACAAAACATCCAGAAGTGTGTCTAATAGGTGTTAGATTATTTATTTTGTCTGGTAGGCCCGAATCAGCCAATGGTTAGTAGTTAGACAAAAAAAACTATATTGTTCGGACAGGCAGTCCATTTGTTACATGATTTATGAGCATATATGATATTACTATTATAGTTTTAATCAGTTTGATTGCACGATTCTGATTTGCAAAACGATATGTTTTAAAGGGATATTAGTGAAGGAAAACCCGTTCCACTAAGCGGCGTATGTAGTCTCACTTAATATCAGAAAACCAAGATGTAATAGTATTATTCACACCAGGCTTTATGTCTGACTTGAAGTTTATATGTTCCCCTTAAACTTTCGAATTCTTAAAATTAATTTGATTAGATTGAGATTCAAGGTTTTACAAGTTTAATAGGTGGACGAATAAAGCTTCTAAATATGTGCAGGAGGAAAAATTAGCTATTTAGGAGTTGTTATTTTATTTCCACTGTGATGTATTAAGACTGATATGTCTTTTGAGTGCTCCAATCATCTAAGGGGGCATCTTCATACGTCGCTTTTGGCGTAAATTGTAATAGTTATGTTTGATCAAAACCTGGGAAACGTTTGGGATTGTATAATGGAATATGAAACATGATTTTGAAATGTAATCAGTAAAGTTGTTTTTTGGAATCTGTGGTTTTGTTTCATATTCATGTGCTTCTGATATTATGGATACCATTAACATTACCATATTTTATCATCGGAATTTAATACTATAGATGACTACAGCATCTGTAGTGCTTAGCTTCAGGCCTCAAGATAGGGGATGTTACACTTAGATCCTGCCTCGGGCCGAAAGAAACTATTGCTCTGGCCGCTTGAAAAGAAGAGGAGCCCTTGGGATCAGACTCTGAAGATTCAGCGATATTTTCCCTTTGTCGGAAGATGTTAGAATGTCAAAGTATCGGAGTCTCGCGACGGCAAGGTCTAAGGGTTCATTTCCACGAAGGATCTCCCTCACTAATTTCTCTTCATCTAAATCGTCTTCGCCAAGGTCTCTCATTTTCATTTCAACAATATACTCCCAGGCCTCGACGAGCGACTCAAGATAAACCTCACCAAGAAAGCTCAGATCACGGTGGAGGACTTCAGCATTGTATTCGATGATCAGGGGATCAAACATGCTCTTGATTTCATTCCGACCGGCTTCCTTGGCATCCTCTACATGGGCTTCTTGTTGTACTCTCATCTCGTTGTGGCCTGCTTCCTTTGCCTCTTCTTTGAAGACTTCAATCTGAGCAAGTTTCTCATCAAGTTTAATCTTTAAAGTCTAAGCCTCAACAGCTTCTTCGCAATATCTCTGCGATTCTTCTTGAGCTTCAATCTTCTCTTCCCTCCCTTTCTTAAGAAACTCTTCAAGCTCCTCAACACGGCGGGCCAACATATTTTTTCTCTTTTTGTAAGGAATCTTTTTCCAAGGCGAGTGCACTACTACGGTCGAGGGCAGCATCAAGTTTCTTTTTATGGGTGGCTTCCAGACGACTCACTGGCTTAGATGTTTCCTTGGCACTTTTTTCTGCTTCGGTTATTTTCGACGTCAACTTCGAGATCTCATTATCTTGGTGCTTAATTATATCTTTATCATGGATCGCCTCTAGCTTGAGATGATCTATCTCATGTTGTCGCTCAACAGACACCTCAGAGATTTTTTCTGCTAAGTGCTGGACATGCTGTATGAAAACATCGTCGATGCATGCGAGAGAGCCTGGTTTGACAGTCCCTGGGATTGTATGGATGGAGGGGAGGAACTTAAGCCCATCAATACAAATCTTTGGGAAAATGACCTTAAGCTCGGCCAATTTCTCTACCGTGGAAGCTTCAGGAGCAACGGTTGGTAAAGATGGATCAGAAGCAACAATTGGATGTTTGCTTGACCTACGATCATGGGACTGCTTAGAGCTAGATGAACTAAAATATTGCTTGGAAGGTATGGGAGCTGGAGGACCGTGAAAAGAGGTCTGATCACCACTATGCACATAATGATTAGTTTGCACTTCTTGATGAGATGGCTGAGATTGGCATTTATGCTTTGAAGATGAAGATTCCCTCGAGCGGCGGCTTCTTTCTCGGCCGTAATCCCTCTCTCTACGCCTACCTGATTCTGAATCACGTCAGGATCCATATTGTGTCGAGGAGCTTCTCAAGCGACCAAAAGCTCGGGATTGAAAAATTGAACCTACAAAAAACAAATACCTGAGTATAAGTAACCATTGCACAAAAGATAGACGGAAATAGTGTGGTGAAGTGCACGTGATTGTGAGTGTTCTAGTGTTCCCCCAATGGACCGGTTGCTGCAAGCAGCCTTGCTCATAGGAGTTTTCTCCCCTTTGCCGGTAGGAAGAATGCCGTCACCACTTCTAGTAGGAGAATTGAGCCCATCGAGTTGATATTAAGGAAGTCATAGGTCATAATATCATTAAGAATTTAGAGATTTGAAAACCCCTTCATCGAGCTTTCTAAATATTGGGAAAATGACTCTTCATCAATGGAAGTGATAACGAACTCCAAATCCTTATCAGTTTTTCTCCTGAGAAGCTTATATGCAAGCTTCTTCCTTCTCTTAGCCGGTGTATGGGGTTATGCGCACTGTGATGGTTCGACCACAGGCACCTTGCTTGGGCCTGTATCAGTGTCACCAGGCTCATTGATCCGGGTAACCCTAATTTTGCCTTCTTCGGCGTCATCCTGAGTCCCCTCGATTGGGGGCGCAATAGGGTTACTAATATCCCTTTCTTGTTCGACAGTGCTTCTTAGTAATGCAGCACTTCCAGGAAGCCTAATGCTGCGGCCTTCTTCCAGTAGCCCAAATAGATATAATAACTCGTCGGTTACGAGGAGTCAGATGTCCCTGTCTTCGATAGGGGTAGCACGAATTACGGAGATCGCTCTTGAAAAATTACTGCCCTTTGGACGTGGGCGGACACCTGTAGATATTCAGAATTTTAGTTGCTCCAGAATATGATTTGGATTAGAGAATTTGAAAATGAAGCAATGACGACACTTACGTCCTTCCAACCATCGCCTTACAAAGCCAGGCGGACATCAAACATAGAACCATTCGTGTTTGAAAAGGGTAAGTTTGTTCTAAGCACCGGTTAAGACTTGACAGTTGGGTGAAGGCTCGAGAAAAACATAGGAAGGACTTTCTGATTGTCGTTTAAAGTTATAAATGAACCTTATGTCCTCAGGAGTTGGCGAGCGGAACAGAACGCTCATAAATAGTAAAAAAGTTCAATGGAGAAAGGCGTAGCTGTTCGGGTGAATTTGAGTGGGGACTATTACAAGATATCTTAACATTTCCCGAATAAAAGAATTGAAGGGTGGCATGCATCCGGCCAAGCACATGAATTTGTTGCATGCTGTGTACACCTCTAGGGGAAAGTGAGCCCTGTCATTTATCGAAGGAGCCAGGACGTCTTCGAATGGAATTCCATGCCTGGAACATAATCTGTGAAGGGCGGCCTCAAAAATTATGGAGGTTTAAGAATTTGTCGGGTTATCTAAGAGTACAATGCCTTCTACCACGTCGGGCGCAGGACTTACGTCTTCCACTGGGAGGACGGGAACATCAGAAAATAGGTTGGCTGGCAGGCTAGAAACTTCCGTTTGTTCAGTTTGATAACCAGGGGAAAGCCTACTAGATATGGTAGTGGAACTCGACTCGGCTTCGGGATTGCTATGTTGCGAGGCTGGTCTAGAAGACATTGCAGCTAGACACTCCGAACGTCTAAAGTCCATATCAACTATACTCGGTAGATAATTGATATTAGAAAAGTTTACTCGACCATCCATGCTAAGTGTGAGCCAATGTAGTGAAGTCTGGTGCAGTGTGATGTGTTACAGAAATAAGTAGCTTAAAATAAGAAAGCCGAGTGAAATGACGAGAGTTTGGATTTCGACCAGAGTGATCGTCATTGATGACCATCTCAAGTGGTGAAGAGATTGATCGGCTATGTAAGCTTTGGGATTGACTATCGGCATATCAAAGTGTGAAATCTATTATTCAAGTCCATATGCTAAGTTTTAGTTCATGTTCTAAGTTCCAAGGATTTGATCGTTCAATTTCGAGTGCAATAATGAATATGCAAATCCTGTTGTTCATCGTCATCATATGTTCTAGTTCATTGAGATGGGATTGGTTGTAATTACACAAACAAGTAATTATGGATTAGGTTTTGAGTTCAATTCAAAGTACATATATGTCGACCCTTATATGCCGATCCATATTTTCAATCCTTATCCCAAAGCAGCTCAACCGATCCCTCTCTCGAAACAAAGGGTGCTGACCCCTTTCCTTAAACAAGTTTTGCCAATCCCACCATGCTACCCATTTTCACTGATCCCTGCTATCCTTTCACAAATAATACCGATCCCTCCGTGTTATTCAACTCCATTGATCCATCTCCTACTTAGCCGGTCCTACCGACCCCTTTACTTCACTATCTTTCACCAAACATCCAGTACATATCCTTCCACGTTTGTACAGTCTACCGATCCCTCCACTCCACTGTTTTTAACCTTACTCCCATCAAGCTTCCACACCGATCCCTCTCCCACATCATCAAACAAAGGATCGGTATATCCATGCCATACAAAAATTCCCTACTAATCCCTCTCTACTCTTCCTTCTTTTTCCTCTTAGCTTATTCTGCCGAACCCTTTCATACCCTACAACTCACCTCCTCCAGGCCACTTCGACCACCTTTTCATCGTGGCATCAAGCACCATCGTAATCGCCGATGGCATGGAATCCATTATCTCATCATGAAATTGAAAGTTATAAACTAAAAACCTACCTACGTGAGTGTATGGGTTAGAGGTATGGGCGAGTGGTTTGGAGATGTTCGAAATGGAAGGTGAGAGGAAGCGGGTTCGTGAGGTAGGTTGAATTGTAGAAGGATTTCGTTTTGAAACTAAGGGAAGAAGGGAAGGAGGATTCGGTTTTGATAGAGGAATGAGAGGGTACGGTGCTTTGAAGGATGGTAGAAAAATGAAGCGGGTAAGGTTGGAAAGAAGGGATATTGGTTTATATAAGGCAGTGAAGGGGTCAGCCTATGTTTTCAAGCAAGAGAAAAGGGATCGGCATAAAAGGTACCGATCTCTGTGAGTACAAGGAATGGAAATGAGGGATCGGCTAAACATATGCTGATCCCTACAAACATTTAAAATTAAAAAAGAAAGAGGGATCGGCCATGAGTATGTACGCAAATAAACATAGGCATGAAAATTATTAAAAGAGTGAACATACAAAATGCAATGAAAATTGGCGACGACCCATGAACGTATGAACGCGTCCAGGAGCCGACAACAAGAACGTGTATATGAACGTGCACGTATATGACCTAAAAGTTCAATTTTTGAAATCGACGGAAATTGAAATCAAACCTCAAGCCTTCAAGTTCGAGGCTAGACCAAATAACCAAAGCTTTTTATTCTTATAGAACTGGACTTATATACATCAACTGATGGAATATAGCCCTAGATTTATACTATCGAAAATCGACGAAGCGTCATGACGATCAATGAGAAATACAGCACCTTGGAAAAATAATTCGACAAAGGGATAGCAACTATTCAGGAAGCTGGATGGATTTTTTTCCGACGACTCTAACTTGCTTCAATTCTAATCATGTCATATTCATCATAAGACGTACTTTGGGGGCAAGTGTTATCCGACATTTTAACCTGGTTATATTGAACTAATTGCACAAGTTAGATTCGATTGCCATCAAGGCCGATGACTCCAGAGTGATGATTGTGGGGCCCAGTGTCAAGTGCAGATGATAATATGAAGTCAAGGTTGAATGGAATTGATAGATATGCAAGATAGAATGTTCGAAGTATGAAATATAGTTCAACACATAGGAGGGATCGACATAAAATTAGCTCCAATAAGAGGGATCGGTATGTTTCAAGGTGTGGAAGCATTCTTGAAGAAAATAATTAATATCTCAAGATCTACAAGTCCAATGCATATGAAATTTTGTGAGCAAGACATGGGACCCTAGGAAGCCTACCCTAGGGATCGCACCACAAAGGGATGAAATTGGAGGGATCGGTATACTTCCCTTGGAAGAGATCGGTAGAAAACAGCATGCAAACTATGTTGAAGTAAAGATCAAGCAATAACTCGAGCTCCACTGATCCAATTGGCATAAAATTTGGATGCTAAGCATATTTTAGCATGAGGAAGCCATCATAGGGATCGCACCCCAAAATTCAACCAAATAATGGATCGGTACCGATCCCTCTTCTTTGGGAATTGGGCCATACGACCCCTCTTGTGGGTCCATATGGTTTTGAGGGTCCTTTTGCCGAGTTTTCAAAGAGATATTTAGCCATCTTCATCTATAAATACCGGCCTGGTTGTTCATTTTCGAGACTTTAAGCTACTAGTTGCTTTATACTCTTTTGTAAATAAGGATTTTGATCATATCCCTCTTGTACTCAGATATGAAGTAATCAATAAAGAAATCAATTCAAAGTGGATGTAGGAAAAGAACGCCGAACCACTATAAATCATTGTGGGCATGTTATTCTTTCAGTTAATTGCAATTTCTTTATTTTTATCCACTTTTCCATTTTACTCTTCATTTAATCCTCTTCATAAAGTTTCTGTTGGGTGTTTGTGCCAACTTTCGATGCAAACAGTTGGCTTGGGCTTGGGTAAGTTTACTCACCAGTTGATTTGTATATTATTGTGATATAATTGTTTGTTGTGTTAAAACATTAGTTAAAATTGATAATAATGCAAGTTATTACTTTTGGACCCTTCCTTGCTTTGGAAAGCAAATGACAACATTATATGTAGTATAATCTCTCTTATAACACTCTAAAATATGTATCGTGGCCCGGACTGTTTACATGGCTGATAATGTTGTTGTTTGATAAAGTTGGAAATTGTATGTGAATGGTTGAAGCGAAATTGTTGCCGTAACGCACTTTGAAATCCCCTGTATTTACACTTGTTAAATTGGTAAAAATGAGAATAAATTGTGGAAATATATATTGGTTTATTCTATACACATGTTTTGATTGTGTTTGACCGAAACGAATTGGTTGGGAATGTTATCGAAATTATGAAACAAAGTTGTGTTGAAAATCCTGGTTTTTAGTAAAGAAAAAAAGGGCCTTTACTTTAGATATTTTTTCAAATCCTTTAAAGTAGTTTTGTGAAAAGTTATTAAAGTATTTTAAAAAGAAGTTTGAAGTTTAAATATGTTTTTATAATTATTTCTGAATTTAAAATAAAGGATTTTAAATTATAAAAACGTGTTTTTGTGGTTTTTAAATAAATTATAAAATGAGTGTTTTTAAGTCATATTTAGAATACATGTTTTAAACCGTAGTATAAGTATTTTAAAGTACATTTAAGTATATATGGTCTTTAGAAAATAGTAATTATTTTGTTAAAGTAATTTAGAGCTTAGGTGATATAAATATCATTTTAAAGAGGTTTTTAGTAAATACATAAGTTGAAAAAGTAAATTAAGCCTTTTATAAAGTAATAAAGGAAAGTTCAAATTTTAAAATTTTTTGTTAAAATAAGCGGTTTTATGAAGTTAAGTGAAAGTACATTAATTTGTTAAATTAATGTAGAGATAAGTAATTATATTTGGGATTGTAATTATGACTTTAATGATGAATACTTTAAACTAGTAATAAGAGAAATGGTTTTGGGTTTGTTGTGACATTGTTTGAGTAACAATTGTCTTAAACCCTTATAAATGTAATTTAATCTTTAAAGAGAGTTTCAAAGATAATGATTAAGTGAAGTGTTTTGGGTTTGTTGTAAACAATGTTTTAGCAATATTTATTTCTAAACCCTTGAACAATATTTTAAAGTGGTAAATTTTTTTAAATGATTTTGAGAGGTACTTAGATCTTTAATAATGGAGTATTAAAGATAATAATAAGTATGGAGTCTTCTAGGAAAAGACAAAAAAGTATAAGAGGGAAGGGGTTATAGTAACAATGTTTGAGTGACATTCGTTTTAAACCTCTTTGAACGTGTTTTAAGTAAATAAAACTTATTATTGATTTGTGAACATACTTATACCGTTGGGATAAGTATATGAATACTTTTTGAAGTATTGAAAAGTGTAACAATGAATAGAGAATTGTAGAATACTTGTATATATCCTTGGTAAAGACATTTTTAAATATATATACAAGTAGAAAAGAGAAGTTTTAATAATTAAGGAAGATTAATTAAAAAAGGTATTAAAAGTCGTTTATATGACTTGATCATGCTTGTGTTTGTCGATTATGCTTTGTGTCTTATTTGCTTATGTAAAGTATACGAGACTTAGTTTCTCTTATGCGATCATTCTCATTATTGTTGAAATTGTCCAAATATAACTCTAGAATATCTAAAAGAAACACGAGAATTATACAGTATAGTTATCTTTGGTGATGCTCATTTGTACGTAAAGACTCGTTTTGCTCTTCTAGGACATATGAAAAGGAAATCTAACCCCATCCGGTTAGGAGGTGATCTCCGCTCTTATGTATTGTCCATTTATTTCCAAAAGAACTGGATTCGAGTTTATGGAAATCTATCGATTGGTTTTTAGAGCGCTCGGTAAACAGGGGAGTGTACTTATATGAGATGACTCAAACCGTAACCACTCCAAAAAAATATACGTGTTCAATGCTCCAGAAGACATCGTGATTGGTTCGAGATACCGGAATCTATGTGGAGATTCGAGATCTATTTGAGATGCTCAAACACATGTATTTGTTCGTGACCTATTTAGGATGTGGGAATCCTTGTGTGATTCCAAGATCAGTTGAGATATGGAAATCCATGTGTGATTCCAAGATCTGTTGAGGTATGGATCGAATCCATGTGTGGTTCCGAGATCTGTTTGAGTTGTGACTCCTATGCTATAATGCCAGACGTAGCCTCACCAGCGAATATGACTAAAATCATAGATAGGATGCATAGACCAAGGGTATAGCTAACCCAATGGTACATGCGACTCTACCCTAGAGATACCTATAGTTATGCATGCGTGAGTGGTGCACTCGGCTTCATGTTGTAGCTAGCTATGTATTTCCTATGTACATCAGCTAGGGATGTACGATGCTTCGGAAGGATATACCTAATCCTTGTGTAGGAGGACCATTCTCGAAGTACTAAAGGCACCTCCGTGTAATCCTACATAATTAGAAAACACGCCTTAACGGTTTTGATTGTATACCTATTATTATTGTGGTGTACACTCACATGCATCACAGCTACTTGATTGTTTATATTTCACACCCTAGACGTTATTATAATATCACTGGATTTTCTAATAGTAATGATTTGGTTATCGTAAGGCAAAAACCCGTTCGTGTTTATTTGCGACATGATCTTACGAGGTACCTTTATTTTTGAAGGGTTTTATAAATATAAAAATCAATAAGATTTGAGTTTCTCATGCTAGTTTACCAGACTGATTTGGGTGTTATTTTCTTATAATGCTTGGGTTAGCCCCGAGTATATTTCAAGATTTAGCTGGATGCTTTGGAGCTTCAGGAGACAAGCTAGATGCCTTCAAGACCTATTCACATATTTTTATTTCCACTGCATTGCTTGTTTTATATCTATCAACATTTGTGAGGATAGACTGTTATAACTATGCAGGCTGATGATAGGTTACTTACTCCTACTATTGTATGTATATTAAAGTTTTCTTTTTGGTAAAGATCTTTTGAGATATTATATATTGTCGTTTTGCATGTGAGATTCTGATATTATGTTTTTCTTTCTTGTTCGTTTTCTTTTTCCCTAACGTCCTGTCTTTCCGACACTTGGGTATTCGGCATGAGAATACCATGAATGTATTAGTTTCGACATTCGGGGTCGAAAAGGTCGTTCGTTACGTTTGGTATCAGAGTTGAAGGTTAAGCGAGAACCTTGGCTTTGGTAGCATATAACCCATTAAGAGATATGGTAATGGAATGCATTATTATGAGTTGAGCATATTATATATATGAAAGTGCATATTTGTTATTATTATAAAAAATATATTTTGTATTATGTTTATTGGTCTGTTGAATGGTTTATAGATTCTGGTCAATATGTGTTGCTAAAGTTATTGATAGAGATCTCTAAACACTTGAATAAGGCAAACTGACATAATATTATGATGAAATCGGTAAATAAAATAATTTTGCCTAGGATTATGTTTTATATATAAAAGAATAATTTTCAAAAATTGATATGGTTATTTATGTTGTGTTTGTTTGTTAGAAAATGATAATATTCCATTATTATCATTTATTATTTGTTGATTTTATAATTATGCTCGATCAATTTATGAGTAGTTTTATCTTTTCACTACATCGGTTGGGTAGATAATAATTGTGGAAACATTGAAACAAATACCTTGTGAATTAATTTTCACTGTTTGACTATAATACGTTCAATGATAATGTTGGGTTAAAATTTAATTTTAATAAAAGTTGTTTATTATAATCTAAACAAAGATATACATTTGTGTAATGATTTAGATAAGGAAGTAACTTTATATAAGTATGGTTTACAACGTATAGTTTATAAATAAAAAGGATTTAAACTAAGAATTTAAAAACTTAAATCTTGGTGTTTTGGAAATTGTTTTTCAAAGTTTGTGAAGAGAAAATAATACTAGTATTATTTGAAAGTATTTATGAATAGAAATGTTTTTAAAAGGATTTCAAAAGAGATAGAAAGCACTGAACGTACTTCTGTTGCTGGAAAATAATTTTGCTGATGACTACAGCATCATCGACATTCATTTTTGAGTTTTAAAGTGGGGGATGCCACTATAGTAGTTTGCTACAAATTTTGATTTAAATCTTGAAAGTAAGATTTGATATACAAAAGTTATAAGTATATATTATTTCAAAACCATTGAATAAAACCCGATGTTTAGTTCTCAAGTTTTCAGTTAAGTTATATTATGGACACACGTATCCTATGCATTAGGGTTGTTTGGTTGTGCATCTGGTTTTGATTTGTTGATTAGTAGTTTTCAATTATTAGGATAAAACAGAATTTTTAATGATTTTGGACAGTCGAAAACTTTCGAATTGATATAGAAATTAAAGCTAAGTATTTTTCTAAAAATAAAAAGGACAAGCATAGGCAACCCTTGAATAGAAAATATAGTAAGGATTTAAACAAGTTTTAAACTGTTGAACATACTTGTTAAGCAAAATGAATAAGATTGTTTTGTATATACTCCTAGGATGTAGTGGAGTAATATTCAATATGAACTTAAGTCTTGAAAAGTTTTAAAAGATGAAGTTGTGGCTTTTTGAAATGATTATAATACCGAGTAATGTTCTATAAGTAAAATGAATGTGATTTAAAATGTAAAGTAATTAGTATAATTAAGAAACCAATTGGAATAAAGCACACAAGTTTTACGTAGATTATTTTATTCGCATGATAGTTTTTGATCTAGGATTCGAGTACATGATTTCGAGGTGATTTACACCGGCCCGAGTTAGAATTTTTCACTTGATTCTTAATGGCGAACACCGGATAATGATTCTTGATATGATCACGTTTTCTATCATAATATATGGCTATATAAGGAGAATATAAGTTTCTAATTAAGAAACTTGATTAAAGTCCATACTAGAGCGGTCAAGTGATTTATACTAGTTTGAAAGTTAAACCTATATGATCAAGCTAGTGATCAGATTTGATATTGCGTACGGATGATATATGTATATCGTACGGGCTTTAGTATGCTATGTGTATTGGCTTGTAGAGAGTTTGGGGATGACTATTCGAATTTTTTTAAGGTAGCATGAGTAATCGAATAACTAATAAGCTGAGGCTATTGAGTGTAAGGTAACGCTTAGTGAATTGTTTGCCATCCTTGTGCAATGAGAATGTTTCTGAAAGTGGGCAAACCGTGAGCTATGGTTGTTAGTGATTGCAGTATTGTGCAGTATTATGATATGATTGTTCTTTGGTTGCTAGTGATTGCAATACCGTTAGGTATATATATGTGATTGTTGCTTTTATTGCATATGTCAGTATTTTGAGGATGAAATATTATAACGGAGAGAATGTAAAGATCCGAAAATTTAAACGGATTATATTTAAATATCGGAATTATTTAAATATTTAAATCTTGGATTTAATGTGAATAAAAATGATTTTGAAAACTTATTAAATTCTTTTTAATTAATAAAAGATGATGATAAACTTTTAATTTATAATTAATATGATTAAACTTGTTTTAATAATAATTATTTTCAATCAACGCGTGAACTTATCATCCTAGGGCACTATCTCAGATTTTGATGAAACTAGTTACTAGTGTCGTTAAATTTGGAATATTGGGTAGATATGCGCCGCTGAGTTCCGTGACGATCCAATGTATTGTATGGTTGTACGAGCTCGAAATGCATAGCGATTAATTTTAGAAATTAAACTATAATATTTATCCTACTATAATTAACCCCTTCAACCTACCTTCCTCTACACACTTTCCTCTTCTTTCTTCTGTTAATCAAAATGAACTAGCCTCCACCCCTTCTTCCTCTTTAATTAATTAAATCTAGAGCTAAAGGCGTCGAATGAAGCCAATTGTGGATCCGTTGGTTCCGTGTGAGTTAGAGCTTCAAATCGGTGTAGGCATTGATGGGTGCGATGGTGGTTGGATGAGCTCGACTTTGGTCGACGTGAACTAGGGTTAACTTTAGAAGGAGCTAGAGGTGACAATAGACTATGGTGTTAGGTGTGTTGTTCTTCTCGTGCAAAGGCGAACGTGTGGTGGAAGTTTGAGGAGGTGCGGTGCCACGTTGTGAAACATGACATTGCTTTGTCGTTTGCTGGGTTTACGTCGTGACGAGGAGGGTTGGCCGAAGGTGAAATGGAGGTTATGGTTGGGTTCGTAGTGGTGAGTGGAGCTGATTGGTGGTGGTTGGAGATGCTCCGGTTGCTTGAGGTGAGATGCGACACTCAGGTCAGAAAATGGAGGGGGTGATCGAGTTGGCCATGGTCAGGTGCATCGCGAAGCTTAGGCGAAGAGAAGATCGTCAAAGGTAACGACGGTCGATTTCGTCGACCGTAGCTTAAGTTAGAGTGGAAGATGTGCACGACATTGATGGGTATGCGCATATCTATGCATGGCAATGGAATTTAGGGAAGAAGATTAAGGCTATAATAGGTAATTAAAGTGTGAATATTAGGCACACATCCTTAAAACGGAACTTAATTCAAAGCGGATCCCTGTGATAAAAAATATATTTTCTACGTCCCTGTTTTTGTTTTCCACCGATTTTTTCCCCAAATTACCCCTGCGCTTCACTGTCAAGCTCTGATTCTTCTTCTTATTTTTCGATTTAAATGGAAAACTGCAATTAAATTGAAGACGAATCAAGTTTTTTTATGAAATATGATATTCTTAATATTTGCGGTTATGAATAATCGCAACAAATTTCTGCAAATATATGCAATAGTTGCATAAATTTCTGCCACTATACGCGATAGTTGCAGAAATTTCTGCAACTATACGCAATAGTTGCAGACAATTCTGCAACTATTTGTAATAGTTGCATTTCTGCAACTATATGCAATAGTTGCAGAAATGTCTGCAACTATACCCAATAGTTGCAGATATTTCTGCAACTATACCATATAGTTGCATAAATTTCTACAACTATACCCAATAGTTGCAGACATTTTTGCAACTATTTGCAATAGTTGCATTTCTGCAACTATATGCAATAGTTGTAGAAACGTTTGCAACTATATGCAATAGTTGTAGATATTTCTGCAACTATACCATATAGTTGCATAAATTTCTACAACTATACCCAATAGTTGCAGACATTTCTGCAACTATACCATATAGCTGCAGAAATATCTGCAATTATTTGCAAATTTTGTAAATTTGAAAAAAAAAACAAAAATGTTCAAAATTTGCTGAATTGTCTGCAAATATTTGAAATAATTGCACCTTTTACTACAAATATGAATTTTTGGTATCAACAATGGATCTCATTTCAAAGATCATAAAATTTTTGATTTTTTGGTGAAAACGGTATGTTGATCCGGTTTTTGTACATAAAATTATACGCGTTTGAAATGTTAAAAACATAAAGGGTATTTGTGTATTTTTGCATGCGCGAATTTGAAAATAGGGAGCGAAAATGTAAGTTTTGTTTGTGAAGGATGTTTTCTCTATTTTGAAACTTATTAGGGATGTGAGCCAAACTTACCCAATTAAAGTTAATTAATTAAGTTAATTAATCCAATTTCTTATAAAACTCGTAACTTTTGTATATAAGGTCTAATCGAGATGTCGTGTTCACTATTGCATTCATAGTGGAATTTTCTACGTCTTGAGTTGGCTTGGGTTTGGGTAAGTTTACTCACCAGTTGATTTGTATATTGTTGTGATATAATTGTTTATTGTGTTAAAACATTAGTTAAAATTGGTAACAATGCAAGTATTACTTTTGGACCATTCCTTGCTTTGGAAAGCGAATGACAACATTATATGTAGTATAATCTCTCTTATAGCCCTCTAAAACATGCATCGTAGCCCGGATTTGTTTACACGGTTGATAATGTTGTTGTTTGGTAAAGTTGGAAATTGTACGTGAATGGTTGAAGCGAAATTGTCGCTGTAATGCATTTTGAAATCCCATGTATTTAACACTTGTTAAATTGGTAAAAATAAGAATATATTATGGAAATATATATTGGGTTGTGGTATACTCATGTTTTGATTGTGTTTGACCTAAAGAAATGGGTTGGGAATGTTATTGAAATTGTGAAACAAAGTTCTATTGAAAATCCAGGTTTTTAGTAAAGAAAAAAGGGCTTTTGCTTCAGATATTTTTCCAAACCCTTTAAAGTCGTTTTGTTAAAAGTTATTAAAGTATTTTAAAAAGAGTTTTGAAGTTTAAATATGTTTTTATAATTATTTCTGAATTTAAAATAAAGGATTTTAAATTATAGAAATCTGTTTTTTATGATTTTTAAATAAATTATAAAATAAGTGTTTTTAAGTCATATTTTGAATAAATGTTTTAAACCATAGTATAAGTATTTTAAAGTACATTTAAGTATATATTGTCTTTAGAAAATAGTAATTATTTTGTTAAAGTAATTTAGAGCTTATGTAATATAAATATCATTTTAAAGAGGTTTTTAGTAAAGGGTAAGTAAATACATAAGTTGAAAAGGTAAATTAAGCCTTTTATAAAGTTATAAAAAAAGTTTGGATCTTAACACTTTTTGTTAAAATAAATGGTTTTGTGAAGTTAAGTGAAAGTACATTAATTTATTAAATTAATGTAGAGATAAGTAATTATAATTGGGATTGTAATTGTGACTTTGATGATGTATAATTTAAGTAGTAATAAGAGAAATGGTTTTAGGTTTGTTGAGACATTGTTTGAGTAACAATTGTCTTAAACCCTTATAAATGTAATTTAATCTTTAAAGAGAGTTTTTAAAGATAACGATTAAGTGAAGTGTTTTGGGTTTGTTGTAAAAAACGTTTTAGTAATATTTATTTTTAAAACCTCGAATAATACTCTAAAGTGGTAAAATGTTGTTAAATGATTTTGTAAGATAATTAGATCTTTAATAATGGAATTTTAAAGATAATAACAAGTATGGAATCTTTTGGGAAAAGATATAAAAATATAAGTTTTAAAGTATAAAAGAGGGAAGGGATTTATAGTAACAATGTTTGAGTGGCATTCGTTTTAAACGACTTTGACTGTGTTTTAGTAAGTAAAACTTGTTATTGATTTTTGAATATACTTATACCATTGAGATAAGTATATGAATACTTTTTGAAATATTGAAAAGAGCACAAATGAATAGGGAATTGTAGAATACTTGTATATATCCTCGGCAAAGATACTTTTATATATATATATATATGATGCAGCTCAGGCCAGAGGAGAAGGTCTAAGTCGCACACGACTTAAGGGTCTAAGTCACACACGACTTAGGGGAGAAGCTATAGGTCGTCCACGAACTATAGAGTCACGACTTAATTCCAGGGGGTTACGACTTAACCAAGCTCGGAAAAAAGGCTCCGACCTAACAGGGTTTTTAAGTCGTTGGAACGACTTAGTGAAGATATGCGAGTTAACGAGCAGTTAGATCCTATGGACAAGGTACGACCTACTGGTGATGCAGTAAAACAGGAGGTAGCGTCTGGGATATGCCATAGGTCGGTGACGAGTTACGACCTAATGAAGCCACGACCTACCATAGGTCGCTGAAGATTCTTAACTCGTGAAGCCCTTAAGTCGTAAGTCACGTGAAGATGGTTATTTCTTAAGTCGCTGAAGGGATAAGTCGGTTGTTGTTTAAGTCGTAACTCGCGTAGTGTTGAATCGCCATGTACTAAGTCGTATACTTCTAATGTGTATTGTATGTTTTTAGGTCGTACCAGGTTAGGTCGGCCATGTTTGTAAGTCGTTGTATGTTGTAACTAGGTCGTTGCCGACCTAAGTTGAGTCGCTATGTTGGTATGTCGTGATATGTTGGAATGGTAAGTCACTAACGACCTTACTTAAGTCGTAGGTCACGCTGTTGAGTCATTCGTGATAAGTCGGTTCCGACTTAAGAGTTGTACAGATTTGTGTTGTGATTTGTAACTTCTATAAATAGGCCGGTGGTGCCATTTGTAATAGTTTAGTTGATTTGAAATAAAAACTTTGTTTTGTTAGCTTTGTGCTTTCACCAAATTGGTAGTTGAGTTTAATCTCCTATCTCCACTCTCGGATAATCGAGTGCGCTCGATTCAACGACAGCTGAAGCCGATTCATGGAATCTAGTGCGCTAGATCAACGTGCCAAGAATCGCAGATCTTTAAACACGGAATAGTGCGCTATCAACGTGTTTGGGATAGCTAGAATTCGGTATCTTTGGATCAACGAATTTGGGCATTTCGGTATCTTCCAATCCATCGATTGCTACTTCCATCGATCTACCTTGTTTTGTTTAATTCGCTGTGTCAGTTTGGTATCGGAGCTTGTTTTAGCCAATCATAGCTAAATCGAGTCTTGGAGCCAATTCTTTGAAGAAGTTTGAAGAGTTGAAGTGCTAGCCGAGCTTGAAGTGTAGAGCCGAGCTAAGTAGAAGTGTGGAGATCGAAGTTTGCATTATTTTTAGAAGTTGTGTTCGTCGTGTTCATCATACTTTTGCAACAAAGTGGGAGTTTTCGATCCATTTCATTTTGGATCTAAGTTCGAAAGGTGTTTGAAACTTGAAATGTGAATTTGTGAAGTGTTTGAGAAAATTTTGAATCATGCCACCAAGGAGAGCTAATCGTCATCAAAACGTAGAAGCTTTGTATAGAAGAGAAGAAGCTGATGAGATGGAGCAAAGAATCAATGAAAACTTTAGTGAAAAGCTTAACGAAGGAATTGGTCGATTAGTGAAGATGATGTTAGAGATGAATCAAAATCGGAGAAGGGTTTCACCTGAATCTAACCATGGGGGAAGTAGAGTCTCACCACATTCCAATCGAGAAAGAAGTGTTGATGATGATCGAAGACGTGATAGGAATGTGAATGATCGACAACGGAGGAATGTAGATAGAAGGGATGTTGGTGGAAGACGTGATGGTAGTAGAGATGTTGGTGGTCAGGATCGACATCGATATACATCTGATTTTGAAGAGGAGTATGATGGTGGAAGTGTTCATGGACAAGGACGTGGACAAGGAAGAAATCAGTCGGAATATGATCACAAGTGGGAATCTGGGATGAAGACTGAAATTCCAGAGTTCAAAGGAGGTATGCAAACTGAGGAGTTTTTGGATTGGTTGTCTAATGTGGAGGAGATTTTTGACTTCAAGGAAGTTCCAGAACATCGTAGAGTGAAGTTGGTTGCTACGAGGTTGAGGGGTAGAGCTTTGGCATGGTGGCAACAAACCAAACTTACACGTGAACGGATGGGGAAGTCAAAGGTTGAATCATGGGAAAAGATGAGGAAAATGATGAAAGCCACATTCTTACCTTATAACTATCAGTCGCTTATGTATCAGAGGTTGCAAAACTTGAGACAAGGGACGAAATCTGTGAATGACTATGCTGACGAATTTTATCAACTGATTGCAAGGAATGATATTATGGAGACAGAGGAACAATTGACAGCTAGATTTGTTGGGGGGTTGCGAATGCAGATTCAGGATATGGTTAACATGTTTGATCCCAGATCTGTAGCGGAAGCACACCAGAAGGCGTTGGCTTGGGAGAAACAGGGAAGACGAGGAGGTGGTGTGTTTACAAATTCCAACAATCCAGTGAAGGGTGTTAGTGGAAGTTCTAATGTTTCAAAAGCTATTGCAAAACCAGTTGTGAATGAGGTTGGGAAGATGAAAGTCAGTAATGGTTTCAAGTGTTATAATTGCCAAGAAATGGTCCGTAAAAGTAATGAATGTCCAAAGCCGAAGAAGAGAGCTATGATAGCAGAGGTTGAGGATGAGGATGAAGAAGCTGAATGTTCCAATTCACCACCTGATGAGGAGGAAGAAGAAGTGACGGGAGATGAAGGTTATAATCTGATGATGAGGAGGTCTTGTCTAACACCAAAGCTAGAGGAGGATTGTAGTTGGTTAAGGAGTAATATATTTCAGTCGACATGCACTATTCTGGGGAAAGTTTGCAAATTTGTTATTGATGCTGGAAGCTGTGATAATATAATTTCTTCAGAAGCTGTGAGAAAGCTGGCATTAAAGACTGAGAAACATCTGAAACCGTACAAGTTGGCTTGGTTGAGGAAAGGCGGGGAGGTGAAGGTTGGACGAAGGGCTTGTGTGAATTTTTCAATTGGAAAGAAACACAAGGATGAAATCTGGTGCGATGTGGTAGATATGGATGTCTGTCATTTGTTGCTGGGGAGACCATGGCAGTATGATAGGGCGGTGCAACATGATGGATGTACCAACAGTTATAGCTTTATGTTTGAAGGCACAAAGATTACTTTAATTCCCAAGAAGCGACAACAAGAAGAAAACAAACTGGAGGAGATTGAAGAGCTGAAAACTTTATTATCCTTAAAGGAGTTTGTTAAAGAAGTTGAAGAGGAGCCTGAGGTGTTTTTGTTGATTGGGCGAGAGAGCAGTGAAGAGGTTGAAATTCCAGAAGAAGCGAAGCCAGTTTTGAAAGAATTTGGGGATGTATTTCCAGAGGAGTTACCAAAGGAGTTACCGCCACTGAGAGACATTCAACATCAAATTGATCTTGTTCCGGGAGCAATGTTGCCACATAGACCACATTATCGAATGAGTCCGAAGGAACATGAAGAATTAAGGAGGCAGGTGGAAGAGTTGCTTGAGCAGGGACGCGTGCAGGAAAGCTTGAGTCCGTGTGCTGTGCCAGCTTTGTTAGTACCGAAGAAGGACGGGACGTGGAGAATGTGCACTGACAGTCGAGCATTGAATAAGATTACTGTGAGATATAGATTTCCAATGCTGAGGTTGGATGACTTGCTAGATCAATTGAGCGGAGCTACTATCTTTTCGAAGATTGATTTGAAGAGCGGATATCATCAAATTCGTATCAGGCCAGGTGATGAGTGGAAGACTACTTTCAAAACCAGGGAGGGTTTATACGAATGGTTGGTTATGCCATTTGGCTTATCAAATGCACCAAGTACTTTCATGAGGGTGATGAACCAGATTTTTAGACCATTCATTGGGAAGTTTGTGGTGGTGTATTTCGATGATATTCTGATATATAGTGGAAGTCCAGAGGAACATTTGAATCATCTGAGAGAAGTGCTGATGGTACTGCGACAAGAACAATTTTTTGCTGCCACGAAAAAATGCGTGTTCATGACGCATAGTGTTTTATTTCTGGGGTATGTTGTATCGGAGGAAGGGATACAGGTGGATCGGAGTAAAGTAGAGGCGATTAGAGATTGGCCACAGCCCAAGACGATAACAGAGGTTCGGAGTTTTCATGGGTTGGCTTCATTTTATAGAAGATTTATTCCACACTTTAGTAGTGTGATGGCGCCTGTTACAGATTGTATGAAGGGTAAACAGTTTTCATGGTCAGAGGAAGCAGGGGATGCTTTTGGGAGGATCAAGAAGTTGCTAACGTCTGCACTAATTCTAGTATTACCAGACTTTCAGTTGTTGTTTGAGCTACACACTGATGCGTCAAAGGTTGGAATTAGAGGAGTGTTGAGTCAGAGGGGGCGTCCTATTGCATATTTCAGTGAGAAGCTATCAGGAGCAAAGATGAGATATAGTACATATGATGTGGAATTTTATGCTGTTGTGCAAGCTATTAAACACTGGAGACACTATCTATTTCAGAAAGAGTTTGTTCTTTACACTGGCCATGAGGCGTTGAAACATTTAGAAGGGCAAGACAAGATTTCAGCGAGACATGCATCATGGATTGCATACCTACAACAATTTACTTTTGTTGTCAAACACAAGTCAGGAGTGACGAATCGTGTGGCTGATGCTTTGAGTAGGAGGAGTCATTTATTGACGACAATGAAAGTTGAGGTGACAGGTTTTGAATTATTGCCATAGCTGATTGAAGAAGATCCTTACTTTATGAAGCTTGTTGAAAAGGTTAAGGAGGGGAGTGCTGATGAATTTCTGTTGGTGGAAGGTTTTCTATTTAAGGGAAATCGATTATGTATTCCAGATTGTAGTTTGAGAATGAAGATTGTAAAAGAGTTACATGAAGAAGGCCACGTGGGTAGAGACCGTACACTACAGCTGATTTCTCAATCCTATTTTTGGCCGTCAATGAGGAAAGAAGTGGAAAGGTTTGTGGAACGATGTCATATCTGTCGGGTTTCGAAAGGAACTGCAACCAATGCTGGATTATATATGCCGTTACCTGTACCAACTAAGCCTTGGGTTGATGTGAGTATGGACTTTGTGTTGGGGTTGCCAAGAACACAGCGTGGTAACGATTCCATTTATGTGGTGGTTGACCGATTTTCGAAGATGGCACATTTTATTGCTTGTAAGAAGACAGCGGATGTTGTGCATGTTGCTCAGTTATTTTTCAAAGAAATCTATCGACTTCATGGATTGCCAGAATCTATTGTGTCGGATAGGGATACTCGTTTTCTGAGTCATTTTTGGCTAAGTTTGTGGAAGATGGTCGGAACGAAGCTGAATTTTAGTAGCGCTTACCATCCGCAAACTGATGGGAAAACAGAGGTGGTTAACAGATCGTTGGGGAATTTATTGCGATGTTTGGTGAAAGATAATCTGAAGAGTTGGGACATGAAGTTATGTCAGGCAGAGTTTGCTCATAATCATGCAGTGAATCGTAGTACGGGATTCAGTCCATTTCAGATTATATATTCTAGTATGCCAAAAGGACCGTTGGACTTAACGGTAATACCTCAACCAAAGGGGACGGTTAAACGAGCTGTTGATTTTGTTGATGGGTTGACTGAAAGTCATAAAATCGTTCAGGAACGATTGGAGAAGGCAAATGAGAAGTATAAACGCTCTGCAGATCTAAAGTGAAGAAGTGTTGAGTTTAATGAAGGAGATTTGGTATATGCTATATTAACAAAGGATCATTTTCCTGTAGGTGCTTATAACAAGTTGAAAGCCAGAAAAATTGGTCCTGTGGAAGTTGTGAAACGGATTAATAAAAATGCTTATAAATTGAAGCTACCGGAGAATGTGTACACTTCTGACGTGTTCAATGTTAAGTATCTCGTGTCATATTATGGGAATGAGCAATCTGATGTGGAAGAATTTACAAATTCAAGGACGAATTTTTCTCAACCTGGGGAGTATGATGCAGCTCAGGCCAGAGGAGAAGGTCTAAGTCGCACACGACTTAGGGGAGAAGCTATAGGTCGTCCACGAACTATAGAGTCACGACTTAATTCCAGGGGGTTACGACTTAACCAAGCTCGGGAAAAAAGGCTCCGACCTAACAGGGTTTTTAAGTCGTTGGAACGACTTAGTGAAGATAGGCGAGTTAACGAGCAGTTAGGTCGTATGGACAAGGTACGACCTACTGGTGATGCAGTAAAACAGGAGGTAGCGTCTGGGATATGCCATAGGTCGGTGACGAGTTACGACCTAACGAAGCCACGACCTACCATAGGTCGCTGAAGATTCTTAACTCGTGAAGCCCTTAAGTCGTAAGTCACGTGAAGCTGGTTATTTCTTAAGTCGCTGAAGGGATAAGTCGGTTGTTGTTTAAGTCGTAACTCGCGTAGTGTTGAATCGCCATGTACTAAGTCGTATACTTCTAATGTGTATTGTATGTTTTTAGGTCGTACCAGGTTAGGTCGGCCATGTTTGTAAGTCGTTGTATGTTGTAACTAGGTCGTTGCCGACCTAAGTTGAGTCGCTATGTTGGTATGTCGTGATATGTTGGAATGGTAAGTCGCTAACGACCTTACTTAAGTCGTAGGTCGCACTGTTGAGTCATTCGTGATAAGTCGGTTCCGACTTAAGAGTTGTACAGATTTGTGTTGTGATTTGTAACTTCTATAAATAGGCCGGTGGTGCCATTTGTAATAGTTTAGTTGATTTGAAATAAAAACTTTGTTTTGTTAGCTTTGTGCTTTCACCAAATTGGTAGTTGAGTTTAATCTCCTATCTCCACTCTCGGATAATCGAGTGCTCTCGATTCAACGCCAGCTGAAGCCGATTCACGGAATCTAGTGCGCTAGATCAACGTGCGAAGAATCGCAGATCTTTAAACATGAAATAGTGCGCTATCAACGTGTTTGGGATAGCTAGAATTCGGTATCTTCGGATCAACGAATTTGGGCATTTCGGTATCTTCCAATCCATCGATTGCTACTTCCATCGATCTACCTTGTTTTGTTTAATCCGCTGCGTCAATATACAAGTAGAAAAGGGAAGTTTTTTTAGAAGGAAAATTAATTAAAAAAGGGATTAGAAGTCGTTTATATGACTAAACCATGCTTGTGTGTTTCGATCATGCATTTTGTGTTACTTGCTTATGTAAAGTATACGGGACTTACTTTCCCTTATGCGATCATTCTTATTATTGTTGAAATTGACCAAATATAACTCTGGAAATATCTAGAAGAAATATAGGAATTATATGGTACAGTTATCTTCGGTGATGCTATACTATACGTATAAACTAGTTTTTCCCTTCTAGGATAAATGATAAGGAAATCTGACCCCGTCCGGTTAGGAGGTGATCTCTGCTCTTATGTATTGTCTGTTTATTTTGAAAGGAACTGAAGTTGAGTTTACCAAAAATCTATTGATTGGTTTTGGAGCGCCCAATAAGCAAGGGAGTGTACTTATATGAGATGACTCCAAACCGGAACCACTCCAAAACCATTTACGTGTTCTATGCTTTGGAAGAGGTTCGTGATTGGTTCGAGATGCTAGAATCTATGTGGAGATTTAAGATCTATTTAAGATGCTCGAACACATGTAGTTGTTCATGATCTATTCAGGATGTGGGAATCCATGTCTAATTCCGAGACCTATTGAGATAGGGGAATCCATGTGTGATTCCGAGATCTATTGAGATATGGTAATCCATGTCTAGTGAGATCTGTTCGAGTTGTGACTCGTGTGCTGGAACGCCTGACCTAGCCTCACTAGAAGATATGACTAAAACTAGAGATATGATGCATAGACCGGGTGTTTAGCTAACCCAAGGGTACTGGTGACTCTATCCTAGAGATACCTATAGTTACGCATGCGTGAATGGTGCACTCGGCTTCATGTTGTAGCTAGCTATGAATTTCCTATATACATCAGCTAGGGATGTACGATGCTTCAGGAGGATATCTGATCCTAGGGCAGGAGGACCTTTCTTAAAGTATTGAGGACACCTCCGTGGAATCCTACACAATTAGCGAAACGCCTTAGCAGTTTTGATTGTATACATATTATTGTTGTGGTGTACACTCACATGCATCACAGCTACTTGATTATTTATATTTCACACCTTATTTGTGCCCCTCCTATTTTATTTATTTCTTTAATTTATTAAATTCAATTATTTTCACATTATCATTTTATTAATGTTAAATTAAAATATTTACAAATTCCCTGTGGTATTACATGTTAATTATGACGAAACGCTTTCGCCAGTAACCATGCTTAAGTCTATATAGATAATGCTTACTGTCGTCGCATTCTATGGCTACAAATTATGGCAAATGTAAAAATAATGTTTTTAAATGGTGATCTAGAAGAGACTATTTACATGTCGCAGACCGAGGTTTCGGGGTCAATGGGAGCAAAGGAAAAGCATGTAAATTATTAAGATCAATTTATGGTCTTAAAAAAGCTTCAAGGAATTGGAATAAGTATTTTGATAAAGTAATCAAACGGTTTTTTTTTATCCGAGACAGAGGAAGCATGTGTATATCGAAAAGAACAAGGAATTGTTATAGGTTCTCAGTCTTATATATCGACGGTTTTCTTCTGATTGGCAACAACATTGTATTGTTGCAATTAGTGAAAGCAAGGTTGTCTAAGAACTTCTCTATGAAGGATTTGAGAGAAACGATCTATATACTTGGTATAAGGATTTACAGAGATAGATTCAATAAGTTATTGGAATTGTCCCAATCCCTGCATATAGATACCATATAGAAAAGGTTCAGTATAGAGAATTCCAAACGTGGAAATGTTCCGATGCAATCTGGAATCTTCATTTATAAGAATAATGCTCCCCATACTGATGAGGAGAAGGAGCATATGAAGAGGATACCATATGCATCCACAATTAGTTCCATCCTATATGTCATGCTATGTTCTAGACAAGATATGGCGTATGCATTAGGATGTGTAAGCCAATATTGGCTAATCCTAGAGAAAATTATTGAACAACAGGGAAATGCATTCTTAAGTATTAAGAAATACTAAAGACTTGCTCATTATAAAGGGAATGAAAATCTCCTTATGAAGCGGTATACATATTCATGCTTTTAGAGTGATATCTATGATAGTAAATCAATGTCTAGTTAAGTATTCACATTGAACGGTGGAGCGATCAATTGGAAAGTTCTAAGCAAAAGACAACAGTCGATTCAACAATGGAGGTCGAATATATCGCCCTCAATGAAGTAGCTAAAGAAGCATTCTTGTGACGACCCGCCTTTTCGACTCTTGAAAATTGGCACTAATACATCCTCGGTATTTATGTGCCGTAAATTCAAGTACAGAAAGGCATATTGATCGAAGGTAAAAAAGAAAATAACACAGAACAGAGTAGTAAAAAAAAATCTCACATGAATGGAATAATCATATATTATTAACCACAAAATCTTTTACAGTGGAAAATTTTAAATACAATATTAGAGTCTAACCTAGATTCGGCCAGGACAGTTATAAATCCTTTGTCCTTACAAATGCTGAAAAACAATAAAACAAATGTAGTGGAAAATAGAATACATCCATACATTGATGAAGATCTCCAACTCTCCTCTGGAAATTCTAAGCGCCTTTAGCTAAATTTGAAACTACTCGAATGTGACCCGAGTATTAAAAATACTTGGATCAGCCTTGATAAACCAGCATGAGAAAACCCGAATTATAAATGTATATGACAGTGTCATAGATCGGATTGATGCCAATCAAAACTTTCGAAAAGAAGAGTATCTCGTAAGACCACGTCTCACATAACACGGACGGGTTTTACCTTACGATAACCAAAAAATTTTATACCAAAACAAATTTGATATTATAATTAATGAAATTGGTTTGAAAACACTCTTCAAAAAAATGTAACGACCCCGGATTTTAATTAAATTTAAATTGATAATTAATTGAATTTTTGAAGACAATCTGTGAAATTAAATCGATAAAGTGAAGCGGGTTTCCCCGATTCAAATAGATAATATAATATATATTTGATTTGAATTAAAACTTAAATAAATGGTTTAATAATAAATGATAATAATAAATATTAGAATTGATGGTTGATAATGGTTTGAATTTATAAAATAAATATGAAGTTAAATAACAATAATTAATATTTAAACTAGAAACGGAAATTACTTATATTACAAGGCCAAGTGTATTTGAGTTATAAATAGAGATGAATAAATAAAAGTATGAAGGCAAAGCAAAGGAAAAAGAACACACTAGTATATAATACATTCAAGTACAAACAAAATATTTACATGTATGAACCACTTGAAAACAAAATGCATTCAGATCTGTAAACAAGTGAATAAATCTACATATGAGTGAAGCTTGCAAAAGAAGAAACAAATGTATACAAGAAGAGAATTCATCAACCTGTAAAGCAAGATGATAATGCATGTACAGCTGCAAATGGAAACATAAGTACATACGAAATAAAAAGTATGACAATGTTAATTAATGCAAGGTACTATCGGCCTCCAATTTGAAATAAAAATCACTGACCATTGTATAAAAATATCACTTTGTATTGTACAAACACATTATATCACCCTGTAACACTTCATTTCTTACATATCCATCCTCATCAGTTCGACCATTCAAAGCTGAGAAACAAAAAAATGTGAAATAAAACATCATCTTAAACTTAAACAAATTTCAACAACAACTCAAATAAATTCAACCAGAAGATCAAGCTCAGATCAAAAGTATAACTTCCAGATTTCAAATAAATCATTCCCAGGCTTATCCTCTGTCTTCATTTCAAAGGTGAGCAAACTCCCTTATTTTTGCTTATATTCTTTGATATGGTAATGAATGCTTGAAGTAGGATCTGGGCTGTTGTTTCAAGTGGAATTATGTTTGTATATACATATAAGTATTCATATATGATTGTGCATGTCTGGGTTACAGACAAATATTCTTGTTCCAGGTTTACAGAGTAAACCTATTTCTAAAATCCAAATCTCTCCCTCTGTTTATATTTAAGGATTGGAATCTAAACAAAAAAAAATTGTTTAAAACATGTTTTAAGCTTTAAAAATAAATTAAAGCAAAAACAATTTAAGTTTGCTCTGGAAAATCGGAAGACACAGGTAAAACAAAATATAGGTTGTAATCCAACCATAATGATTTCTGATTTCAAATATATCAACCGAAAGGATTTTGAAAATAATGATTTTTGAAAGTTAAATCAAAAATTTTAAGCAAGCATTCACTGACTAATACAAAGATGAACAGATTTGAGTTTTTTTGAGATTTCTGGTGATCACGGCAACATTGAACCTCGGGGTTGATGTCGAGGGTGGCTGGTGGTTTGACGATCACTGGAAAAATAGTTCGAGGATTTTCTGATGATTGGAGTTGCGTGGAGCGGCTAAACTAGGGTTTCGGTTCATGTTTTGGGTATGCTTGGAAATGGGATCGTGGTAGTGTCTCAAGGTGATCGAGTTCGATGGGACCATGTGTAACAGCTTGAAGTGAACGGAGACGCTTGTCGTCTGATGGTCAGAGGAGCGACTTCGAGGAGGATGTTGGCCATTGAGCTGCTTCCAGTTTTCAACTGGAATGCTAAATTTTGTCGAGGGTTCGTGATTCGGGTTTGGTGATCGAGAGGGGGTTGCTGCATCGATGATCGATGTTTCGAAGTTGCCGTGGATGATCGGAAGTGGCTCCGGTGGCAGTGCACGGTGCACGTTTATCTTGGAGTAGTTCGAATGATTTGGGAATGAAGCAGAGGGGAAGATGGAGGCTCGGGAAAATCAGGGTTGGTCTCGGGTTAGTAGGCGTGTTGTACGCGAGAGTTACCCAGGCTTTAAGAAATTAAAATCAAACACAAAGAAAAATATAGGAGAGAAGTTGCTCGGGTAAATGGGTTTTTGGCTCGAGTAAATCTGCTTTGGGCTCGGGTTTGTTGTTTTTCAAACTGTTGTTTTATTTATAAAAACAAGTGAAAATGTTTAACAAGAATAAGTTAAAAACTTTAATACCCGTTTAATTATATAGTTAATACTTTACAATGTCTCAACTCTGAATTATTATTTTAACTAAGTAATTGATTTAAGTTAAGTATTAAAAGTTAGTAGTTAGTAATAAATTGGTTTTCAAAGTTTAAAGAAGATTTCTTTAAAAAATGTTAGTTAAGTTGAATGGTTAATGTATGATGGTGATTAAGACTTAATCAATAGCAATTAATGATAACTAATCATTAATTAAAGATAATTACTAAATTAAAAGTAATTAATTTATGATTAAAAGTGGATTAAGCAAGTAAATAACATTGATTTAAGATTAAGCGTAGTCATTTACCATAACTAATTAATAAATGATTAATTAATAAATGATTAAAGAATAATTTATCAAAATGATTTGTAATTTATTATTGTTGATTAACCAGGATTAGTAATTCATAAGAAATTAATCTGATTTGAATAAATCAGAAAATTAACTGACCTTACTTATGAATGTTTGAATTCTAGTGAATGTTGAATTGTTTGATATCCCTGGTATATGATGTTTTGTGATACATCCTGATTTATGTTGTGATCTATAATTGATTATCTGTGATATATATCTGTTTCTGTGATATATTGCTATGTGAATATGAAAACCCTTGACCCGTAAACGACACTGAATTTCGATGCGACAGGGAGTCGGATTCCAGTTGGTTATCCGAAACTCACATCGAATTGTAATAGTGAATCTTTATGACCGATAAATTTATTTTATCTATAAATCTGTGAATGAAGATAAGCGTTGTGGATTATACCGCTTATCGATATTGATATATCTATGATGATTGAATAATGTTGCACTATTGTGTGAAACCCCTGGACCACACTTTTACACACACAAAAATATGGATTTCACGTGGAAATCGGTTAAATCACAGATGATGTAAATTCAATGTTTTTGATATTGAAATTTTAATTTCAATTGATTTTGAAATTGGAAATTGGGGTTTAATATGAAAAGCTTTTGAAATGGAATTTCAAAGATAAAAGTTATTTTGAATAACTTAATCAAGTTTTGAAATTTAAATAATTTGATTTAAATTTGAATTCAAGTTTGAAATTGAATCCTATGATTTGAAACTAGGGATTAAAGATGATGTACAAGTTATATATGGGTTAAACCATTTTAAAGGTATTGATTTGGGAATTTGAATTTTAATTCAAGGGTTTTAACTCGTGTAAATATAACTGGATTTTTCTGAAATGAAACTATTTGTTTTCAAATAGTAAAAGCTTTCACATAAGTAATGAACTTCCAATTTGTGTTGAACGGTTTCAAGTTTGAAATAAAATTGAAATGTTTTGAAATTTATGAAATGAGTCTTTGATTTCAAAGACCGGATGAGTTAATCCAACTTGAAATGGAATTGTTTTGGAAGACTATGAATGAATCTTTGAAAACGAGTTTTGAAAGCTATAAGTTAAATCTTGATTTAAAGATTTAACGAGTTAATTCAATTGAAATGGAAATTGTTTTGAAATCCATGAATGAATCTTTGTGAACGGGGTAAACTTTGTGAATTGAATCTTTTGTTTAAAAGATTAAAAGTGTGGAAATTGTTTAAACCATTGAAGGTTTTTGAAATGAATCTTTTTGTTTAAAAGATTGGAAATGGTAAATTGTTTAGCCATTCGAATGAAAAGTTTTGGGCTTTAAGCTGTGATTTAACTGAGACCCCAGTATCCATATGATTTTTAATTGCGCTCGTTATTCGGTTTAGCCGGGAAAGGACCTTTGTGTCATATAACCCATTCCGAATAGTGATACGACGATATGGATAGCATTTGAAGACCGGTGGTGAAGACCGGGTATTTACGAGAACGATAGGATGACCTATCGATTGTCTCTGCACTGAGTCGCGCCGGTATAGAGATTTCCTAAGTGATGGGAAGTCCGATCGAGATTGCGAATACCCGGATTTGCAAGGGCTTCTTTGGAAGTGCCTTCGGTTCTGTTCGAACCCGGAACAGACTTGTATGGATGTGTGTCTGACATTACACTTTGAGATGTAAAGCTGGTTTCTATCAAATACATTTCTGTTGGTGGCGGAGAATTTATTCTCTTAGCTTAAAACCCTTCTCTGAGACGTACGAGCTCAGAGGTTATGTAGTTGATGGTTACTAGTGATACATTCCCAATTTGGTAATGTGGCATACGAAGTGTTGCTGATCATTTGTTGATCGAAGCATTGCTTTGTGAAAAAGCGTTGCTTTGTGGAAAAGCGTAGTTTCGTGGACGAGACTTCGTCGAGCCTCACAACCCGGTAATGGTCGAAACAGGAATGTTGCGGCAAAGGTTTGTAGGGGTAGCGCCCCTAGGGTATGTCATTTCCTTCTGGATAAAGGGTGGTATCATGGTATGGAGCCCAGATACTTAACTCATGTGGACACGGTAATTTATTACTGTATGATGTTGCTTTGTTGGTTTTCGGGATCCCGGGATAAAGGTCGGTAACGACCGGGGGATGACATGACTCGTGTGTTAGTTACCTAGTTACAGCTGTACAGCGTGAGGTAGCGTCAGTGTGTTAGTTACCTAGTTACAGCTGTACAGCGTGAGGTAGCGTCGGCCTTTTGTTTGCAGAGATCCGGTTAGGATCCGGAGCGTCTTTCCAGAGGCGTTTCTATTTCGGTGTAAGGAAGTTCCTTAGCCTGATCATTTGTTGGAAATCCAAAGAAACAATACGAACCCTGTACGGTTTTAGTTGTATTACCTGCTATGGAATGTGGCAGTAACCTGCTATTGAACGTAGTAGCTATAGTAGGCATACAATAATGGTTGTATGCTGGCTAAGATTAATACTATACTTTCGAAATGTTTTCCACTATGCACTAGTAATAATATCAAAAGAGTTTTCTTTTGCGTAGTAAGCATGTTTGACTATCATAAGAAGAAATCTCCTCCAATTCTGCGATTGCATTGTGTGTGTGGCGGGAGGTCTTATGATAGTTTCATTTTTGAAAAGCATTGCGGATTTCAATGTTTAAAAGCCTTTTGTGTTTGTTTAAAGATAAACTGTTTTTGTTGCTCACTCCAGTCCCATGACTGACCCGGAGTTTATTGTTCCCTTCCTAAACTCTGGGTGCCCACTATTTTCCACACGGACAGTCTAGAATTGGGTTTACCAGATATTCAGGTTTAGTAGATTATCTGGAGCTAGTTCAGTTCTTGGAGTTCATGGACTGACGTTGCTTATCTTGGAGCATTCTATTGGAGATTATCCGTTGTTGATGATATCATTTTCTTTTTCGCTGCTATTGTCATTGTAACATATCTCTGATGTATATTGATATTCATTATATCACTCTGTTGTATCAGATATTGTATCAGATATTGTATATCAGTCTATATTCCTTTTCTTTTCCACTGTGCTGTTATTTACTTAAGTGTGTTATAAGCTCCGGCGACTCGGATTTGAACGGTCGAATCTATGGCATTCGAGTACGATGTAAAGTATGGATGTCGATTTTCGAACGCGAAAATTCGTATCGTTACATTTGGTATCAGAGCTAATGTTGAACTTTAGCTCAGGAGTATAACACATTAAGTAGCTCATTAGAGATAGGGTGAAGTATACTCTAGAATGAGTAATTCTCAGATATCCATCCATATGCCTCAGTAAATTCTCTTATTATCTACTGATAGTGAGTATGAGTGCAAGAAGAGGATGAGATAGGGGACAGGGGAATACGACTATAATTGGTCAATACTCTGTAACAACAAGGAAGCAATCTTTTCTCTATTAATCTCTTTGTTTCAGTATCTCTTCTCAATTCTTCGATAATTTCTGGTAGATCCAGAAAGAAGATTCGATATGGGACGTAAACTCCTGGTGGACCGAAATTGTTTGTTTGGATGAATTGGTTGCTTTGTTTGTTATGGTTGATAGGTATAATTTGTTTTCTAAACTGAAAGCTTTGAAATTGTATCCATATATCTATCTATTTCTTTGGGTCCCGATATGTTCTACG
Source organism: Allium fistulosum (assembly GCA_030737815.1). NCBI lineage: Eukaryota > Viridiplantae > Streptophyta > Magnoliopsida > Asparagales > Amaryllidaceae > Allium > Allium fistulosum. The sequence goes on along the minus strand of CM060901.1, from coordinate 1,286,276,035 downwards.
AATGGTTAGTTATCCTTTCAAACTAACCGATGCCACTGTATATTTCGTAGATCTGGATAACCCGAGTATCTTGTGAAGAATTCAACAGATTCGTTCTTGTATCTATTTTTGATATTCTGATTTGGTAAGCCAAATGTAGAATAAATATCCAGTTTGATTAGATTCTTCATCTGTCTTTGTTTTCGTGCCTGCGAATTTCGAGGACGAAATTCTTTTAAGGGGGGAAGTCTGTAACGACCCCGGATTTTAATTAAATTTAAATTGATAATTAATTGAATTTTTGAAGACAATCTGTGAAATTAAATCGATAAAGTGAAGCGGGTTTCCCCGATTCAAATAGATAATATAATATATATTTGATTTGAATTAAAACTTAAATAAATGGTTTAATAATAAATGATAATAATAAATATTAGAATTGATGGTTGATAATGGTTTGAATTTATAAAATAAATATGAAGTTAAATAACAATAATTAATATTTAAACTAGAAACGGAAATTACTTATATTACAAGGCCAAGTGTATTTGAGTTATAAATAGAGATGAATAAATAAAAGTATGAAGGCAAAGCAAATGAAAAAGAACACACTAGTATATAATACATTCAAGTACAAACAAAATATTTACATGTATGAACCACTTGAAAACAAAATGCATTCAGATCTGTAAACAAGTGAATAAATCTACATATGAGTGAAGCTTGCAAAAGAAGAAACAAATGTATACAAGAAGAGAATTCATCAACCTGTAAAGCAAGATGATAATGCATGTACAGCTACAAATGGAAACATAAGTACATACGAAATAAAAAGTATGACAATGTTAATTAATGCAAGGTACTATCGGCCTCCAATTTGAAATAAAAATCACTGACCATTGTATAAAAATATCACTTTGTATTGTACAAACACATTATATCACCCTGTAACACTTCATTTCTTACATATCCATCCTCATCGGTTCGACCATTCAAAGCTGAGAAACAAAAAAATGTGAAATAAAACATCATCTTAAACTTAAACAAATTTCAACAACAACAACTCAAATAAATTCAACCAGAAGATCAAGCTCAGATCAAAAGTATAACTTCCAGATTTCAAATAAATCATTCCCAGGCTTATCCTCTGTCTTCATTTCAAAGGTGAGCAAACTCCCTTATTTTTGCTTATATTCTTTGATATGGTAATGAATGCTTGAAGTAGGATCTGGGCTGTTGTTTCAAGTGGAATTATGTTTGTATATACATATAAGTATGCATATATGATTGTGCATGTCTGGGTTACAGACAAATATTCTTGTTCCAGGTTTACAGAGTAAACCTATTTCTAAAATCCAAATCTCTCCCTCTGTTTATATTTAAGGATTGGAATCTAAACAAAAAAAAATTGTTTAAAACATGTTTTAAGCTTTAAAAATAAATTAAAGCAAAAACAATTTAAGTTTGCTCTGGAAAATCGAAAGACACAGGTAAAACAAAATATAGGTTGTAATCCAACCATAATGATTTCTGATTTCAAATATATCAACCGAAAGGATTTTGAAAATAATGATTTTTGAAAGTTAAATCAAAAATTTTAAGCAAGCATTCACTGACTAATGCAAAGATGAACAGATTTGAGTTTTTTTGAGATTTCTGGTGATCACGGCAACATTGAACCTCGGGGTTGATGTCGAGGGTGGCTGGTGGTTTGACGATCACTGGAAAAATAGTTCGAGGATTTTCTGATGATTGGAGTTGCGTGGAGCGGCTAAACTAGGGTTTCGGTTCATGTTTTGGGTATGCTTGGAAATGGGATCGTGGCAGTGTCTCAAGGTGATCGAGTTCGATGGGACCATGTGTAACAGCTTCGTGGATAAACGGAGATGAAGTGAACGGAGACGCTTGTCGTCTGATGGTCAAAGGAGCGACTTCGAGGAGGATGTTGGCCATTGAGCTGCTTCCAGTTTTCAACTGGAATGCTAAATTTTGTCGAGGGTTCGTGATTCGGGTTTGGTGATCGAGAGGGGGTTGCTGCGTCGATGATCGATGTGTCGAAGTCGCCGTGGATGATCGGAAGTGGCTCCGGTGGCAGTGCACGTGCACGGTGCACGTTTATCTTGGAGTAGTTCTAATGATTTGGGAATGAAGCAGAGGGGAAGATGGAGGCTCGGGAAAATCAGGGTTGGTCTCGGGTTAGTAGGCGTGTTGTACGCGAGAGTTACCCAGGCTTTAAGAAATTAAAATCAAACACAAAGAAAAATATAGGAGAGAAGTTGCTCGGGTAAATGGGTTTTTGGCTCGAGTAAATCTGCTTTGGGCTCGGGTTTGTTGTTTTTCAAACTGTTGTTTTATTTATAAAAACAAGTGAAAATGTTTAACAAGAATAAGTTAAAAACTTTAATACCCGTTTAATTATATAGTTAATACTTTACAATGTCTCAACTCTTAATTATTATTTTAACTAAGTAATTGGTTTAAGTTAAGTATTAAAAGTTAGTAGTTAGTAATAAATTGGTTTTCAAAGTTTAAAGAAGATTTCTTTAAAAAATGTTAGTTAAGTTGAATGGTTAATGTATGATGGTGATTAAGACTTAATCAATAGCAATTAATGATAACTAATCATTAATTAAAGATAATTACTAAATTAAAAGTAATTAATTTATGATTAAAAGTGGATTAAGCAAGTAAATAACATTGATTTAAGATTAAGCGTAGTCATTTACCATAACTAATTAATAAATGATTAATTAATAAATGATTAAAGAATAATTTATCAAAATGATTTGTAATTTATTATTGTTGATTAACCAGGATTAGTAATTCATAAGAAATTAATCTGATTTGAATTAATCAGAAAATTAACTGACCTTACTTATGAATGTTTGAATTCTAGTAAATGTTGAATTGTTTGATATCCTGATATATGATGTTTTGTGATACATCCTGATTTATGTTGTGATCTGTAATTGATTATCTGTGATATATATCTGTTTCTGTGATATATTGCTATGTGAATATGAAAACCCTTGACCCGTAAACGACACTGAATTTCGATGCGACAGGGAGTCGGATTCCAGTTGGTTATCCGAAACCCACATCGAATTGTAATAGTGAATCTTTATGACCGATAAATTTATTTTATCTATAAATCTGTGAATGAAGATAAGCGTTGTGGATTATACCGCTTATCGATATTGATATATCTGTGATGATTGAATAATGTTGCACTATTGTGTGAAACCCCTGGACCACACTTTTACACACACAAAAATATGGATTTCACGTGGAAATCGGTTAAATCACAGATGATGTAAATTCAATGTTTTTGAAATTGAAATTTTAATTTCAATTGATTTTGAAATTGGAAATTGGGGTTTAATATGAAAAGCTTTTGAAATGGAATTTCAAAGATAAAAGTTATTTTGAATAACTTAATCAAGTTTTGAAATTTAAATAATTTGATTTAAATTTGAATTCAAGTTTGAAATTGAATCCTATGACTTGAAACTAGGGATTAAAGATGATGTACAAGTTATATATGGGTTAAACCATTTTAAAGGTATTGATTTGGGAATTTGAATTTTAATTCAAGGGTTTTAACTCGTGTAAATATAACTGGATTTTTCTGAAATGAAACTATTTGTTTTCAAATAGTAAAAGCTTTCACATAAGTAATGAACTTCCAATTTGTGTTGAACGGTTTCAAGTTTGAAATAAAATTGAAATGTTTTGAAATTTATGAAATGAATCTTTGATTTCAAAGACCGGATGAGTTAATCCAACTTGAAATGGAATTGTTTTGGAAGACTATGAATGAATCTTTGAAAACGAGTTTTGAAAGCTATAAGTTAAATCTTGATTTAAAGATTTAACGAGTTAATTCAATTGAAATGGAAATTGTTTTGAAATCCATGAATGAATCTTTGTGAACGGGGTAAACTTTGTGAATTGAATCTTTTGTTTAAAAGATTAAAAGTGTGGAAATTGTTTAAACCATTGAAGGTTTTTGAAATGAATCTTTTTGTTTAAAAGATTGGAAATGGTAAATTGTTTAACCATTCGAATGAAAAGTTTTGGGCTTTAAGCTGTGATTTAACTGAGACCCCAGTATCCATATGATTTTTAATTGCGCTCGTTATTCGGTTTAGCCGGGAAAGGACCTTTGTGTCATATAACCCATTCTGAATAGTGATACGACGATATGGATAGCATTTGAAGACCGGTGGTGAAGACCGGGTATTTACGAGAACGATAGGATGACCTATCGATTGTCTCTGCACTGAGTCGTGCCGGTATAGAGATTTCCTAAGTGATGGGAAGTCCGATCGAGATTGCGAATACCCGGATTTGCAAGGGCTTCTTTGGAAGTGCCTTCGGTTCTGTTCGGACCCGGAACAGACTTGTATGGATGTGTGTCTGACATTACACTTTGAGATGTAAAGCTGGTTTCTATCAAATACATTTCTGTTGGTGGCGGAGAATTTATTCTCTTAGCTTAACACCCTTCTCTGAGACGTACGAGCTTAGAGGTTATGTAGTTGATGGTTACTAGTGATACATTCCCAATTTGGTAATGTGGCATACGAAGTGCTGCTGATCATTTGTTGATCGAAGCATTTCTTTGTGAAAAAGCATTGCTTTGTGGAAAAGCGTAGTTTTGTGGACGAGACTTCGTCGAGCCTCACAACCCGGTAATGGTCGAAACAGGAATGTTGCGGCAAAGGTTTGTAGGGGTAGCGCCCCTAGGGTATGTCATTTCCTTCTGGATAAAGGGTGGTATCATGGTATGGAGCCCAGATACTTAACTCATGTGGACACGGTAATTTATTACTGTATGATGTTGCTTTGTTGGTTTTCGAGATCCCGGGATAAAGGTCGGTAACGACCGGGGGATGACATGACTCGTGTGTTAGTTACCTAGTTACAGCTGTACAGCGTGAGGTAGCGTCAGTGTGTTAGTTACCTAGTTACAGCTGTACAGCGTGAGGTAGCGTCGGCCTTTTGTTTGCAGAGATCCGGTTAGGATCCGGAGCGTCTTTCCAGAGGCGTTTCTATTTCGGTGTAAGGAAGTTCCTTAGCCTGATCATTTGTTGGAAATCCAAAGAAACAATACGAACCCTGTACGGTTTTAGTTGTATTACCTGCTATGGAATGTGGCGGTAACCTGCTATTGAACGTAGTAGCTATAGTAGGCATACAATAATGGTTGTATGCTGGCTAAGATTAATACTATACTTTCGAAATGTTTTCCACTATGCACTAGTAATAATATCAAAAGAGTTTTCTTTTGCGTAGTAAGCATGTTTGACTATCATAAGAAGAAATCTCCTCCAATTCTGCGATTGCATTGTGTGTGTGGCGGGAGGTCTTATGATAGTTTCATTTTTGAAAAGCATTGCGGATTTCAATGTTTAAAAGCCTTTTGTGTTTGTTTAAAGATAAACTGTTTTTGTTGCTCACACCAGTCCCATGACTGATCCGGAGTTTATTATTCCCTTCCTAAACTCTGGGTGCCCACTATTTTCCACACGGGCAGTCTAGAGTTGGGTTTATCAGATATTCAGGTTTAGTAGATTATCTGGAGCTGGTTCAGTTCTTGGAGTTCATGGACTGACGTTGCTTATCTTGGAGCATTCTATTGGAGATTATCCGCTGCTGATGATATCATTTTCTTTTTCGCTGCTATTGTCATTGTAACATATCTCTGATGTATATTGATATTCATTATATCACTCTGTTGTATCAGATATTGTATCAGATATTGTATATCAGTCTATATTCCTTTTCTTTTCCACTGTGCTGTTATTTACTTAAGTGTGTTATAAGCTCCGGCGACTCGGATTTGAACGGTTGAATCTATGGCATTCGAGTACGATGTAAAGTATGGATGTCGATTTTCGAACGCGAAAATTCGTATCGTTACAATAAATATATACACAAAGTAAGTATCAGTGCCCGGATAATGTCAAACGGTGTATATGATGCCAAAGGGGTAGCTGAAATGTTTGCAAAGTATAACAGCTATTTTGGGAATACAACCAAATCCGTAAAGCTTGTATTGGAATTGAATTTTCAACATGATAGGGAACTAGTGGCCATTTCCTCCAATGCGAAATCCACGCAAAACATCCTAGTCTCCGGTGAATATTCACTTTTCTCAAGCAAGCCTCCGTACTACATTATTACACTACTATGGAACAACGTATTTCGGTGGTTTTACTCTTTCTCAGTCGAGCCCCCAATACCAGCCCATTTAAACCATAGAGGTTCCAAACAGTACTGGACTCCTACATCCTCAGTAAAACTGATAGCCTGAAATATATGTCCTGCAGACCACATAATATTCTGTATCATTCCTGGGATGTGAGGCTCGTGAAGCTATGCTCTTCTTTTCACAAAGCCCCGCTTTTCTTTTCACAAAGAAAATTCCACTTAGAATACCACATTGTCATTTCTAACAACACGCTACTGATTTCCACAAAAGTATAACCTCTGAGCTCGTATATCTTAGAGAATGGTGTTAAGTATAGGAGAGGTTACCTCCTACACCACCAAACAGATGTACGTTTGTAGAGATCTATGTATGTGGTTTTAGAAATGCAATGTCAGACACTCATCCATACAAGTTGTCTAGGTGAAGGACAAACCGAAGGCACTCTCCCTACTACTTCCTGTTTGGGAATTAGCCCTATGATTAGTAGTGATTAGTCCTTGCAAATCTAAGATTTTAACAATGAAGGCACTATGACCACTATATATAAATATATATGATATGGGATTAACCCAGAGGTTAGTGGCAAGTAGTCCTACATCATGAAGAATCTCCGTCTTCAAATCATTGTCTTTAACATATTTTCACTTTCGAACACATATATTGGTTCAAAGTGGTTTTCGGATAGGAATTACCTAAATCCAACCCCAGTTTCTTCGAACCAATCATCGAAAAAAATGTCAAGTATATAGGTGATTATCAAACAAAATATAATCAATTTATCTTTTTATTAAATCAAATATCTTTCAAAGATATATTCTTTTAAACTATTCCATTATCTTTTTAAGATTATATGGAATCATTAAGCCTCATTTATCAAATTCTCGAGTTGATTAAACCTCTTTAATCTTGGAATAATTCCAAATCATTTCACCTTTTACTTAGGAAAACATTTTCAAATCAATTATTTAAATCTTAACAAAGATTTCTTATTTTCAAATCATGCCTTTTAAATGGGTCAAAAACGAAGTTATTTAAGACATCATTTACTGTAAACCCAAATCAATTAGTATTGAGTAGAAAACGATTCATAGAGATTAGACAAATTATACTCAATACCAATTTCTGAATTCAACCTGTACTATTCATTGAATAACGGTGAAATCGCCTTTTAAATTCACACGGATAGTACAAATTCCCTCCTCGGAATTTGATACAGGGTTTAACTAGGGTATTCTCTATAACACCAAAATAATATTTTATAATCTTGTTTCACTTTTTAAAAACTCCAAATCTCTTTTCTTTTAACTTAAGAAAATGCGGTCCGAGTAGATCAAATTAACTATTCCCTCCGTCGGGACAGTCCGGATAGCTAGAGCAGAACCCAGACACTGGTCGTCCAAACTTGGATCTAGAGACTATCTCTCTATCATCCATAAGGTAGTCAAGTTATTTGACCAACTCTAAATCCTTTATATGATCTTTTAGAGATGATTTTCATTTACTTAATATTATTCCAAATATTGTTTAAAACAATTTTCCTTTAACCATTTCTTTTAAACTCCTTTAAAAGAATTATATAACTTTTAAATCACTTTCAAAAATACTCAATTATTCATTTTAAAAGATTATAAAAAGATTAGGGAAGAATAATTAAGTCAAAACCATGATTTTCAGAAGTTACCAAAAACCGTCGCAAAAACTTTTGCGAATAGTGTTTTAAAGCTTCTTTGATCAAAATACTAATTCCATTTCAAATAAGTCTATTTTTATAACTCAAATCCCCTTTAAAACATTTCAACATATTTATGAAATTTATTTCATATTTTTAATGATTTAAAAATATCTATTTTTAAAGAATTTACAACTTTGATTTCCGAACTGCCAAAATGCGATGTTTTTTAGAACTTGATTTGGACATATTTCAAACTCTACCATATGAAATCTTGATTTTCTTCTTTTGTTTGAAAACTATATATTCTAATGGATTCGGAAAAATCTTATTTCAAAGAATTCCGACTTATATTGCATCCTACATGTTGATTTAACTTTCAGGTCGGAAAATTACGAACTACCGCTACGCGACGAGCTCGATTTGGCTCAATTTTTCAAACTTCTTTAAACTTTGCTGAAACTTGTTAAAATGTTTAAATACCATAATAAACCATTTTAAATCATTTCAAACTATTTTTACTACATTAAAAACTCATTTTCCACTTTTTCCATATTATAATATTATATTATTATATTATTCGTTTTTTCAACCTTTTTATATTCAAAACCATAAAGAGGCTTACTAACTCACATACACATATTAATAGGGATTTATTTTTCCATGAATTAACTATGGTTAATTAATTAACCATTTCTATTTTGATGAATATTATTTTCCCATCATTAGCAACCAAGTTGTCAACCAAATATTCATCCAATATTCAACCAAGCGTATTAATTTACTAATTAAACATGCATATCATCATTTTAAGTTTTAAATAAACAAAACTAAACTCAAGTACTCACTATCAGTTTCAAATCCATCAAACTTTTTCCGAAGCTTCTTGAAATAAATCCAGCGGCACTCCGGCAGCACTTCCTTCCCTTTTCTTTGTTCCGGGACCTCTGGAATTTGCTCTTGGAAGCTAGTATGCTCGACCTAGGCTTGTACGTGCTCGGCCATGACCTTGGGAGAGTGGAGCTTGGCAAAGCTTGATAAAGGAGGTGGTGGCCGTGGGTTTTAAAGAGGAAGTGGTGGAGTTTGGACTTGCTTTTGAGGTGTTTTTCTTTTTGTATGTGTGTATATATTTATATATTATTTTACTTCTCTTTGGCTATACTTTTTTCCATTATTTTTCCAAGGAAGAAGCCATTAAAGAGGAGCTAAAGAAGAAGAAGAAGCTTGAGTTTTGAATGATAGAAATGTGGACGGTTGGGTGTGTATTTATAGGAAGAGAGGCCTTAACCCTTAAGCAACTTAGCAAAATATCTCTCCCCCTACATCATCCAAGAGCTCGGCCATGACCTCCCCCTCTCCCATCATGCATGCATCACACACCCCTTCCATGTGCACCCCCATGTGCTTGTAAGGTGATGTGAGTGAAGATATGGTTTCTTTATTATACTTAAGGATGAAGAAAATGGAAATATCTTAGATATTTTCTTTATTAAGTGCATATGTGTGTATGTATGTATATGTATGTGTTAGTGCATGTATGTGTATGTTATATATGTGTATAATACATATAAACAACGTTGCAATGACTTTAAACAACTTTCATTCGACGAAAGGTCGAAAATCTGAAAGTTGAATCCCAATCACATTTTCACTTATAATTTAGATTGCATATAACTGTATACAAAATTTGAGAACTAATTTATTATCTTTAGTAATAAATTAAAATGATCACATTTGAATTATAAAACTATATCAATCAATATTAAACAAGTGTTTACAAAAACTGCTGTCGTATTGACAAAACGTTATGAATTTTCTTATATTCCTAAAACAAGTATATACCTTTATATAACTATTATAAATGATTTATTATCATTATATAACTTATTAAAATGAATTATTATCATTTTAAAACAAGTATTTGATTATTTAAACTTAATTTAAAATTCCAGAAAATATATAAAAGTGATGATATCCCAAATGATGTCATAAATATATTTTATTTTCAAAATTAAAATAAATAATTTTTATTTCATATTCTTGCTTAAATGGATAAATAAGTGCATGTATCTAGTTTCGTTTGCAACTTCTGATGGCTAAAAAGCCGTTTATCGGTAAAACGATTTTTCGGTCACTTTATCGATATTTTTTCAAACAATATATATTTGTAAACATTTTTCCAAAACAAGATCAGCATTATTATTTATCACATAAAACATGATTATTTATGTCTAATAAACCTATATTTGAATGTTTAAAATTAATTAAATATTTCAAATCAGAGTGATAAAATTACGGATCGTTACATCCTTCCCCTTAAAAGAATTTCGTCCTCGAAATTACAACCCGAAACCCAAAACATGTATTTTAAACTCAATTTCATATGATATACATAGATTATCCTTACGTAATATTTGATTCGATCTTCTATTCGAATACACAATTTTACTTCCAAACTAGTATCGATCCCTCGGTTCTTTAGTGCAGGCACTGATCAGGCTTTCCGATAAGAACTTTAGTTTTCCTTGCATAGCTCTCAACTATGATAGAAAACGCAAGTACCCAACCACAAACCATCATCAATGTTCGTCATCAAGAATCGAGTGATAAATCCTTTTTTGGACCGGTGTAAATACCTCAAAGTTCCATACTCGAATGTTAAATTAGAATCTTGTGACGAAATAATCTACGTATAACATACATACTTATTAATGTTCCCAAAAAATTTATGAAAACATTTCATGAAATTTTAACTTTTATTCTAAATCTTTGAAAATCATTTCAAAATATTCACCCAAAATATTTCTATCTCCTTTTCAAAAGAAATCAATTATCCTTTACTTAGAATAATACTATTATAATTTTATTCCAAAATCCTTTTGAAATTTCTTTGTTAATAAATTCCCTTATAAATTTAATTCCAAAATTATTTTATATTAAATAACTTTCCATTTATCACTTTTAAACTTTTTCAAAGCACTAGGATATGAGTCCCCAAAATCACTTTTTAACATATATTTCATACCCATCTTTTACAAAATCATTTTATTGTTGTAAATTACACTTTATTTTATAAAATATACTTTTATACAATATATTATTAAATATATTTTTTGATTTCAACACTTTTTATAAAGCCATTTCTTTATAACATCCCTTTAAACTTTTTATTTTTGAATATCTTATTAAATCGATCTGATATAAGATAGAAGAAATGCACAAAGAGAATAATCCAAAATGATGTTTATTAATTAAGACCATATTTATACACCAACTCCTAACCTTAGCCTGTATTACAAATTTTTAGGGATAGCTCCTAGGGAATACAGTCTATCATATACCACCATCATATATATATATATATATATATAGACACACACACATACAGAAACACATACACACTTGGACTGCTATACACACTATACTTGGACTCCTTTTGAGGTAGATGGTACTTTATCTTGGTACCTAAGTTAACCCACCTTTTCTTGGGATAGTCCTTCATTGAATGTCTTCCTTTATAGCACCAACTGCAAGTCCGTTTAGGACACTCTTTGGCTATATGTCCTAGTCCTTTACAACGGTAGTAACTCTTTTCCCTTCCTGATCGAATTTTTAGTTTCTTTTTTGTTTTAGGGCACTCACGTAGAAAATTTCCTTGCCTTTTACACTTGAAACACAATATATCAACCCTATAAGATTCTTCTTTCTTCTTTTTCTTTATTTTCCTATTCTTCTTTTCCTTTATTTACATCCTTACACTGAACTGCATAATGCCCTTCTTTACTACATTTGTAACAGTAGATGCCAGCATAAGATCCTAGTCTTAATTTTTCTTTTGCTTCTCTTTCTGCACGTACTCTTCGTGCTTGTTTTGGATTCAGCCATAACTCATCACCCGGCATATAAAAAGCCATTCTTCCCCTAAGTGATATACCAAAATATCATCAGAAGTTTCATACCATTTATTTCTTGGCTTAAAAACCTTTTTATCCAAATAACTTGATTCAGACTTGTTCGGATTTGAACTTGCCTTGATCCTCCAATGATAAGGAGAATAATTTACTAAGTGTATGATACCGTTCACCCAAGCCAACATCCGATCAATACCTAGAAGATTATTCTGATTACCACTAAACGAATTAAGACGTATGCAACGAACCTTCCAAAGGGAATGCATCTCATAAATTTCACAAATTTCACAAATATCTATATTCTTTTTGTATATAAAATATAATCCTTCCAGAATAGTCTGTCGATTTGCCTTGTTCAAGTATTTAGGAATCCCTATCGATAACATGGAGCTCTTCATACACTGACCAGAATTCATAAAAAACTTAACAGATTAATCAACACAAAACATTTTTATATCCAATAACAAATACGCGCTCATATGTATAATACTCTCAAACTCAATCTAGGGTGTTACTAACCCTATCTCTAATGAGTCACTCATTCTAGGGTATTACTAACCCTATCTATAATGAGTTTTACCCCACCAAAGCCTAGGTGTTCACTCAACCTAAGCTCTAATACCAAATGTGATGACCCGCCTTTTCAACTCTTAAAAATCGACACTAATAGATCCTCGATATTCACGGGCAGCAAATTGAAGTGTCGGAAAGACAGATTGATCAAGGGTAAAAAGAAATAACATAGAACAGAGTAGAAAATAGAATCTCACATGAATGGAATAATCATATATTATTAACCACAAAATCTTTTACAGTGGAAAATTTTAAATATAATATCAAAGTCGAACCAAGATTTAGCTTGGACAGTTATAAATCCTTTGTCCTTACAACTCCTGAAGAAAAAAAACAAATGTAGTCGAAAATAGAATAGCTCCATACGTTGAAAAAGATCTCCAACTCTCTTTTAGAAACTCCAAGCATCTTTAGCTAAACCTGAAACTACTCGGATCTGACCCGAGTATTAAAAATACCCGGATCAGGCTTGATAAACCAGCATGAGAAAACTCGAATTATAAATGTATATGACAGTGTCATAGATCAGATTGATGCCAATCAAAACCTTTGAAAAGAATGGTATCTTGTAAGACCACGCCGCATATAAACATGGATGGGTTTACCTTACGATAACCAAAATACTTTATACCAAAACAAATTTGATATTATCATTAATGACATTGGTTTGAAGAAACTTTTCAAATAAGCATATACACAAAGTAGGTATCAATACCCAGATAATGTCAAACGGTGTATATGATGCCAAAGGGGTAGCTGAAATGTTTGCAAACCATTACAGCTATTGTAGGAATATAACCAAAAATGTAAAGCTTGTATTGGAATTGGATTTCCAACATGATAGAGAACTAGTGGTCATTTCCTCCGATGCAAAATCCACACATAACATCCTAGTCATCGGTGGTTTTGCTCTTTCTCAATTGAGCCTCCAATACCTTCCCATTTAAACCATTGAGGGTCCAAACACTACTGGACTCCTCCATACTAATAAAACCGATAGCCTGAAATATATGTGCTGCAGATCACATACCAACCTGTATTATTACTGGGATGCGAGGCTCGTGAAGCTACGCTCTTCTTTCCACAAAGCCACGCTTTGCTTTTCGCAAAGCAAATTCCACTTAGTAAGCCACATTGTCATTTCTAACAACATGCTATTGATTTTTACAAAAGTACAACCTCTGAGCTCGTACGTCTCAGAGAATGGTGTTAAGTTTAGGAGGGGTTACCTCCTACACCACCAAATAGATGTATGTTTGTAGAGATCAATATTTAAGGTTTTAGAAATGCAATGTCAGACACTCATCCATACAAGTTGTCCAGGTGGAGGACAAACCGAAGGCACTTCTCCTACTACTTCATGTTTGGGAATCCCCCTTAGAATTAGTAGCGAGTAGCCCTTGTAAATCAAAGATTTTCAAAATGAAGGCACTACTGCCACCATATATATATATATATGATATGGGGATTAACCTAGAGGTTAGTTGCAAGCAGCCCTACATCATGAAGATCTCTGTCTTCAGATCATTGTGTTCAACATGTATTAATTTTCGAACACATATATTGGTTCAAAGTGGTTTTCAGATAGGAATTACCCAAATCCGATCCTGGTTTCTCCGAACCAATCATCGATAAAAAGATGTCAAGTATATAGGTGACTATCAAACAACATCCAATCAATTTATCTTTTTATTAAGTCAAATATCTTTCAAAGATATATTCTTTTAAACTATTTCTTTATCTTTTTAAGAATATATGGAATCATTAAACCCCATTTATCAAATTCTCTGGTTGATTAAACCTCTTTAATCTAGGAACAATTCCAAATCATTTCACCTTTTACTTAGGAAAACATTTCCAAATCATTTATTTAAATCTTAACAAAGATTTCTTATTTTCAGATCATAACATTTAAATGGGTCAACAACAATGTTATTTAAGACATCATTTATTGTAAACCCAAAGCAATTAGTATTGAGTAGAAAAGGATATATAGAGATTAGACTAATTATACTCAATACCAATTTCTGTATTTAACTTGTACTATTCGTTGAATAATGGGAAATCACCTTTTAAATTTACACGGATAGTACGAATTCCCTCCTTGGAATTTAATACAGAGTTTAACAAGGGTATTCTCTATACCACCAAAATCATTATATCTTGTTTAAATTTGGAAAAACTCCAAATCACTTTTCCTTTATATTAAGAAAATGCAATCCGAGTAGATCAAATTAATTATCCCCTTCGTCGAGCCAGTCCGGATAGCAAGAGAGGAACCCAGACACTGGTTGTCCAAGCATGGATCCAGAGATTATCACTCTGTCACCCATCAGGTGGTCAAGTTATTTGGTCAACTCTAAATCCTTTATATGATCTTTTAGAGATGATTTTTGTTTACTTAATACTATTCCAAATATTGTTTAAAACAATTTTCCTTTAACCATTTCTTTTAAACTCCTTTAAAAGAATTATATAACTTTCAAATCAGTTTCAAAAATACTTAATTATTCATTTGAAAAGAATACTAAATATTGGGGAAGAATAATTAAGTCAAAACCATGATTTTTAGAAGTTACCAAAAACCGTCGCAAAAACTACTACAATAGTGTTTTAAAGCTTCTTTGATCAAAATACTAATTCCATTTCATACAAGTCTATTTCTATAACCCAAATCCCATTTAAAACATAACATATTTATGGAATTTATTTCATATTTTTAATGATTTAAAAATATCTATTTTTAAAGAATTTACCACTTTGATTTCCGAACTACCAAAACGCAATGTATTTGAAAATTTGATTAGGACATATTTCAAACTCTACTAAATGAAATCTTGATTTTCTTCTTTTGTTTGAAAACTATATTTTAATGGGTTTGAAAAATTTATTTCGAAGAATTCCGACTTATATTGCATTCTACATGTTGATTTCACTTTCAGGTCGGAAATTTACAAACCGCCGCTACGCGACGAGCTCGATTTGGATCAATTTTTCAAACTTCATTAAACTTTGCCGAAACTTTTTAAAATGTTTAAAATACCATAATAAACCATTTTAAATCATTTCAAACTATTTTTTCTACATTAAAAACTCGTTTTGCGCTTTATTCCATATTATATTATTATAATATTCATTTTTCAACATTTTTATATTCAAAACCATCAAGAGGTTTACTAAATCACATATACATATTAATAGGGATTTATTTTTCCATGAATTAACTATGGTTAATTAATTAACCATTTCCATGTTGATGAATATTATTTTTCCATCATTAGCAACCAATTTATCAACCAAATATTCATCCAATATTCAACCAAGCATATTAATTTACTAATTAAACATGCATATCATCATTTTAAGTTTTAAATAAACAAAACTTAGAGCTTGAATTGTTTGGTCATATATTTTCTTGCAGTTTGCATGTGTTTGATTTCGTAGGTTTCGAAATTATTTTGGGTATGGATTGGTTAAGTAAGTACGATGCTAGGATATTTTGCCATGATAGGAAAATATCAGTTAGACACCCTAGTTGTAGTGATCGGATTATATACACTGTAGAAAACCCGAATTTAGTTTCTTGCGCTTTGTTGTGCATTATGGACAAAGAAGACGAGTTGAATCGATTTTTCGTTGTTAGAGAATTCGCAGATGTCTTTGAGCCCATGATAGGACTACCGCCGAAATGAGCCAATGAGTTTCAGATAGATTTAGTACCAGGAGCTGAACCTACAAGTAGACCGTCAAGTAGAATGACACCTACCGGGATGTAGGAGCTAAAGGTGCAGTTGGTGGATTTAAAAGGCAAGAATTTTATTAGACCAAGCAGTTCGCCTTGGGAAGTAGCAGCAGTATTTGTTAAGAAGCCAAGCGGATCGTTGAGGTTGTGTATCGATTATCGTAAGCTGAATGAAAAGACAATAAAGAATCGATATCTGTTATCTAAGGTTGATGATTTGTTCGACTAGTTGAGTGGAGCCAAAGTATTCTCTCAATTGGATTTGTCTACAGGGTTTCATCAACTTAGAGTAGCAGAGGATGGTGTTCCTTTGACGGAGTTTAAGACAAGATATGGATCATACGAATGGTTAGTGATGCCATTCGGATTAACTAATGCACCAGCATTCTTTGTGGACTTAATGAACAGAATCTTCCGAGAGCATCTGGAAAAATTTGTATTAGTATATATAGACGACATATTGATATACTCCAAGGATGAAAGAGATCATGAAGTTCATCTTAGGATAGTGCTTGAGACACTGAGGCAGCATCAGTTGAAGGCAAAGTTTTCAAAGTGTCGCTTTTGGAAGAAAGAAGTGAAGTTTCTTAGTCATGTAGTCTCAGAGAAAGGGTTGTTAGTAGATTCGGCTAAGATCGAGGTAGTGAATAGTTGGAAGAGACCCGAGATAGTGACTGAGATAAAGAGTTTTCTTGGATTAGCTGGCTACTACCAGAGATTTATTAAGGATTTCTTGCGGATAGCAGCACCAATAACTAAGCTAACTCAGAAAGATGTAAAGTTTGTTTGGACTGATAAGTGTGAGGAGGCATTCCATAAACTGGAACATTTGTCGACAAATGCACCTGTGTTAGTTGTTCCATAAGGGAATCGAGACTTAGTTGTTTATACGGATGCATGTGGAACATGATTAGGAGTTTTGTTAATGTAGAGAGGTAAAGTGATTGTCTACGCTTCTCGTCGGCTCAGACCGCATGAAGTTAGACATCTGACTCATAATTTGGAATTAGCTGCGGTAATTTTCGCATTGAAGGTGTGAAAACAGTACCTTTTGGGAGAAAGATTTGAGCTATTCACGGACCATAAGTCACTAAGATATTTATTCTCTCAAAAGGAGTTGAATATGAGACAGCAGAGATAGTTAGAGTTCATAGCTGCATACGACTTTGATATTGAGTACACACTGGGAAAAGGAATAAGGTTGCAGATGCACTTAGCAGGAAACATCAGAATGCAGTTTTAGCTATGATAGTCGGGTGGAAAGATTTAGAGGCATTGACTACATATGAAGTTCAGTGGATATCAAAGAGTAGTTCTAGTCAAGAAACTGCTATGTTGTCGTGTTTAGAAGTTCGACCGTTGATGGTCGAAAGGATTGTTTCTAAGCAGGGAGAAGATCCATTATTAGATGAACGAATCAGAAAGTTAAGGAATGGAATTGAGAGCGATGACTTAAAAAAATTTAGTCTTGACCGGAATGGGTGGTTGAGGAAGAAAGGATATGACTATGTATTCCGAATGTGAGAAATATTAGGAAGGAAGTTCTTAGAGAATGCTACCATTCGAAGTTCACTATTCATCCGGGAGGAACTAAGATGTATCAAAATATGAAAAGGATTTTCTTCTGGGAAGGTATAAAGAGAGATGCAGGCCTATGGGTGAAGCAATGTTTGAACTGTCAACAGGTAAAGGCCAAGCATCAAAAACCCAGTGGATTACTTTAGCCTTTGGATGTCCCAGTCTAGAAATGGGATTATGTCTCAATGAATTTCATAGACGGATTGCCAAGGTCGAATAGAGGAAATGGGTTATAGTGGACAGATTGACTAAGAGTGCACACTTTATACCCGTTAAGTCGACCAGGACAACAACAGATTTAGATAAGTTATTCATGAGGAATATAGTTAGATTGCATGGAATTCCTAGTAGTATAGTAAGTGATAGAAATTTCTTATTCACTAGTGAGTTCTGGAAGAGTCTACAGGATACTTTAGGTACCAAGCTCAATATAAGTACCGCTTACCATCTGTAGACAGATGGGAAAAAGGAGAGAGTTAACAAAGTCTTAAAGGATTTGTTAAGAGCTTGCATGCTAGATTTCGGAGGATCATGGGAAGACCATCTACACTTAGTCGATTTTTCGTTTAACAACAGTTATCAAACAAGTATAGGGATGACACCTTTGAAGCTTTGTATGGAAGGCCATGCAAATCTTCAGTTTGTTGGTTAGAGACCAGGGATAGATTAGTTCTTGGTCCGAATTTGGTTAAAGAAGCTGTAGAAATGATTGAGTTAATTCAGGCTAGAATAAAGAAAGCTCGGTCTAGGCAAAAGAGTTATGCTGATAAGAGACGAAAAGACTTAGAGTTCTCAGCTGGAGATCATGTTTTCATCAAAGTGTCACCGATGAAGGGAGTGATCAGATTCAGTAGGTCAGGGAAGCTGGCACGAAGGTTCGTTGGACCATTTGCTATTATAGAAAGGATCATAAAACTCGCGTATAGGGTAGAGTTACCAAATAGTTTGGCAGGAGTCCACAATGTTTTCCATATTTCTCATCTAAGGAAGTGTATTCGAGATCCAGAGACTACTATTACATCGACTGTGTTAGAAGATCTAGTAGTGGAACCAGATATGACTATAGTTAGAAAACCAGTTTGTATAGTTGCGAGAGATGAGAAGAGACTAAGGAATAAGACAGTTAGATTAGTCAAAGTCTAGTGGACTGACTACGGAAAGACTGTACTTGGGAAACCGAGAGCAGGATTATGGACAGTTATCCCGACTTGTTTGATGGTATGTTTTACCTTTATGGTTGATTGTTGTGGGTTCCTTATCGTAATTTCAAGGATGAAATTCTTTAAAGAGGGGAGTCTGTAATGACCCTAATTTTAGCTAACATTATTTAGAACATTTAATTGGGTGAATTAAATAAAATAATGTAGAAAGTTAAGGAATTGAGATTTGTAAGTTAAGGAGGAGTCGTGCCTTAATGAATGTGTTAACAAAAGGGAAGCTAAATATAATTAAGAAGGAGGAATATGATGAGGGTAAAATGGGAATAGCCATTATTCCTATATCTTAAACCCTTCCATTCCCTCCACTTCCTCATTCATTCTACATTCACAAACTAAACAAAAATAATACTAAGATTAGACCGTCTACCATTAAGAAGATTTAAAGGGAAGATAAGCTAGGATTCAAGTAGAAAGCTTGAAGAAATCAATCTAAGAGCAAATCTCAACCTTCATAACACAAAGCCAAGGTAAATAATAACCACCATCTCATGTTTTGATGATGATTTCGGTTTTAAAGGATAAATCCATTTATTTGTAAGTTATATGCCATGTTATAGTGATTAAATGATTATATGCTTTAAGTTGATGATTTATAGAGATTTAATAAAAAAAATATGATATGTTAGATTAGAAAACCTATCATATGACATCCAAATGAGTTGCATTTTGATATATGGTCAAAAATATTATTTTAGAAGAGGGTTTCAAGTTTCATAATTTTCTAAGTAATTATGGATTTATTATGAATTTTCTATGAGAGAAAATAGTTAATTTCGGGTTAAAATTATTTAAGGAAAATAAATAATGTTTTCAGGTTTGAAATTTATATATGTTAGAAAACTTATTTAATGTGAATTATTGTGATTTTTTGGGATTTTTCTTAAGTTTTTTACTATGGTTAATAAATTATTAAGTTAGAGGACTTAAATGTTTTATTAAGGAGAAGGGCTTAAATGTTAAATTGTTTTAGATAATCCAAATTTGATTTCGGTGGCAAATTCTAAAAAAGGGAATTGGTAAAATTTTATAAACCAATAAGATTTCGACAAATATTAGTGGTAGGTAAAAAGAAATTTCTTTAAAAGGTTAAAATGAAGTTTTTACTAACATTACATCTTCGCCACTACCCTTGCTAGCTTTCGACATCATACACCCACATAAAACCCCTTCCGTACACATTCGAAACCAATATACATGGTATCAATTCATTGGTATGTAGTGTGTTGGAGATATGTGGAAGGTAGGATGGTGTCGAAGGCATGCATTCGGAATGGGTGAAGTTGTCTTTCAAAGCTTTTGAACCCATAGACCTGCCTTTGTTTAAAAGAGTGTTTCGAAAAGGTTGACGCTTTTGAACCCCTTTGACACCCTAGCTGCCGCATTGATACCCTTCGCCTTTGTTAAAGGCCGCCTTTTTAAACCCTTATACTAATACAGCATGTTGCCGTCACCCTAGGTCTTTCGAAAGGATAGCTTTCGAATGTGTCTCCATTTTACTTTGTAGTTTGTTTGTTTTCAAACTATGGTTTCGAAAGAAATACTTTTAATTGGTTTCGAAGCTATGCTTCCATAACTTTTTACTTGAACCAAATGCTTTCGAAAGATATGTTTTTAAGTGTTTCTAAAGGAATGTTTCTAGGTGTTTCGAAAGATATGTTTAATGGTTTCGAAAGAGGATGTCTAAGATTTTAAGTAATGATTCGAAAGGGCTATTTTCAATGCATTCGAAAGAAAGTTTTTGGCCTTTCAGCCTAATGTTTTCAAGGTTAGAGTATTTAACTTGTTTCGAAGGGATAGAGAACCCTATTGATTTTAGGTTTTCATCAACATTGTTTCGTATAAAGCATATATCATGGAATAAGTATTTTGGGTAATGCAAAGAGTATGATTTCCTTGTTTTAAAGGATATTATTTCAAGGGTTAAATCATTTGTAAAGATTGTTTTCAAGGAAATGAAAGTCGAATAGGATGGTCAGCCCAGATATTTGCTAAAAGAATGACTCAGATTTAGAAGACCAAATGGGACTGGTGTGAGGTCGCGCCCTATACTTTAGCTAGTAGCCCCTAGCTAATATCAGTCCAAAATTCCAGTGTGTAGGGTTTTGTCACAGGCGTTAACCCAAAAAATGGATCAACACCCTGGATTGAGTGTGAAAGCACCAGCCCTGTTCTTACAGAGAAATAGTATAGAAAATAAATGTGAAAATAGAAGAAATAGAAAGAAGACAAGAAGATTTTTATAGTGGTTCGGCTGTTAATAAAGCCTACGTCCACTTTATAGTTTTTATTATTGACTAATTGCTGTTACAGGAAATGTTTGATTACAAGGATTTTGATTGTCCTTAACTAGACTGGATCTCCAAGGTTAGAATCAACTGAAGAATCACAATGAATTCCTTTGGAGATTGTTATGAGGGAGGTGAAGAGTGAAGAAAGTTTCCATCAGAGCTTCAGCAACCAGTTCGGAGGACATCCCCTTTATGTTGCAGATAGGATGGTATTTATAGAGATCGGAGAGCTCTTGGACCAAGCCTGTTCGCCCAACTACTTGCAGATAGTCATAGGAAGGCCCTCTGGAAACATCACCGCGACCCGAGCTAAAGTGATGGATCGCTAGCGATCAATAGGCTATGGATCGTAGGTGACCCGATGCCTTCGTACTTTTCCTTGCCTCGTTCCATAAGAGTTGCAGCGACCTGGTGAAAATGGATGGATCACTAGCGATCCATACACTTAGTCAATTTTTTGGCTGTCTTCTGAATGGCCTTTGTTGCCTCGGCTAGCGACCTACGGGAGAAAATCATGGATCACTAGCGATCCATAGGAGATGGATCGCTAGCGATCCATTTCCTTAGTGTGTGATTTTGTGTGATTTTTGCTTTCTTCTTCTCTGACTCTTCTTGATTGATTCTTGGGTTGTTTGGGCTCGAAGTAGATGTTTTGACTTTCTTGAATTCTGATGGGTTAATAACCCAATTAAAACTTGCTCCCTAAAGTATGCCTTTTGAATGAAAGGTGTGCTTTGCCTAAGAATAAGTTCCTGTCTCCGGTCTTTGATAAACGAGCTTTCCAGCTGTTTTAGCCTTGATGAATCGTCTAGTTCCTTCGGATTCTCTTGCCAATCACGAGTCGTTCCAAACCTGTTACAGCCTAACACTCTAGACTTTTCCTAAGTGTAATCTACACATCACAATCATTATGATTTCATTCAGATTCATTACATCACATGTCTCTAATTACATTACACATATCTAATCGTCCCGTGTTCATTCAGGATTTACATCACTGTCAATTTTTTGCTTCTCATTCAGGTTTCTCATATCATATATCAAAATCACATTATATATCAAATCACGTCATATCACATCATATATCAAAATCATATTATATCACATCATATATCAAATTCATCCTGTGTTCATCCAGGATTTATCCGTTTTATTCTATTTATAAGGCATTCAGATCCTTTTTGCAAAACCAAATCTGTTTTGAGGTTTGATCTATCTGGACCATTTAACATTAATGCGTGACCTCTCTGTATCGTTTAATGTTTTAAGTTAAGGGGACGATCTCTCCAGATCATTTGTTTGTTAAGTCAAGGGGGATTAAGTAAGCCCATCTGCTCACTCTCCGGTGAGGGGACTTACTTCTTGCACTCTGGTCCTGTGGTGGGACTCTAAGGCGATCAATATCATACAAGTCCATCCACTCGCTCTCTAGCGAGGGGACTTGCACTCCGGTCCCATGGCGGGACTCTAAGGCGATCAATATCAATCACCACAATCAATGTGCATTTTTTCAAAATTCAAATCAAAACAAATAAGTAGAAATTAAACAAGCAAGAAACAAAAATGTTCGTCTAAGGCATTCGACTCGGAGCGTGCCTAGGGACCATTCGGGATCCCGTACACGTGTAAGCGGCCTTTGATTATTATTGTCCTAAGTTCTCTCAAGCATCCGACTCAGAGCGTGCCTAGGGACCGTTCGAAATCCCGTACACGTGTAAGCGGCCTACGATTATTATCGTCTACATACCAAAAGAAAAGTGCGGAAAAAGAAACGATAAAACAAAGCATGGGAGCCGAATCCGACTCTCTTTTGCCCCGATCATGGGATAATTTGTCTTGGTTCAAATCCTTGGGCGTTTCTTGATGCATTTGCCATGGATGGCGGTTGCCCCTGCAATTCTACCGCAGTTTTGTTCCTCACATATTGTGGCAGCTGGTTGTTCCGGACCAGTTTTTCTATCAGATCGCGAAGGTGTCGACACTCATTCATTTCATGCCCATTCAGCTCATGGAAGATGCAAAACTTTCCAGATCTTTTCTCTTGGTCAGTGGGCTCCCTCCTAGGTGGCCTTCGGTAGAAGTTCTACCTCCTCGTATCCAAGTATATCCTCTCCGTGGTTTCAGTCAGGTCGATGTATGAAGAGAATCTTGGCTCCTTCCTCTGTCGTTTTGGGTCCTTGATGTCGTCGTCGGTTTTCCTTTTCCCTTTGTCTCTTCCAATTCCAACTCCGGATGGTCCCCTATCTTCAACGACATTTATTTCAGCATCCACATCTTCATCCTCGGCTTCAGCGTCTTCCTGACACAGATATCTCTCAGCTTCATAGTAGAATTCCGCAAGGTCCATCGGTGGATCCCTTTTCAATGTGGCTTTGAAATCAGTCTTATTCGCGACTCCAGATACTGCTGCCATTAGGATAAATGATGGATCCAGCTTGTCGACCGCGGCTGCCGCCGCATTGAATCTTGTTAAATAACTTCTTAAGGACTCTCCAGGCCTTTGTTTTACATTTGAGAGCGTAAGTACATTCTTTGGTTGTGAGACATGAACTCTGAACTGTCTCAGGAACTTGCTCACCAAGTCGGTCCATGTGCTTATGGATCCATTTTTCAACTGTCTGAACCACGTCACAGCTAAATCCGTTAAGTATAATGGGAAGCACCGCCCCATTACCTCCTCAGAAGCACCCAACACCTCCATATGTTGGATGTATCTCATCATATGAATCGTCGGATCTGTCTTCCCATCGTACATTTCCAGCATTGGAAGCTTGAAATCTGGAGGATTTCTCGCATTCCTGATATTAGCAGTAAACGGATTCCTGTTCACGTCTTCCAGACCCTGATATGGGGGCCTCTCCTAATGAACCTTCGTACCAATTCAGCAATTCGGTTCTCACCATCCAATGAAGGTCTCCGTCCTAAAGTAATACTTTGCCCCCTGTTCCAGTGAGGAAGTTCTGGCACATATTCTCCTGTCGGTCGCATCCTAGTATTCGGACTAACTCCTGTACCACCAGCTCTTCGTGTTTCAACAGTTACTCCAGCATTGGGATCGACTCCCATGTTGATTCCAGCGTTGCCCCCAAGTATCGGTTGCTTTGGGCGGGGAGGCAATGTTCCATCTCGTTCTAACCCAACTCCAGTGGCTCCTGTATTGTTTCCAATGGTTTGAATTCCTGTAGCTCCTGCAATTCCTTGTAGTCCTATCCTTTGAAAGAATCCTTCCATCATTTCTTGTTGCCTAGCCAAGATTTCATCTTGCATTTCCTTCATCAGCATTTCCATCTCTTCTCTAACTACATAGTTTGGTTGGTGAGAATTTGAAGATACTTCCTGACTGCCTCCAAGCACTGGTTGACTTGCTCCGGTTTAGATCTGGTGTTAGGCCTCTTCATTCTTCCCAAATCTCAGAATCAAGCTTCAAGTTTCTGGATCTACCTTTGTTCTCAGTGAAAGAACCAAAATGTTAACCCAAAAAATGGATCAACGCCCTGCATTGAGTGGAAAGCACCAGAGCAATAATATAGAAAATAAATGTGAAAAGAGAAGAAATAGAAAGAGGACAAGAAGATTGTTATAGTGGTTCGGCTGTTAATGAAGCCTACGTCCACTTTATAGTTTTTATTATTGACTGATTGCTGTTACAAGAAGTGTTTGATTACAAGGCTTTTGATTGTCCTTAGCTGGACTGGATCTCCAAGGTTAGAATCCATAGTGAATCACAATTAATTCCTTTGGAGATTGTTGTGAGGGAGGTGAAGAGTGAAGAAAGTTTTCAGCAGAGCTTCAGCAACCAGTTCGAAGGAGATCCCCTTTATGTTGTAGATAGGATGGTATTTATAGAGATCGGAGAGCTCTTGGGCCAAGCCTGTTCACCCAACTACTTGCAGATAGTCATAGGAAGGCCCATTAGAAACATCACCGCGACCCGAGCTAAAGTGATGGATCGCTAGCGATCCATGGGCTATATGATTTTGAAAGGATATTAGTGAGGGGAAACTCATTCCGTTAAGCGGCATGGTCTCACTTAATATCAGTAAACCGAGATGTAATAGAATTATTCACACCAAGCTTTATACCTGACCTGAAGTTTATGTTTTCCCTTTAAACTCTCGGATGCTCAAAATTTAATTTAAGTAGATTGAGATTTAAGGTATTTTAGGTTTTAGTAGGTGCGAATAAAGCTTCCGAAGACGTGCAGGAGGCAAGGATTAGCTATTTAGGAGTCTATCCATTATTGTTCCGCTATGATGTATTTATTGATTGATGTGTCTATTTAGTACTCTGATCATCCAAGGGGCATCTTCATATGTCGCTCTTGACGTATTTTGCAATAATTATATTTATCTAAACTTGGGAATTGTTTTGGGATTATGTAATTGAATATGAAATATTGATTTGAAATGTAATTAGAAAAGCTGTTTTGAAATATGTGTTGATTTTATTTCATGTTCTTCTAATATTATGGATACCATTAACATTACTGTATTTTATCACCAGAAGTTAATACTATAGATGACTGCAGCATCTGTAGCGGTAAGCTTCGGGCCTCAAAATACTGGATGTTACAGAGAATTTGCCTATGCTCAGTGGAAATGTCAAAGCAGATCAACTGACCGATATGATTTGCCAACCAGTTTATCCCATCAAGAGATTGGAAGATTGAAAGAATGTTAGAAAGATGCGCCCAGACATGGATGGAAAGGACTTGCTCACGAGCCATGTCAATAAACGAGCTCCACTGTAATAAACACCCTACCTTCAATAATAATAAGATCTGCTTCCAAAATACGGTTTCTCTCTTGAGGGCTCGAGAATTTAAAGAAATATAATGAATTATCACATCTAACATTGACCGAACCCTTAAGGCGCCAAACTCCAAGAGCATGACTTTTCAGTACAGAGAAGCGGGGAGCCTCATCTAAAAAGAATCCAACTAAGTATCTTTCCAAAACATAATTCCCACGTCAATAATTTCCTTAGACGGAGGGACAAGCTTGTCAGAAAAATCAATAACATATTGGTTTGGGAAAAAACAACCAGCATTTCCAGGTCTCTTCTTAAATGAGGAAGACCAGCCATTGACAAAATCTTTGATTATGATGACGAACTTTAAAGATTGGAAGAAATTGGAGTGGAAGTAAGTTGAGTTTTGTGTGATGAAAGAGGGATAAAGGAGGAGAGAACACCCAACAGGTTTTCTTAACCCAAAAATTGCGCAAGCACAGAAAAGTTTCTTTATAGAAAAAATATAGCTTGTGCAAGCTATAATACATATTTTAAGCTAGCGTAGTTTTAAATTGCGCAAGCTAAGTAGACATAGCAAATGGTGTTTATGAGAGCCTCTCAGAAGAATAAGGTTTATTTATTTTATTTATTTATTAAAATCAAAAGTTTGTCCTTGTTTAAATTGGAAACCAAAAACCACCAACATGACATACATGAGATATTGTGGTTGGAAGAGAAATCAGTTGACTGGGTAGGAGAGTTTTAAGTTTAATATCTTCTGAAAAATTCACACTGAACCAAACATTTGTGTACCTCTAACCTGTGCAGTCAATTCTCCGATATTGCCCCGATATATCCCCGATATATCCCGTAGCGGACTTTTGGGGCAACGATATTCCTATAAAGAGGCCTAATATAGCGAATCCGCTATTATCCCCGATATTGTGGGAATAATCCGCTATATCCTCGATTTTGTTGCCCCGCTATATCCTCCTTTCCTATAAATAAGCATTTTGCTTGATGTCTTGCTTTTAAGTTTTATAGCAACTTCAAAGTTGATGTAACAATGGTATACACTGTTGGTTATTATAACTAGTTCTAACTTTTTAAGTGTCAACTTTGTTTATCTTTACTTTATTATAACTTGTTTTGCTTCGAGGGAAATATTAAGTTATACTTGTTCCTCTTTTTAATGTAGAATGTTCATCATTCCTCTTTTTAAAGTCGTCCGCTATATCCTGATATATCCTCGATATATCTCCGCTACAACTTTTCGCACCTCAAACGCTATGGAGCGGTAGGGCGCTTTAACAGCACAGCCTCTAACATAACATATGGTATGCTAAAGTAAATTCAAAAATAAACCTTGTTTTTATTTTGTGATTACGAAGGAAGAACGTTTAACCAGCTTTGAACCTTAAATAGATCCTTAGGAAAATGTCGATGAGAAGATATGTTAATGTTTTAACGATTAGCTTCCAGTCCGTTCATATTTTATTAATGGATATTGTTAATGTATGCTTTAAGCGTCCATGTTAAGTATGATAATTAATGGTTAAAAAGAAAAAAGTTTATTTCAAATACCTAAATTATCCTTACAGAATAAAAAAATTGAAATTCAGAGAAAGTTATATCGGTAATTTAATAAACTTAACATGTGCCCTACCCCACATGTTAACATTTTCCTTTATTAATAATCAAAATTAACATGTAGTTTCTAAGAGCCAACCAATTAGAATGCTCCACCAACGATTTTCTATATCAATGGTGAGAAACCTTCCCTGTCAATATTATTCTGAAACATCCCATAAACAGAAATAGCGAGTTACCATTTGGTTTGAATGCAGAAATTAAATCAAGAATTAATAGTGTACCGTAAAAGGTTGAGAAATGAAAGATAAATAGTAAATACACCAAATGAAACATCCATTCCTGTTTTGTTTTCTTGCCCCCTTGTATTTTTCCACTGCTCTTCGGAACATTTGGAAGAGAATTTGGACCAAACTATAATGTCGAAGAAGCCAGCTTGCTCTGTTTACATAGGCAATTTGGATGAGAAAGTAAGCGAGAGAATACTTTATGAGATCCTTATTCAGGCAGGTCGCCTTGTAGACCTGCATATACCTCTGGATAAGGAAACTAATCGTCCACGGGGATTTGCTTTCGCTGAATATGAAAGCGAGGAGGTTGCACAGTACGCTGTTAAGCTTTTCACTGGCCTTGTTTGCCTCAACAAGAAAACACTCGAGTTTGCCATCTCTGCAACCGACCAGCCCTCTATTTTCAACTCTACACTTTAATCTCATGCAAATCATTCCTATTAGTTCCATGTTTTACTTTTTTTTTAAGTACTAAATGAGTTGGATGTAAAGACATCTACGTATCTTTTCTTTCAACTGTTTTGAGCTAAAACAATGAATAAAACGCAGACATAATTTTGATAATGTGTGAATCAAGTGTTTTTTCCTTAGTTAGTTCTTAATGTCTGCATTTACATTGGTTTAAATATGTTGAAACGAATATTAAACCGGTTTTCTCACCATTACATGTAATTGTTTGAAGCAACATAACACACAGCAAAATTACAAGTGGGCTCCATTTCTAATAGTATATAGTGTAGAACTGCTCTTAGTAAGTACAACACACATAAGGTCTTCCTGATTTCAACGTAACTCAAGTGGCACACAACTCACACTTACACGCTTATGGTACACTACATACAGATCAAAACTACAACAAGCTGCTGTCGATGGTGCATGATACATAATCTACAAAACCTTGGTCAACATGTTATGTTTGTTCGACAATATGGACAATCGTTACATGTTCTAATCCAGGGTTCCAAACACATGATATGAAACCTATGCTCGCAGTGAAGTAGAATAAGACTGTCTCCATCACAAAAACTTTCTAAACATATACAACACTCGGGCAATGTTTCACTATTTCCCATTCCTTTGGAACTTCCGAAAATTTCTAGGTGAATGGTACATAGAACTTCCCAATCAACAACATACTGTTTCTTTTGTTCATTATAGTTCAACCGATCGCTTGAAGTTTCTACTCCAGTATTCACAAGCTCACTGTTGTTCGGGTCATTGTTCAGCATGGTAGAATCCCTACAATTGAAACCAGGGATTAATGTCATGTGTTCTTTATACTGATCTGCGCGCCATATAGAAAAAATAACACAGTATATTTTGAGATAAACCCCAAACTGACAAACATCAAATTAGTTAGGATGTTATACTTATCCGTTTAATTAAGTTTACTCGTTAGGTACCAAATATTATAGCAAATTCTTTCAATGCCAAACAGAAATTTTGAAGTATTCATTGTAAAGGACACAAAGAAAAAGTAAAACTTGAAGATAAAGTTTACTGATCCAACCAGAATAGAGGGTTATATTAGAAAAGATACAAGTTGTAGACCATATTAAACCTGGTTCTTTGGAGAGTAACACCTCTCAATCTTTCATCAAGTCTTTCCCTAGCTTGTATCACAGCATCAGGAAGTTGGTTGTTTCTGATTTGCCTTACTCTGGGGGTTAGACCCACAGAGTTTCTACTGTCACACTCCAAATTATTTGTGTTTCGTGAATCAAGCCGATGAGATTCATGCTCCTTGAAACAGAAGGAAAAAAACAAATAAATAACCATGAATGATTTCTAGCCGTTTTCAAAATTCATCTTGATTGCTGAAGTAGTTTGAATATTGTCACAATTGAAGAATAACTTCCATCCATTAAACAATATTCTGAATATGTAATGTGAAGTTTGACGGGGAAGAAACATGTCATAATTAAAAATAAAATAAAACTAGTACCAGGACTGTTATTCTTCCTATGGTCTACCAACTTTTAGTTAGCTGAAGCTATGTTACGCTGACTTCTGAGCATTCCCACAAACAACACTCACATGTACATACACTCACAAATTACAAGGGTCGCTTTTCTTCAGCAAGCATTGAGTACATTTTTTTTTATGTTTTCGTAGTGGTGTATGCAATCCAAGACAACCTAACAGGCTGATAGAATAAATCTTGTGCTCACACAACTCTGTAGATTTGTATTACATTACACGCGTAAACATGTAAGCTTGTCATCATTTTCGATCATAATCCACTGAATTACATAATATTTGTATTTTTGAATAATACCTTTTGGGTATCGCTGATAAAAAAGAATTCAAATCTATCAGTTTCTCTACAAGCTTAAAAACCTGAAGCATTTTCTATTATCAAAATGTCAGGTATAAAGATAGGATACTAGAATCTCTGAATTCCTGCTTTTTTTTTCCCTTAATTTTTGTCTCTAGAGTCTAGAATGACTTCCCTAACCTCTAAATTTCAGACCTTCTAAGTTCTAGCACTCTTCCTTTAGCAAACAGATGTACTTCTACAATATCATGATATTGCATCACACTATAAATATCACTTGAGACATTCCTACATTAATGTGAGTCCAGTCGATCACCCAACTAGTTTTGATGTAGAAATGAACAGTACACAAACAGAAAAAACAAGTTAAATTACTTTCTGTTTGCTTGTAGCTACGTGCAATTTTCTTAGTAAAGAATTGGTCATCATGCAGTTTTAATCAATGGATCTAAAACGGTTGATCATGTATGCACATGATGTGATAATATGGTATTGTAAGTTATTTGTGTGCCGCAAATGTTTAAATGAATACAAAAACTCAAACAAAAACACACAATTCTCAAACCTTCGTTAAGTTACAGCTAGTATTACGACCTGTTAGCACCAAAATTGGTCACTAACCTCGTTGAAAAAGATTGTGTAGAGATGTAAGTGATGAAGATAAATTAAACAGAGGAGACAATGCTAATTTAAATGCAGAAAGTAAGAACACCAAATTTATAGTGGTTCAGCGTAATTGCCTACGTCCACTTTGAGATTAAACTTTATTGATCTTCCTTATTGTTGATTACAAATACAATTCGTGAATCAAATGCTTGAATGAAGTTGTTAAGTAGAGAAGATGGGTCTCAAAAATAGCAGAGTCTCCCCGGTGTTCTCTCTCCCAAAAAAGGATCTCTTTCATTGTGCCCATGCCTCTCTATTTATAGACGAAGGTGGGTTGGACTTCTCTGGTGGGCCTGGTAGCTGAATAACTCGGTCCAAATAGTGTAAGTCCTATGCGCCGAACCAGATAGGCTGAACAACAGAATGCCGAGCCCCCCCCTTTATGCCGAACGAGGTGAGGCCGGACACTCTGAATGCCGAACATCCATTTGTACTGAATGACCTTGGATGACGAGCTGCAGGTGATTGCCGAACGAGATACGTACCGGAAGAGATGTGGTGTTGAGTGAGGGATGCAGGTCGAATGAGGCTGGAATGCCGAACAGTCCGGGAATGCCGAGCGTACCTTGTAGGCCGAACGTTCATGGATGCCGAACGATTTTATGCCGAGCGTTCTTCCTTGGCCGAACGGTATTCACTACCGAACGTTTCTCGATGTCGGACGCTCCTAGATGTCGAATGTTATCTCATACCGAACGCCCTTTAGATGCCGAACACTGTGCTCGTGCCGAACGATCTTAACATGCCGAACGCTCATTGTTTAACTGATCGATGGGGAGGCCGAGTACTAAGTTGCCTGGTCAATTCCCCAGGAAACACGACCTTTCTCGTAAAATTCAATAAAACAATTAGTTGATGCAGACTTGTTATAAATATGATTCAAAAGAAAGAGCATCTACATTCATTGTTGCATTTAGCTATTTACTTCATAGTTGGGAATATTGTTACACTGCATGTTTGCAACATATCTATCAAAGGAATGCTTTCTTCTATGGAGTTAATCAAGTCTATAATAGACCTGTCAAACGGGTTGGGTTGAATCAAAATGGGTTGAGTCGAGTTTGATCCAACTCATTTATGATCCATTCTTTTTGACCTATTTATGACCCAACCCATTTAATAAGCAAATTACTCATTTAACCCATTTATATATTTAAATTTTGATTTGACTAATACAAAACAAGTAGATATAAAATAATTCTAATTCTAGTTTTTACAATTTGAAAGTCAAAATTTAAATTTTTAATTTTAGTTTTCATCAAAATTCAAATACGAGGATGTAGTAGCTTGTTATTTTCCAAATGCAACTATTAGTCATCATGGAGAACTACAGTGTGTGTTCGCAAGATTAAGTATCCGAGTGTTTCATATTATCCGTAATTTAGGTGGAAGTTAATCGGTCGAAGTCCCGTCTGATTCCGAGTTAGTATGAAGAAGTTACTGCACTGAACAAAAAAATAGCGGCTTCTGCCTATGCGAAGTTCAAATATAGAGATGTAGTAGCTTGTTATTTTCTAAGTACAACTGTTAGTTACCATGGAGAAGTACAGTGTGCGTTCGCAAGATGAAGTATCTGAGTGTTCCATATTGTCTGTAATTTAGATGGAAGGTCATCGATCAAAGTCCCATCTGATACCAAGTTAGTATGAAGAAGTTACTGCAATTCAAACAAAAAAATAGTGGCTTCTGCCTAGGCGGAGTTCAAATATGGAGATTTAGTAGCCTGTTATTTTCTAAGTATATTGTTAGTCACCATAGAGAACTACAGCTTGCGTTCACAAGATGAAGTATCCGAATGTTCCATATTGTCCGTAATTTAGGTGGGAGTTCATCAGTTGAAGTCTCGCCTGATTTTGAGTAAGTACGAAGAAGCTACTGCAGTCCGAACAAAAAAATAGCGACTTTTGACTAGGCGGAGTTCAAATATGGAACGTAGCATATTTTCTAAGTAAAACTTTTAGTCACCACGTAGAACTACAGTGCGCGTTCACAATATGATGTATCCGAGTGTTTCATATTGTCCGTAATTTAGGGGGAAGTTCATCGGTCGAAGTCTCGTCTGATTCCGAGTTAGTATGAAAAAGTTACTGCGGTCTAAACAAAAAAATAGCGGCTTCTGCCTAGGTGGAGTTCAAATATGCGGATGTAGTCTGTTATTTTCTAAGTACAACTGTTAGTCACCATGAAGAACTACAGCGTGCGTTCAAAATTCTTATTTTCAAAATTTAGGTCCCGTTTGGCTTGTGGTTTTTAGTTTTATGTTTTCGTCTATACAAAAGCGCGTCTGTCATATGTATTGTTGAAAAACAAACAATTTTGAAAAATGAAATTAACATGTAAAATAGAAAACAAGTTTATTTTGTTTTTCGTGTTTCAAGAGATAATAAAAGCACGGAGAACAATCCAACTCTTTCGTTGTCCGTTGGTCGTTGCAATGGCTAAGAATTATAAAGATTCTTCTCTTATTTCTTGTTATTTCTTAGTGCAAGTTGAAAACATAAAATTCAAAATACAAAATGAAACCAAACGGGCCCTTATATTTTCAAATTTTAAGTTTTTAATAAATGGGTTAACCATTTATAACCCTTTTAAAATTGGATCAACCCAACTCATAACTCATTTAATAAAATTCATAAATGGGTCGACCTAACTCATTTATAAGTAGGGTTAATGGGTTGGGTCATATTTTGACAGATCTAGTCTACAATTAATATTTGTGATGCAAACACATCTGGACACAAATACAAAGGAAAGTAGAACGAAGATCAGAGAGCACAAATGACATAAAAGAAGCATCTAACTTTTGGCAATGACGCAGTATCCGCCAACAGTTATCAGCGATAGCAACTGTTAACTGGGACACCGTGGAATAATAAGGTTTTTGGTTGTCAACAATTGATGAGCTATTGAGTTGATTTCAAAATTTTATAGTTTGGATTTGATTAAATAATTCATGAAAGATATTATTTAATTATTAAGAAAATGCATATTGGGGAAACATTTCAGAAAGTAACATATTTGTTCACACACACATTTTGTGATATCTTTTGTATGTGTACTATGTAAACCGAGAGCTGTTGGCATTTAGAATAACCATGAGAGAACAAAAGAGACTTATGAAAAGAGAAAAGGAGAGGGATAGAAATGAGAGAACTCTTGGGGTTATTTTGTAAGAGACTTTGTGGACTAATAAAAACAATGAACTTCTTATGCTGCATCTATTTCTACTGTATTTTTAACTTAATTGCGCAGAGATTTTGGAGAAAACCATTATGGTTTGTATTAGAGCCATGTGTGTGTTGAAGAAAAAATAGAGATGGATGAGATTAAGACAAATATGGAAAACTTGAATGAAAGATACTCGAGAATTCGGAAGTCACAAATAGAAGATTGCTAAGTTCTAATACGTCTTTACTAAACCATTACAAAACAAAGAAGAAAAAAGCGACTGAAATGAATGAATAAAAACAGAAAACAGTGGATGGTCGCGGAACTCATTCAAAGGAACTTGAGTAACTCGATTTTACTCAAGCAGCAAACAAAAATTTTGGCTTATCATCTCAGGAAGAAACTGAAGAGAATGTATCAGAACTCGACAGCAAAAGGACATTCAATATGCGAAAGCTGGTGAAGCTAAAGACAAACCAATATGCAAGCACTTAAATGAATTTTAATACACAGTGGATGTGGATCAATGATCAATGCCACTCGTCAACTAAACAATTGATGGTGAGATGCAAGTCTTGTTAATGAGTTCATTGTTAGAAAGCTAGGGGACATTTGTGGTGTCATCGAATAACTTAAACCCGAACAGAGTTCAATGAATTTTTTTTGATAAGCAACCTAATCAACGAGGGGAGGCAGAAGAGTGAAACACCGATCTTAAATGAACAAGATTTTGACGAAGCGTATTTGGCGAGAAAGCAAATGACTAGATCATACAGTAATAACTTAGATCCACTTCTTATGGAAGAAAATAGTTTTGAGATCGGGTAACAACGATTGTAGATGTGATCATTATAATGAGATGGGTCATATATGATGCAAATATAGAGGATTCAATAACAGAGAAAGCTTCAATCAACCAAGGAGAGAAGTCATCATAGTAGTCACAGTGAAAAGAAGATCAATATATGGAAAGAAATGGAGAATTTTGTACTAAATGTGGAAGAAGATCCAAACAAAGATCGATTGTTTTACCCAAAAGTATGTTATCTTGTTATGTGGACGAGACAGAGAAGCTAAGTAATGGAGAAAATTGTACCGGTTCAATCAAGCCAAGAATGTTTTAACCAAAATGAGTCATTAATGAGCATGAGACATTATTTTTCCTAAAATAAAAAACAGAAAAAGGGAAGAAAAGAAAATGATTAGATTGGGCAATTAAAAAGGAGATGATGCAATTTTTCATTCTAATTTTCAACACAAGTTAGGGCATAAAAAGATGAAGTTATACACACTGAACAACGACGTGTAATTCATTGTACGTACATCTTGGAATTTTATATCTTCTTTTAGAATAAAATTTTGTTCTTCAACCTATATCCATAGCATTTTTTGCTAGATAATTGTGTTCTTTCAATTAGTTTTGCTAGAACACGATTAATCTATTTGGTTTTCCACTTATTTCAATTAGTGATCAGCTGTGCAATTAATTTTGCAGTAATCCCGATTTGCTCTTTTTCATCTACTTTAGTTTTTTGTCTATGTTTTTCTCAATTTTCTTTTCATGCTGTTTTCATTTTTAATTGCCTTGTTTAATTTGTTTCAGTTGTCATTGATTTATGTTGTTTACATTAAAAGTAGTTTGATCTAATTTAGGTGTAGAAGAGTGAAGGTTAATTGATCTAGAGCTCTCCCGTGATTCTATAATTAAATTTAAAGAATTTGAGTTTTTAGATTGCTATTTTCTGAATTTGACTTACCAATTTGATTAGATTCATTTTGGATTTGGATTTTCATTCTACCCTTTAATTGCGTTGATTTACTTATTTTGAAAGAAAAAAAAAACTCTCAATCCTTTTTAACAGGCCTAAGATTTTTAATTTGGAATTTTAAGATTTTCAGGACAAATCCATGTGCATCAACCCGTACTCATACGCTGGTTGCATTTGTGTAATATTGAGAATTTATTCCCTTTTCCAGCATGTTGTTTTGTTATTTCGCCTTGATTTAATTTGTACTCACCTAAGTTGTGTGTGTGGAAAACAATTGTCAACATTGTTTACTTAGGACCCTGCATCCTGTGGATCCATTTTAGCTTTCCACTATTCTCTTTGATTTCCTTTCCAACTTGGATTTTTTCCAATTTTGTTTTATGAAAGATGCATGGTTCCGATTTGTAACTTTTGACATTTAAGTTCGTGTGGTTTCTTTAATTTTGTTTCCTTTTGTTACTGTGGTTTTGAACAATTTTCTGTTTGATTTTCCTACTTATTTGTTTTTTACTTTATTCGTTGTTTTTTTTCTCTTTAAAAAAAACAATAAGCAAAATAAAGTCTTCTTTTTTCTCTTGTCGTTTCCATTTTTGTTTAGTTTTTAGTCTTTATATGTCGATTTCTTTTAATTTATTCAAGAAAAAACAAAAAAAATGTATTTTCGTTTATTTCAAACTAAAGATTGTTTTTGTTTTTGTGTTTTTCCTTTCTAAAACAATAAATAAGTAATTTCCACTTTTTTCTGTACTTTCTTCTTTTTCTCTCAGAAACAAAACTTCCAACAAAAAGATTGCTCCCTAACGGACAATGAGATAAGGACCTAAGGATCAGGAGTTGAATAATCACAAACCATTGAGGTTTGGATTGTTAGCACTGGTCAAATGCTTTGGATGGACTATGATATCCCACTGTAAGTATATATTTCTTCCCCACAGATATTCTGCTTCAAAAATAAATTGCTTGTAAAAATAGGTGATTGGAACTGAAAAAATTGACGCTACTTGTAAAAAAGATTGTCGCAATTTTCAATTGTTGTTGGTGTTTTGCACGCATGCATATAACAACAACAACTAAGCCATCATTCTCAAACAAGTTGGGGTCAGCTAGAGATGGAATCCAAAACTAAATGACAAAGTCAGCTTAAAAGTAATAATAACAATAATAATTAAAAAAAAAACCATGATAATATTAATAATAAATAAGTAAAGTAAATATATTTATATAAAGAAATTAAAAAAATTAAAAAAAAAACAAAAAAAAACTATGACAATAATAATAACAGTAATAATTGTGCTAATAGTAATAGGAACCGAAGACCAAGCACTACGTCTCAGGCTCCTATTCACTAGTCTTATAATCTATTATAACACTATCCCTAAACCAATCCTAAGCAAAAATAATTCATATCTCATGGTTTTGATACGTGAATCGCTAACTTCTACACGCTCCTGTCCGACACCAGCTCTTCGGATATATTTCAATCTTCCAAGTCCCTTTTAATACTTCCTCACATGTTAACCTTGGTCGACCTCTACCTCTCTTTGAGCATTTAATGCGGCCTATAATTCCAACACACACAAGTGCCTCGGAAGGCCTCCGTTAGAGATGTCCAAACCATCTTAAGCGGTGTTTTGTGTGCATACTAAATTAAATTTAGTTCGAAGCAAAGTCCTTAACAAACACAAAGTGATGAGGTCATTTTGTTCATTTGCATACACGTTGAAATTAAAGTTGATTGGACGTTGTCCCAAGGAAGCAAAAAAAAAGTTGTTAAGAAAAACAAAGTAGATTAAATATATTAATTTTGTGATAGAACTCATTTTTTAGTGTTTCGATGATGTCAAATATACAGTGGTGCTAAATATACAGTTGTGCTACTAGCATGTTTGACAAGATATTCCAAGTATTTAGAATTTACCCCCTTCTCTTTCACAATTCATATTCTCGGATAAATATTCAAATCCTTAATCTCAAAAATCTCAATACCATGGTACCATAGAGAATGATCCCTACTATCTCTTCTCAAGGCAATCGCAAGCTCCCACTTTTGAAGGCAAACTTGATGAATGGTTCTATCATGACTAAGTAGTCATTGACAGATTCAACAAGCTTCGGAAATTGAAGATACTTGAAGAAAGTCGCAATTTCACGCCTTAACCTCATAAAGGAATTAGCTGATGGTGTTGGAATCACTTCATTCATCGAGTACGGTATGAATAATGTTAATATTTACTCATTTCTACTTTGTACGTTCTGTGCAATTTATTTGGTAACTTCCACAAACCACACTCGGATTAGGGTTTGACAAGAAGTGGTATGTTGTGTGGAAGATTGGTTTGAGTGTTATTCTCGGTTGCCCATATGAGGGAAAGGATTTGAATGATGTTGATCATACGGTTTGGCCTAGAAATATCATGTGTCATAGCTTTTTTCTTAAAAGAGCCGGTTCACAGCAGCAAACTTGAAACCTAGAGCTAGATTGATAAACAAAATTTTGCTCCACACTATTCTACCTAGGGTTAGAAGCTATGACGAGATGTATGAAAGTAATTATGGAAGAATCAAATTGGCTAAGGTTATTCATGAGGATTTCTCATAATAAGAAGAGGCACAATCTTTCATGGTGCATATTTGACTAGAATCTTTCAATAGTTTGAAATTAATTTTGGTAATCTTGACTGTATTCAAGTTTAAGTACTTTGATTAAAAGATTGTAAGTCTTATGAAGTTACCATCTAAGCCAACCATTTATGATTGTTACAATGAATATTTGAGAAAGAAAGAATAAGGCGTTGGTCCTTCCCAAACTCAAGAAATTAGGCAAAAAGAAGTTGTATCCAATAATAGCCTCAAGTCAATTGAAGAGATTGAGACCTCATCTTCTACCTTGCAAGCCAAGATTATTAAAAATTAAAGAGATGGAGACCTCATAATAAGCCAAGATTACTTACTGCTTTACTGAGTCTGTGTTTCCTTACTCTCTTATATTTAGCATATGTTTTGATTTTCTGAAGAGTTGTTGATACATGCATTAGTAGTATATACTTAAAGTAGTCATCGTTACTTGGTATAGTATAAGCATGTCATTGGATACTCAAAAAATTCGAAATCCATCTCCATCTGCATTTGAAAAATGATAAATATCCAATATCTAGGAAAATAGATATGGATGAAGATATGAATGCATCCACATCTAGAATTATTTATTCATTATAGTCAAGATCACAGTTTATATTATGTGTGTTTTACTATAATGAATGATATGCATTTATTATTTAATTTTTTGAGAATAAGAATGATACTTGATTCAAGCACAACACTCATTTTGATATCTTGAAGGTTTAAACTTGTGACGTGTAGAACCTTAATCTAGAGTGTTATGTCACTTGTCACTTAAGCTAGTGGTCCATGATAAACTGCTCAAAACAATTTACTTCATTTTAGTTTATTTTTTATGCTTCTATAATCAATAGAATTGAAAAAAATATAGAACTAAAATTATCTATTTATGTTTTAGATTTATCGATCGTCGGTGAATATGATAAATATTTGATATCAGTCGGTATCCACGGATGTGGATATCGGATATTCAAAATTTATTTTAGACATCGGCGCGGATATGCCACATCTGCAT
Organism: Allium fistulosum; assembly: GCA_030737815.1. NCBI lineage: Eukaryota > Viridiplantae > Streptophyta > Magnoliopsida > Asparagales > Amaryllidaceae > Allium > Allium fistulosum. The sequence continues at coordinate 1,286,236,732 of CM060901.1, read as the reverse complement.
CCGAAAGTATCTGTTGACATACTTAGTATCATAGTATTGACCCTCTAGATGCACCTCTTCGGTTTGATCTATTAATTTGATTATATTATTGTAAGGGTATTCGGTAAGTTTCACTTGTAAAGCACGATTATCGTATCACATTAGAAATTTACTAATATATTAAGAGACATTAAAAAAACAACTGACCAATTAAACAGTCAAATTCTTGCAATTTTAAAAATAATTTAATTGTTGGATTTACAATTTAATTTAATTTGCAAAATAATCAAAATTGGAAGATTATGTTTCATAAGATGGATTTTCTCAAAGGATTATATTGTGGATATATAGTAGAAATTTTATAGAGATTCAGCAAAAATCTTAATGATTCGCTAACCTTTATAATTGAACTACTATCAAAAATGGTTGCACCCTACACGTAAAACACTAAGCGTATCCCCTTGTGAACAACTAAGAGACTATCCTCTCCCTTCTAATCTAATTAGTCAACTAACAAAGAATAGTTTAGTACATACACTATTTTGAGTTAAGAGCTATTAAAGTCAAACCATAAGTTTAGGAATCTGGTTACTTGCATTTGATTAAAAATGAGTGAAAAAGAACCAAGCCATCAAAGCTCCTCTATCGGATCTCACATAAATAAATAAAAATTCAAATAAGCTTAATCGGGTTAGTCCAATGAATAAAAATTTCCAAAATTTCAAACTTTGGAGTAGTAATACCAATGTCTCCTAGAGATAGATGTTGTCCACTTGAAATGATTCAACAAAACAAAAGATGTTTCTTGTATTTTGTTTATTCTCTCGTGGCAACATTGTGAGCAGTTTATAAAACAAACGCTAAAATTCAATCCGGTATCCCACTGAAAAATGGGTTGATGCGTCTCCTTGTCTGAAAGGATTCAATTCTATTGAATATTTGTCCCTTATCATTCATCCTTTGTTCTCATCTCTCTAAGTCCAAATTCCATAATCCTAAAAAAATTCAAGGAGAGAAACTTTAAAGCATTATAAGATTTTCCTCAAATCATAAAAAACTTCAATCATGAATTCTTCGATCTTTAGATGCAAACAATCTCCAAACGTAAATCCCCCCTTTCAAATGTAGATTCTTCATTGTTGGTATATATCGTCATTTTTTATGAAATATATCAAGGGTTTGAAGTTAATTTGGTATGAAATTATGTTATATTTTTTTATAACAAGAGTGATATTTTATTCAAGTTGAGTACTCATTATGATGTCTCAGAAACTCGAATCCATAACCTCTAGAACCTGTCTAAAACATCATATCTCTAACCACTTGAACTAGAGGTCATTGACGAAATTATTTTATAGTTATTCTTATTTTTATGTTTAAGTTATAAATGAGGTGAAACTTTTCTACATATGAAATCACGGTAGTTAAGGCGCAAGGCTTGAGCCTTGGATTTTTTTGCGTCTTGGGTTTTTTTTGTACGTCTTTTATACAAGTGTAGGCTTTTTTGGTGTAAAAAAATGTACTATAAAACACTATTAAAAATGATAAATTTAATTTTGATAACCAATTTTGTGCAAATAAAAAAAAATAGATTAATAGGTATGAAGTCACAGATGGTACTTCGAAACTAAAATGATCACAAATTCAAGTTTCAACACCAAAAACATAGAAGTTATAAGTCACAACAACAGCAACAAAAGGCTAGAAATGAAAAGGATATTCAAGTTCAACTTCTACTAATCACCAGTATCCAGACTATCATCATCCTCTGAACCATTCTCCAACTCTAGGTCGTAGTTTTTCTCCTCCTTCAAATCATATTCAAAATTCTCATCCTTCGAATCATCATAAATAGTAGCTTCTCCTTCATTTTCAATATGACTAGGCTCTATAGTAGAAGTTGAAGCCTTTTCTTTTCCTTTTGACTTGGCAATGACATGTTGCCTAGTCATGTGCAACATTTCTCCCGCTTCGGATGCACATGTCACATCTCCCTATGTCAATGTATCTTCTTCGAAAACCAACTCATCATCAAAATCCGAATTATCTCCTTCCACGTGATCGATTATCCACTCATTTGGAGCATCAATATCTTCCAAAGTAATTGGATCAATCAAATCCTTTCGTCTAAAGCGGTTGTTTAAACTTTGATTGTACTTGATAAATACTACATTTTGTAATCATTCATGCTTAAGTCTATTACGCTTCTTGCTATGGATCTAATTCAAAAAAAAATACAAATGACAAATTGGCAATACGTTTAAAACCTAAAGATACGAATAATTAGAATTAGTATGAAGTGTTATGCAAAAAACTTACATGCTCAAATATGCTTCAATTTCTCTCGCAACCTAATGCACTATAAAATTAAAATTTTTATCGTAAACTTTTGAAGTGTATTGGTTGAATTTCCATATAAACTCCACCACTCGGTTAAAGAAAAAGGTATAAACTAATCAATATCACTTATCCAAATACTAATGTAAATTATGATGTATAAACTAACGATTACCGAGGATTTTGTCTCTTGATTTGATTGCCAAGTTAATACCAAATTGTCCCTCCGCTTTCTTATATAAAGGCAATTCATTCATCACCTTCTATTGCTTATCTTCGGAAAGAAGTCTCTCAACACATTTGTACAATCCACATGTTATTTCTACATCATGTTCAATGGAAGGATCTTGCATAATACTTGTTTCTAACCTACTCTTCGGAAGTGAACATAGTACTTGCATAAACTTTTTTTGACTTATGCAAACTTTGTAAACATAGAAAACTAGTCGTAAAACATGCAGCTCTAAATTTCACTGATTCATTGTTTCCATTAGACATCATCATCATGTTCAACACACCACTATGGTTATGAATAAATCTCGAAAGAGTAGCTCCTTTTTAATTGTGTTTCCCACCTTATTTTTTTTCAATATCCACAAAAATTAAGGTTAATGCAATAAACCGCACAAGGAGTCCAAATTTTTCTATTTTGCCATTAGCAACTCACCTAAATTATAAAAAAATAAAAATATGAATTTCATTAGTTTCAACAAAATTGAGTGATTAAAACTTTATAAGTAGATATTTAAAAGTAGAATTCACCCGCTAACTTAAAATTACTTCCATTAACCGTTATAACTTGAACATTCTCATGTCAATTCTTTCAACAAACTTATCAAGCAACTCAAATATCCTCTCTTTCGATTTGACATAAGAGGATGCCATCTACGAATTCCACAAACATTGTCACTGAAGAACAATTTACTAAAAAGTTAATCAATGTTCTTCCCTTTCGATCCGCCCATCCATCCGACATAATGGAGCAACGATATTTCATCCATTCGGCCTTATGTATTTTGAAACCCTAAAACAATATCGACCAAGTCGATTTCAATTTGGATCAGCAATCAAGTCGGGTTTTGGGTCAAATTAAGGTTTTGCCCACAAAAAAACTACCAAGGCGCGCCTAATTGAGCCTCGTCGCCTAAAAAACGCGCAACCTCTACGCTTTTTGTGCGCCTCCACTAGCGGAGGCGCCTCATCACCAGAAAAGACGCGCAGGGTGCGCCTACGTCTTTCTGGCGCCTAATCACGCTCCTTGATGACTATGTATGAAACACTTTAAATTTAGCCATCTTTTATACATATATCAATTTACAAACTATTGTTATTTAATAGATAATGTTTTTGGTCACTTAAAGTCATTTTTATTAACTTATCCAGTAGCAATAGTTATGTTTGCATACATTTATCGATGTTGAAGTTAAATCGTGTTCATCTTTCTATAACATTAATATTTTACCTTATGTTTTCGTCTTTTTTAAACAATTTCCGTTGTTGCCAAGATAGTTAAGGTGCAAGACAAGCACCTTGCACATCAATATGTGACTTCTTTAATTGGAAATCCTTCACTGGGTTACACGAGGCACCCTTATTTAGCTTTCTCCCTACAGTGCCTAAGGTCTGTCATTTTGTGTTACTAAGATTATGTTTCATGCCAGGTCGCAAAGCCAATCAATTAGTCTCCCCGGCGAAGACATGAAAAGACGATGTCATAACCATTGGATGAAAGGGACCAAAAATTAATTCTTCACTCCTCAATTAATACACTGGCTCCTAGTATACAACAGTCGAACGGACTTGTAAATTCATGCCTTCCACTTACCTTTCCTGGACTCCCGAAACTCACTTTGCTCGCCTAATTCTTGAAATACATCCACCGCCCTCCTTCACACTCAAAGGGGGTTTTTCTAAACTTTGTGTGTCGCTCCCCTTAGAGCTCTCTAAGTCTATGTGGCACCATATCGCTTTGGGACTAACGGGTGTCCAGGACCAAAGCTCCCTTCCGCTCCACTCTAGGTTAGAGGAAGGCAATGAGCACGGTCGGTCTTGGCTTGAGGGCGGACCTCAGGCTCTCTAATACCCATTAATTCAATAGTGTCGATACTTAGACAGAAGGACTGACAAACGACCTTCACTGCCTCGTGCCCTCCTCCTTCACTAGGGTTACACGAGGCTCCCTCGTTCAAGCCTCTCTAATGCCTAAAGTTTTATCATTTTGTGCTACTAAAATTATGTTTTGTGCCAAGTTGCAAAGTCAATAATTAACCTCCATATCCCCTCTACTAATCCTTGAAGTGCATCCATTATCCCCCTTCACACTCGAGGGGTTCTCTGGAGATTCTGTGCATGTCGCTCCCTTGGAGCTCTCTAAGAGTCTCTGACACCCTATGGTTTTGAGACTAACGAGTGCCAAGGAGCAAGACCTCCTCAAAAATTGCTAGTAAAACTATACTTGTAACTTTAAGACATATTTATACATGCATTTTGAAAATAAAACAACCTAAATTCAAGAATGTGAATGTGAAGTCACGGGTGAAAATAAAAAGCCACAAAGATGTTCTACGTAAGTCTACAACAACAAAAACTTAGAAACTTGCGTAGCGTGATTCGACTTTGGTGCGAGATGTCACAAGTCTACAACAACAAAACTTAGAAACTTAGAAATGACAAGCACCATTGTCTCAGTGGTTAAGTGATTCGACTTTGGTGCGAGATGTCACAAGTTCGAAACTTGCGTAGCGTGATTCGAACATTTATTGACACATGACTTATGGTTTGTTGTTCCAGTGACATGTTATATCTAAGTACCATTTCAAAAAAAAACAAAAACTTAAAAACCACGACATAATTCAAAGTTTTAATCATTATTTATCTTTTCGAGTCGAGTTAATAAAACCCAATTTTCTTTTTATCCTCGTGTTGAAGTCGGAAGCATGCCTTTCAACGCTTTTTGACTTAAGCATTTACTGCGTCGTTCACGCATTAACTATGTCTCGAGCGTCGCATGCTCATTGAACCACGAAAAAGCTCAATGGATATGTCTTGCCTTTTCTAGCATCTAGGCACGCCTTAACGACACTGGACATTGCTAAATAATCGTAATGTTTCACAAACTACATAATCATAAAGTTGCCAAATAATCACAATGTTGCTATATAGTGTATTGCTCAAGTGGGTCCAAGAGATCATGAGTCTGAATCTCCAAGACATCAAATGAGTGTTCTGCTTAAATAAAGTATCACTCCTACTATCAAAAAAATTCCAAAATTAGTAGAAAGAAAATATGGCATTGAAGACACTTCACGAGGATGAACTTGAGCTTTAACTTGAATACGCACGAGTTTATTTGTAGTCTGATTTATATTTTATTCAAGTTGTTTGTTATCATAGGCTATTAGCTACACCTATAGATATATATGTCTTTTGCATTGGTTTTGTTAACATTGTCGTATCTTTTATGGCTATTTTATGTTTATGTTTTTTTTATTGCACTAATATATTATTACACTAATATGCCATGCTATCAAGGACGTCGTGGGGCACCACGGAGCGCTATTTAGGTGCTATTTGCCAATTATGGCGCTCCACTTTTTTACTTTGCTGCTTTATTGCAACCCTTATCCGAGGCGTCGTCTGAACACTAAGTGTTTCTTCAAATGCTAAGAAAATGTGTTTTTAGTACAACTTTTTTCTTATTTTGACTAACTTAAATATCATTACACTAAAAAAACTCATGGACTTTGTGTACTTATTGAAGCTCTTCATCTTCTAATATAATTTCAAATTTTATTTAAATTTTAATATTTCATTTCAAAAAATACGTAAAATTATTCAACAAATATTCTATTTATAATTCAAAATAAGCATGCAATTCTCATATTTCCCGAACTTAATTGGTTCTTGGGTTCAAAAGGATAGAAGTACAAGAAGAATTACTCATTAACTTTCCACCTCTTCGAAATTTGATTTTAACGATTATCCGTTTTACTTTCTTATTATTTTTATTTTTATTTTATTTTTAAATATTTTTGGAGTGTTACCTAAACTAATCTACTATATATTAAAAACCTAAATTGTTCGCTATTATTGTGTTTTTTTATGAAGTCATCGTTATTAGCTACACAAATATTTAATTACGGTTATGGTATAAATTTCATTTTGTATAAACTTTATTTAATATATATATAAATTTATTGCTACTATAATCTATGATAGTATTTTGTTTTTTTATAAATTTATTGACGATAAACTCAAATTGCATCACCCGTATTAAAATAATAAATAGTGACAATATAGTCGATACAAATTAAGTTTCCCACTTTATGTAGTTACTGTTTTATAGTTATTTAATGCAAAATTTACTTGTATTAAATTATATGGCAAACGCTTATTTTTGTCCAGAATTCACTTGGACCTTAAAGACATTTTTAGTGCTTAGCGCTCCACTCCGCCTTAAACAGCATTGTTGATATGTCATTGGTTGTCCCAACGTGTATTAAAAGTTAAAGTAAGCAAGTTAAATAAGTCAAATCTAAATTCTTCCCAAATTAATATTTGACTTTGCACAAACTACTACTTTTGATATTTTAGTTTTGGACCACTTAAACTTGTTTTATTAATTTATCTGATCAAGTGGCAATGATTATGTTTGTATAGTTGTTTATAAATATTGAAGGCGTGAAGCTACGTAATATGTTCATCAACATTAAGATTTTACCTTATACTTATTGGTTCATGTTCCTTAAACAAGTTAGTTAAAATAACAAATAGTGACAATATAATCAATTCAAATTAAGTTTCCCACTTTATGTAGTTATTATTTTATAGTTACTTAATGCAAAATTTACTTCTACCAAATTATATGGAACGCTTATTTTTGTCCGGATATCGCTTGGACTTTAAAGACATTTTTAGCATTTAGCGCTCCACACCGCCTCAAACAGCATAGTTGATATGTCATTGGTTGTTCCACATGTATTAAAAGTTGAAGTAAGCAAGTTAAATAAATCAAATCTAAATTCTTCCCAAATTAATATTTGACTTTGCACACACTACTACTTTTGATATTTTAGTTTTGGATCACTTAAACTTTTTTTATTAATTTATCTGATCAAGTGGCAATGGTTTGGTTTGTATAGTTGTTTATCAATATTGAAGGCGTGAAGCCACGTGATATGTTCATCAACATTAAGATTTTACCTTATGCTCATTGGTTCATGTTCCTTAAACAAGTTAGTTGTGAATGATCTCAAATGAATTACATGTTAAAAATTTTATACTTGAATGACATGCTTGGAAATAGATTTGTTTTCATGTTTGTGGTCTTGCAGTTATTTAGTAACACAGCTACATAAAGGTGGAACCCAGTGTTAGGAAATCAATTCTATGGTTTCGATGATAACAACTATACAATGAAAATCGAATGTACATATATATCTATATTTACAGATAGTTGATAGAGTAACGTCACCAAAGAGACTAAAGCAACACTCAAGACAAGAATCAAAAGACGTCAAATCAAAAGAGATTGAAGAGAAAAGGGACATGCACAAGATAAAGCAACATGCACACTTTCAGACAATTTCAGACGTCTGAGAGCACAAGCCAGACGTTTGAAAGATTCCTCTGGTTTACAAATCTTAAGGAAACAGACGTCTGGTTAATTTATCAGACGTCTGGAGAAAGTCTCTGATTCACAACTCAGAAGAAAACAGACGTCTAATCCTGAACTCAGACGTCTGAAAGACATCCAGACATAAAACAGAAATGAAGACCAGACATCTGGATATTAAACACAGACGTCTAAAATGCTACCAGACACAAAAAATATATGAAGGCCAGACGTCTGAGGTCACTTTCTAGACGTCTGATTCAAGACTCGACTGTGCATTTTCAAAGCTCAATTGTCACATTCGAAAAGACACATCTACTTCTCTTTGTCGCAACTCTTCATCATCATCAGAAGCGACTTTACGAAGATTACAACAGATGCAACTATACAAGAAAACTCTTCATCACTATAAATAGCATCAGGAATTCAAGAGAAGATAACAATCTGACTTACTTACTCTCTTATCTCTTGTACTCTGATTTACAAGCAATCAACTACCTGTAATCAACTCTTCCATATATATATATAACTCCTCATTCAGATATTCTCTAGATAAATATATATTGGAAGTACTCTTGTACTCAATAGTCAACATCCGTGTTACAGAACACATTCTTGACAAAGAAACTCTTCTATTGTAAACCTGTTCCTCCGGGTTAAGCGAGGGTTAGTTGAAAGGAAATTCCGAAGATGAGCTTTGGGACTGGACGTAGGACGGGAGGTCCGAACCAGTATAAAATACCGGTGTGATTAGTTTTATTTACTTTGTTACTATACTTTATAGTATTATATTATATAGCTAACTACCTATACTTGCATATAATCTAGACGATCCACTCATATAGACTTTCAATTGGTATCAGAGCAAGGTTCGTTTAGAAAAACAGTAACACGTTTTTTTTAAATCATTATAATATGGCAAGTATTTTTCAAGAAGGACAATCCACAGCACGACCCCCACTTTTTAATGGCTCTAATTATTCATATTGGTCTACACGTATGAGAATTTTTATGGAAGCTAATGGTTTAGAAATTTGGTCAGCCACTCAAGATAAATATGAAGCTCCAACTACTGCTATGAACACATGGACCGATGCACAAAAAACCTTAGCATCAAATAATGCTAAAGCCATGAATGTCCTGTTTTGCTCACTTGACAAAAATGAATTTTCACGTGTCATGTTATGCACTACTGCATTTGATATTTGGCGTACCTTACAAATCACACATGAAGGTACAACAAAGGTCAAACAAACTAAAATTTCAATTTTGCAAAATCAATTTTCATCATTTAAAATGAAACAAAATGAAACTATAGTAGACATGTATTCAAGATTTCAAACTATTCAACATGATCTTATGGCATTAGGAGTTAAGTTTACTGATTTTGATTTAGTTTCACGAATACTCAACTCTTTAACTCCTGATTGGAAAAGAAAAGTATTAGCTATTGAAGAAGCTAATGATCTCTCTACTCTCAAAGTTGAAGAGTTGGTAGGAAATTTGATGTCCTATGAAGCTAATTTGCAGGCACGTAAAGAATTAAATTCAGAAACGAAGAACATAGCATTTCCATCAATAAAGAATGATGACTCAGATTTAGATGAAAATGAGATAGTATTCATTGCCAAAAACTATAATAGATTCAAGAAATTTAGAAAGATGACCAAGTTTCAAAAAGAAGGAAAAACCAATTCAACAAATCTATCTCAAATCAAGTGCTATGAATGTGATCAATACGGACACATGAAGAAGGATTGCCCAAAACTTAACAATGATAAAAAGAAGAGCAAATTTGAAAAACTCAAAAAGAAGAAAGCTTTCAAAGTAACGTGGGATGACTCCGAGTCTTCATCTTCAGAAAGTGATAGTGAGAGCGATGGAGAATAAGCTAATGTGTGTTTTATGGCACAAAAAGATGAGGTATGTTCAGAACTTAACTATGAAGAATTACTTGAACTTAGCATAGAATTAGATGATAAATTTAGACAAATAAAAAAATTAAACAAAGAATATATAGTAAAAGTAAATAGATTAGAAATTGAAGTAGGAATGTTGAAAGATGAAAAAACTATTTTAGAAGAAGAACTTGAAATATCTCAAGAAAAATTAAGAAATATTGTGATAGAAAGTAAGAACATTACTCTAGAAAAAGAGAATTTGCTAAAAGAAAATATTAATTTTAAAGAAGGTATTAAATTATTGACAACAGAAAATAGAGAGTTAAAAGAAAAATTAGATAAAATTACCAATAATGTGTCAAAATTTAACAAAGGGAAACAAGACTTGGAAAATCTTATCAAAACATCAAAACCATCAGGTAATAGAAATGGAATAGGATTTAAAAAAGGCTCTAAACAAAGAGAAAATAAGGCTAAAAATATTAGTTATATAAAAACTAGAAGTTTATCTAAACAAAAATTGAATACCAAAAATATGAAAATTTGGGTTCCTAAAACAAATAACAAATTGATTAGACAAAAGCATATCAATAATTACTTAGAAAATATAGTTTATAATAAAAATTATATTTATAAAGGTACCAAACCATCTTGGGTATGGCTACCTCTCTCTAACAATTAGGACCCTAATCAAATATATGGGTACCAATTAAAATATTTTTATCTTGCAGGTATCCAAAATAAGGAGAAATGAATACTAGATAGCGGATGCTCCAAACATATGACTGGAAATTCAAAAATGTTATCGAATATAACATACATCGATGGTGGAACGGTAACATTTGAGGACAATTCAAAGGGATTTGTCATAAGCATTAGAGAAGTCATCAACTCTGGTATATCTAAATTTCCTATTATCACAAATGTTTTTACTAGTAGAAAATCTAAAACACAACTTGTTAAGCATTGGTCAATTGTATGATAAAGGTTTTCAAATTGAATTTAAACTAAATTTAGTTCACCTTTTTATTACCACAAATTATTGAATATTTTTTTAACCATTAAACGAACAAACTTTCATAAAACTCAGACGAAGTTTAGGAATTTGTTCACTTCAAGATCTTGTCTAAGCTTTGATATCTCTCTCATATATCTCCTTCTTATCTTTAATGAACATTTCTTTTTGACTTGAACTTTTATTCTTTTTGATAATGTCAAAGGGGGGGAATATATATATATAATCTTATGAACAAAACTAAGCACATATTCAGGGGGAGATTTGAAATATATATATAAGTACATTGAATAGTTGTCATCATCAAAAAGGGGGAGATTGTTAGGAAATCAATTCTATGGTTTCGATGATAACAATTATACAATGGAAATCGAATGTACATATATATCTATATTTACAGATAGTTGATAGAGTAACGCCACGAAAGAGACTAAAGCAACACTCAAGACAAGAATCAAAAGACGTCAAATCAGAAGAGATTGAAGAGAAAAGGGACATGAACAAGATAAAGCAACATGCACACTTTCAGACAATTTCAGACGTCTGAGAGCACAAGCCAGACGTCTGAAAGATTCCTCTGGTTTACAAATCGTAAGGAAACAGACGTCTGGTTAATTTATCAGACGTCTGGAGAAAGTCTCTGATTCACAACTCAGAAGAAAACATACGTCTGATCCTGAACTCAGACGTCTGAAAGACATCCAGACATAAAACAGAAATGAAGACCAGACGTCTGGATATTAAACACAGACGTCTGAAATGCTACCAGACACAAAAAATATATGAAGGCCAGACGTCTGAGGTCACTTTTCAAACGTCTGATTCAAGACTCGATTGTGCATTTTAAAAGCTCAACTGTCACATTCGAAAAGACACATCTACTTCTCTTTGTCGCAACTCTTCATCATCATCAGAAGCGACTTTACGAAGATTACAACAGATGCAACTATACAAGAAAACTCTTCATCACTATAAATAGCATCAGGAATTCAAGAGAAGATAACAATCTGACTTACTTACTCTCTTATCTCTTGTACTCTGATTTACAAGCAATCAACTACCTGTAATCAAGTCTTCCATATATATAGAACTCCTCATTTAGATATTCTCTAGATAAATATATATTGGAAGTACTCTTGTACTCAATAGTCAACATCCGTGTTACAGAACACATTCTTGACAAATAAACTCTTCTATTGTAAACCTGTTCCTCCGGGTTAAGCGAGGGTTAGTTGAAAGGAAATTCCGAAGAGGAGCTTCGGGACTGGACGTAGGACGGAAGGTCCGAACCAGTATAAAATACCGGTGTGATTAGTTTTATTTACTTTGTTACTATACTTTATAGTATTATATTATATAGCTAACTGCCTATACTTGCATATAATCTAGACGATTCACTCATATAGACTTTCACCCAGTGCACGAGGCTTCCGCACGATAGCGGGCTCTGGAGAGGTCGATAATGTAAGCAGCATTTCCCTCGCATTGCGAAGAGGTTGTTTCCAAACTCGAACCTGGACGTCCAGATCACCATGCAGGTGACCTAATCGTTGCGCCAAGGCTCCACCTCACAAACACAGCTACATATGTAAGGAAATTAGTGCTAAAGATGATTTGTGCTTTTATATTTTATTGGGTCTTTGTCTGCATATATGTTCATGATTTGCGATAAAAAAACAAAACTTAGTTGATTATCTAACAAAAGAGATAGACGGTCTGTTTCACAGCTTTAGACTAACACTCAAGCTATAAGGAAAAACTGCTCGAACATTCATGAGTTCATAGCACTAAATGTTTGTTTTATGTTTCGATTCAAATACCAAGTTAGCAATTGTCAATTAATTGTTTCTAGTAGAATCTTCTAGATTGGATGACCTTATACAAAGAATTACAAATTTTAGATGTTTAATATATGCCGAAAGAAATACATTTGGAATAAAGAGATGAATAGTACAAGTTAACAATAAATATTGCATAATGATGAAAAATTAAGCCTAAGGATAGAATAAACCAAATAATAACTTGTATTTAAAGTGCACATATTTGTGTTTAGTTGTACCCTTGATTGTGCAAGAAAAATTAAGATTACATATAAGCACAACATGGCATAAATATTTTGAAAAACGGGATCAATACGAAAATAATCTATTTATGCTTGGTAAAGATGGGTTTAAAAAGAAAACCAACTGTTAAGGATTGCTCATATGCATGGGTGGATCAATAAAACTTATATAGTTGATGAAGTGGTGTCACAGATTCACACGTAATTCACATGTAATGGGGAGTCTTTTTTTATTATACTGATGCATGTGGAGAAACTAGTACATTATTTGAAAATTTAAGGTTACGCCAATGATAGGCTCATATGGGTTTAAAAAGAAAACCAGTTGTTAAGGATTGCTCATATGCATTGGTGGATCAATAAAACTTATATAGTTGATGAAGTGGCGTCACAGATTCACATTTAATTCTCATGTAATGGGGAGTCTTTTTTTATTATATTGATGCATGTGTAGAAACTAATATATTAAATGAAAATTTAAGGTTACGCCAATGATAGGCTCATATGTTAGTCCTTATCTATTTACACTAGTTTTGGATGAAATAACAAAAGAAATTCAATAGGAGATATTATGATGGATGATATTTGCTAATAACATCGTTGTAATTTGCAACTCAAAAGAAAAAGTAGAAAAATAAGAAAAATAAAGGAATGCACTAGAACCAAAAGGACTAAAATCGAGTATGTATCAAGCACTTTAATTGATAAAATTAAGGATACTAACGCGATATATTTACCAAACCAAATTATTACCAAAAAAATGTATTTAAATACCTATGATCGGTAATACAAGAAACTGGAGTGCTGGAGAAAGACATAATAACCGAATTATCGTAGGTCGGATAAGATGGAGAAAAACTAGTATCATTTTATGTGAAAAGAAAATTAGAAAGAAAAAAATTCTATCAAACGGTGATTAAAGCTATATCACATGCAGCGGAGTGTTGACCTTTAAAAAAACAAGAAAACAAGATAAATATGGATGAAACGAGAATGTTAAGGAAGATGATAGGAATTAATAGTGTGACAAATGATAAAGAAAGAGGGTACTAAAAGTAGCGCATATAAATGATCAAAATATGGAAACTAAATTTAGATGGTATGTGCACCTAAAAGGGCACAGAGTGACGCACTACTAAGAAGAAAATATAATTATCTACATAGAAGGAAGAATATGAAAAGGGATGCTTAAATTAGCATAAGCAAGTTTGAAAATTATATATTAAAAAAACTAAATTTAACTAATGACCCAAGATAGAAATTTATGATGATGATAATTTATGCGGTCACATTTAATTAGAAAAAAAAGTAAGGTTTGTGATGATGTAGTGCAAAAAGTCTTTTACCGATATCTTTATGGTAGCTTGGTTATTTGCTAAATGGTAGTTTAATATGAAAATCATACCATTGGCTTTTTAGTTTGCACACACACCAAATGAATTTTTTGGACCACATGTTTGAATTAGTGAGCATGGGTCATGTACTATGTTTTTTTCTAGAACTTGTTTCCTTTATTTTTCCTACTGATTATCCTTCCAACATATACAGTAACTTATAACTATAGTACATGTCGATCTTGAAACAACAATGTTATCAGGACGGACTTTGTGCAACATGAATGCATTACTGATCGAAATAATTAATTTTCAATCTACATACATAGTTGAGGTACTCATTTATATGATGGTTTTTTATGAAAATTAACTTCTTTTTTGCTTTTATTTTTATTTCTTTAAAATTGGATACTTAGATGGTTGTACTACAAGTCTTAGGTAGTATATAGACTACAAATCAATATATGTCCGGTGGTTCGAATCACGTGCTACGCAGGATTCGAACATTCGATCTTATTGATCAAAGCCAGAGCGTCTAACCACTGGGATGGTGGTGCTGGATATTAACTCTGATTGTGCAGAATGGTATAACAAAAATTGTTATTTAAAAGAAAACACGCCGATGTAGCATTGCATATTTTCCATATTGTATTTCTACCTCTCTTGTTGGTTCATTAGTTTTATATATGGATATGTATGTGTGTACGTATATGTGTATCAGCTATGGATCACATGTTTATGCCTCGTCAAATGGACAATCACTTAATCTACTACTTAAACTTTAAGTGGAACCAAGCACGTTGACATGACATCGCATGGTTTTTCTATTTCTTATTTCTAACCCTCTCATTAATTTACCATTTAAATATATATCAACCCACGGTCACGCGTTCAAGCTCCATTAAATGTGCAATCAGTTTATGTTAACGTGCAATACAGATACTCTAACATATTCAGATTAATTTTCTTCGCAATTGATCCATTATCATAACCTGCAAAAAAAAATTCTCAATATCATAATTATTAATGGCGCACGATGCAAAAAGGCGCAAAGCTTCCCTGAAGCCTTGGCGCATGGCGCGTGCCTTTTAAATTAACGGCACACGTTTAGAATTTTCTTTATAAATTTAATATATATATATATAACACACATACATATATAACAATTATTTTTACAAAATTCAATATAATTTATAATTTTTACTAAAACATATGTAATAAAGTTTTTTCAGACATTTTACAAAAAACATCACTAAATATAATAATATCATAACATAGAATTCCAAGCATAACAATCGTCAAAAGCCAAAATCCTAGACGATAGTACATATTACCGATAAACTAGAAATCTAAATATGATTCAGCAATCATATTTTCTAAATCAATATCTACATCATCATATTCATAAACTTCAGCATCGTCCTTATCAATTTCATATCGATTGACAATTTACTCCGTGCAACCGTAATATGAACAGACAGTTCGTAGTTCATGAGATATTAATTTGAAAAAAGCATCCATTCAAGATTATTTGTTCAGTGTAACGATAACTAGAATAGATAGTTCGAAGTTCATTCGAGAATAATTTGAAGAATGCGACCATTCGAGATTATTTATTCAATGCAAGGGTGGTAAGTAGACCCGTCGGGTGGGATCTGGACCTGATTTACGGACCTCAATTCTAGTCGGGTTGGATTTTATCGAGTCTAACTTATATATTTTAAAACCTTGACCCAATTCAAGATTCGATTCGGATTGGATCGATTCAGATTCGATCGGGTAATAAAACTAAAAACGCTTATATTTTCTCGTTTTTTTGTCTAATCTTCCAGGTGGGATCGATTTTCATGTTATTTTTCATCAACCAGACCCGATTCAGGACCCATTGAGTTCAAGTCGGGTTCGGATTAGTTTGGTTCGGATTTGCGAATCTCGGTTCTAATTGTCCATCGTAGTTCGATGCAGCAATACTATAAATAGATATTTCAAAGTTTGTTAGAGATTGGTTCAAAGTTTAATCGTGTCATTGTAAAAAAAAATATAATACATTCAACCATCGTTGGATATTAGTTTTAATTGTTAAAAAATGAAAAAAAGAGTTAAAAACAATAAAATAACAAAAAGAAGCGTCGATTTTGCACCGCGCGCCATTTGTCGTGCCTTTCCATGTGCGTTGTGCCATACGGAAGAAAGACGCAAACGTCGCATCGTGGCGCGCCTTTCATAACTATGCTCAATATTAGATCTCTAAACAATTTTCAAATTAAGAATTTTATTGATAGCCATTAAGTAAAAAAATTGCATATTAAAACTCTTAACAAATCACTAATTTTAAAATTGCTATTCTTCAATATATATATATATATATATATATATCATTTATCACAAGATATTTAATAATATAACAAAGCTTCGTATCCATTTATGGAACATGATTGAAAATTAAAAGATGGTCTGCAGATAAGAAAAAACATCATTGTTCATAATTACACAAATTTAATTTAAATGGCATGATATTTTTAGCAACATCCATATGCAACGCATGGATTATGCACTACTTTATGATGATAACTTTTATGCTTCCAAATATTGGTCTGGAATGAATTTAACGTGTCCCAAGCATGTATAGGAACTTAATTGACATGTGTACATGTTGTTCCTAAAACTATGAAAATTGCTAGCTTGTTTCATGTCCTACAGCTTTTTCAATGAATAGAGGGTATGGTTTAACTATTGATTAAAACAAAGCATCATATTCAAAATGGTTGAAACCTAAGACTATAATGTAATGTTAATAACATAAAAAATGTAACATAGTCATTTTGGTAGTAATGAGTATCTTTCAATCGTGGAAAACGACATATGGACATGTTCTTTCTTAATGGATTTTCAGTATCCAAATATGTACATGTTAATTTCACCATTGCTTGTTTCCACCTTTTGCAAGGTAGCCCAAATATACAGAACGATCAAAATTTAACTCGGATATATATATAAAATTTAAACTATATTTAGGGTAGTGATTACAGTCAAAATTGAAATCAGAATTAAGTTTAATACTAGTAGAGTTTGCAGTTATAATTAATCTTTCATGTCTTGTTATTTCACACTATTTAGTAGAACTAGTAGCCTGTATTTTGAAGTTTAATCCTTTTGGACATTTTTAGCTTTCTAATTTAAACTTGTTCTAAAACTAATAAATACGTAAACTAGCCATATCAATGAAATCAGACAATTAAGGAAAAAGAACATTGATTCCAGATCTGCTTACTGCAACTGAATTACGACCGCACAGATTACTCCTAGCATGAAGCAGCTGTCCAGATTGAGCCCGAGCTAAATGTACTCTCTCTCCGCCGTGCCCACGACGATGTTGATGTGGCCGACGCAAACCGGAGTGGCAGTCAGAATCAGCGGCCACGTCAGCAGTGCGACCAACGCCACGTGACTTCCAAATGTATAAGAGCTTCCATGCGCTCGTCATGCACCAGATAGGTGAAACAAGGGAATTGATGATGAAAGATCAGAAAAGTAAAGTAGGGTTTCCTTCGCTATAGTTAATGGAGTGCAGATCTTTTTATTTACTTTGTAGTTTTTGCGAACAATTCCATCAAATTCCAAATTAATCAATAGATACGTGTCGCTCTTCAGGTTGACGAACGGGTAGGACCTAATCACATCCGACCACGGCCCGTCTGATCCGTATGTTGAGCGAAGTCCATATCTATGATGCGAGACTATGAATGGCAATGGGACGGGTCTAGGATCTAAACTCGATAGATCCGTCTCTGTTTTAATCCGTTAAGACCCGTCTCATTGGTTCATCGGAACGGGTGGACTTGTAACATATTCTTAAAAGCTCTGGGTCTAGAATCGGATCGGGACTTGGCTGGTCCGCTCCAACCTGACCCGCACTAATGAGATTTCGTAAAA
The DNA here is from genome assembly GCA_030737815.1 of Allium fistulosum. Taxonomy (NCBI): domain Eukaryota; kingdom Viridiplantae; phylum Streptophyta; class Magnoliopsida; order Asparagales; family Amaryllidaceae; genus Allium; species Allium fistulosum. Next base: position 1,286,218,557 of record CM060901.1, on the reverse strand, counting down.
TCGTTTTATTACCATAACGATGATTTATTAATCCTTTTATACATAAGTGGTTATAACATGAATATTCTAATGTTCCATTCAATAAGTTATATGATTTTTACGATATTAAGTTACATCACTAATAATTATGTAATAACATATGCATGTTTTCTTGAACCGTTATCATACATCTTATTTTTATTACCTTACTTACCATTGTAAACACATTGATATCAATATTTATTGTATCATTTAGTGACAATCTTTTTTACAAACAAAATAAATAAATATATGTACATTAATACTTAGTTTTGAATGAATATGTAAAGCATCACCGCGTCTTGGGATGAGGCGGGTCTACCTTGACATGTATGGGCTTCGGGTACGGACAAAAATCCAGACCCACATCGGGTCTACAGGACGGGTCTGGGGCAGGGATTAAAAAACCCGGGGCGGGTCTAGGGCATGAAAAACCCGCCCCAACCCGCCTCATTCTCATCCCTAATTTTCGACATAAGCAAATAATTTTAATTAAAAGTGATTTCTAAATTTACTTCATAATCCACCTTCGATAATACCTTAACCATCAGCATCACCTAAGACAGAACAATAGTCTACATCATAGCGTAGTTGTAAAGTCCATTGTTAAAATATATAATTTATTTTGGAGAAAGATAAAATGTAATTTTATGTGTGTTTAGTGTGTCAATCTAGTTATATTTATAGCACTAATGACATATGTAAAATATCTTATTCAGGTCCTATTCAAGTTATGATCCAATAAAATGATATTTTATGTCACTTAACTAATTAAACTCAAAAATTATAAAATCTAGGGTTTTCTTTTAGCCATGGGAAAAACCAAATTCCTCTCTCAAACTCCTCTAAAATTTCTGAAACATCAAAACTAGTTGGACTACCTGATTCTAATCAGATCTCACGTCAAAAAGCCATATGAGTTGTCATCACTGATAATGATGGATTCCAATTGGTTTAGAACAGATCCAATATAAGAAGGGAGGCCAAGAAAAATCAGGAGTTGCCGCCGGCTCATGCTAAAGGAAATTTGTTGGGAAAGAAGACTCACGGCCTCCTTTTCCACTTCCGATTAAGGGTTTTCCGCCACTGAATAAGGGCAAATCAGAAATCGGATCAAGCAAAAAACCGGCTACCATCTCATTGAATAGGGAACAAGGTCCCAAATCTTGGACTGATATTGTTGTCGAGGAACCGCAAGAAGAAGATTGCAATCTTAAATACACGGTGCCTGTAAAAATAAACAACAAGAAGTATGGTCCGGTCAAAGAGACCGTTTCCAAGAGGACTGATGAGTGTTGGAGTAACTCGATACTTGCGTATGTTGTTGGTGCCAAACCATACTTCTTGTATTTCAAATCATATATCCAAAGAGTGTGGAAGCCGTTAGGCAAATTCGAAATGTATTCAAGAGATAACGGTTTTTCCTTGATTAAGTTGAAAGAAGCGAGAGACTATGATTTAGTATTAAAAATGGTACATATTTCTATGATGGAAAACTCATTATTATGAGAAAGTGGTTTAAAAAGTTAAAGTTGGACAGAGATCTACTAACAACAATGCTCATCTGGTCTGATTATCGAGTGTCAATTTGTAGCTATGGGACAGAGAGGCATTCAGTGTCATGGTAAGTTTAATAGGAAAACCCATTAAACTGGATGCAGCCACTATAATGAAAACAAGATTGAATTATGCTTATCTTCTAGTAGAAGTGGCTGCGAAAGATGAACTTCCTGAAAAAATTTACTTAACTTTGTATAATGAAGAAAGTATCACAAGAAGTTATCTATAAATGGATTCCTTCAAAGTGTATTATCTGCAAATGTTTCGGACACGCTAAAGAGCAGCGTAATACAAAAATAGCATGGGTACCAAAATTAGGAAGCCGACAAAATTAGAATACCGCTCCAAGAAATCAAAAAACAGGTTCAGAAGCAGCCGAAAGGAACCCAGTTTCAGGAAAGCAAAAAGAAAATGTTGAAATGATATATGAATAAAATACTTTGATCAACCAATAAGGTATCATCTCGGGTCAAGAAAGCATTCAAGAGCAGCTCACTGATTAAGAAGATCAATTCATGGCCGAGGAAGGTCGTTCTTCGAAAAAAAGTCAAAACAACCAGGTAGTAGAGATAATAAATAATGGTACAGAGGGGGATCAAAATAATAAAGAGGTCTTAGAATCTAAAATCCCTTATGTTTCAGATTCTTGTTTAGCTGCAGATATTAATGGTACCAATGTTAATAAAGATATCCAAATAAACTATGAGAATATAACTAAAGCCATGGAGATAGTCCCTCAACCGGAAAATGCTGCAAATACCGAGGATAGGGGTTGCATCGACTCAGTTTTGCCTCGCACATCTAAAGATTTTGACATCTTAAAGCTGCACATTAACAAGAAGGGGGTTAGAGGAAGAAGCAAAGAGAAAGCAAACTTTAAGCAGAAATACATAACAGAAAATGCAGAATGGGAGGAAACGACCACAAAGCTTAAAGTAAAAGGGACAACGTGCAAAAAAAGAAGCAGAAGTGCATCAGTGTTAGGTGTGAAAACCAGAAACTCTCTTTAATATTTCTATTATATGTCGATAATTGCATGGAATGCTAGGGGGATGAATCCCCAAATAAACAAACTGACATAATTAATGTGTTAAGTGTTTATAAACCTTCAATCATAGCTCTAATATAAAATAAAACGAATGATGAGAATATTGAAAAATTCTGTAGGAGATTATCAAATAACTAGAGAACAGTTAACAATAATGTAACGACTCGCCTTTTCGACCCTTAGAAATCGACACTAATACATCCACGATATTCACGTGTCAAATATCCAAGTGTCGGAAAGACGGATTGTTGGGGTTAAAGAAATAAAAGAAAAAATAGAATCTCACATCGTAACGAGAAGGTATATGTAATACATATAAGATCTTTACAAAAGAAAACATCTTTATTATACACAACATCATCATACACTAACCTATTTCCAGCCTGGATAGTTATAACAGCCTGTCCTTACAATTTCGGATAAATACAGACAGAATCAAAAATAACTAAAACAGCGAAAGAATATAAACGAGAATACGTCTTAGAGAATCCAGCTCGTCTCCTAAAAGCTCCAAAGCATCTAGCTAAATCTGGAAAATATGCTCGGGCTGATCCGAACATTGTAGAAAACAACGTCCGGGTCAGTTTGGTAAAACTAGCGTGAGAAACTCAAATCATAAGGAATTTTTTTTATTATAACCTGTAAAATCCTTTAAAATCAAAGGTATCTCGTAAGACCATGCCGCACATAAACACGGATGAGTTTTTACCTTATGATAACCAAAACATTTATATCAGAAAATCCAGTAATATTATAATAATGTCTAAGGGTGAAAATAATAATAATCAATTAGCTGTGATGCTTGTGAGTGTACATCACAACAATAATAGGTATATAATCAAAAACCGCTAAGGCTCGTTCACTAATTGTATAGGATTCCACGGAGGTGCTCTCGATACTTTGAGAAATGGTCCTCCTACACGAGGATCAGAGTTATCCTTCCGAAGTAATAATACATCCCTAGTGATGTATTATAGGAAAAACATAGCTGGTCTCGCTAAGACCGAGTGCATCGCTCCATGCATGCATAACAACCGAAGGTAACGTCTAGGTGGAGATGACTGCACCTTATGGGTTCGCCAACCCTACTGGCCATGCCTCATATCTCTAGTTTTAGTCATTACCCTGATGAGGCTACGCCCGGCGTTCCAACTCACGTATCGCCATCAAAACAAATCTTGGAATCACACATGGATTCCCACACCCCAACAGGTCTCGGAATCACACATGGATTCAAACATCTTAATATATCATGAAACTCCTCTATAGAACCGTATATGGTTTTTGGAGTGGTTACAATACAAGTCATCTCTTACGAGTACACTTCCCCGCTTACCGGGCGCTCCAAAAACCAACTGCCGATTTTTCGGAATGCCCAATACCGGTTCTTTAGGAAATAATTATACAATACTTAAGAGCGGGATCACCCCCTAACTGTTTAACTAGACGAATCTCCTCATCATTTTTCCTAGAAGAACAAAACGTGTTTATACGTACACTATAGCACCACCGACGGTAACTGTACTATATAATCCCCGTGTTTCTTCTAGATATTTCCAGAGTTAAAATTCTTCGGTGTTAAGAAGTGTTTCCATACCACCAAAAGTAAGAAGGATTACATATTTAGGCCAAGATTTGATAGTCGGTTATTTAACTAAAAACATTCCAAACAGATATTACATTTCCAATGCCAACCACTAATTAACTTAAAATTGATCACCTTTTAAATATTTATTAAATTATTTTGTATACTTATCTTCCCGATATAAGTATACTCACAAAACCCTTCACTTTCACTTGGAAAACTTTTCCGTATACTTATACAATAATATAAGCATATTCACATAACATTTAAGAAAGATTTCTTATTTCAAAATCATATTAAAATGATCAAACCCATATGTCGTTAAAACTGAGATATTAATAACCCGAGACACTATTTCCTTTTCATAAATCTCTTTTATTTTTTGAATATCTCCTTTGTAAATCTCCATTTCTCTTTATAAACTTCATTTTATAAATCTTTAAGTTTATTTATAAAACTCTATTTATAAATCTCCAAAATCATTTGTAAAACTCCTTTTATAAATATCAAATACCATTAAACCAAACTTCCAGAATCTCTTTCCAAATTTTATAAATTCCTTAAATGGATTCTTTTCATTAAATAAAACCCTTATACAAGTCTTTCCATTTAAAGTGGTTCCTTTTTAAATAAACAGTTTATTATTTTTAAGCACCTTTTATAAAACAATTTATTATTTAAAACATTTTAAGTAAAACAATTAGTTATCTTTAAACAACATTAGTAAAATAATAAATAAATCTCAAATACCATTAAGCTAAACTTCTATCTAGTTTCCAAAATCTCTTTCCAAATTTTATAAATTCCTTAAATGAATTCTTTTCATTAAATAAAACCTTGTACAAGTCTTTCCATTTAAAGTGGTTCCTTTTTAACTAAAGTTTATTATTTTTAAGCACCTTTTACAAAACAATTTATTATTTAAAACATTTTCAATAAAAAAATTAGTTATCTTTAAACAACATTAGTAAATAAATAACTTTAAATAGTCATTAATAAAATAATAAACCTTTAGACAATTTATAATAATATACTAATAAACTTTTTAAAACAAGTTAAAATAATATATTGATTGAACTTAATGATTAATTACCTTTAAACATTATTGATATAATAATAACTCAAATTTAAAACAATATTATTATTATAATAATAGGTTAATTTTAAAGCAATATTATCTAAATAATAATAAACAATAACTTTAAAATATAAAATAATTAACTTTAAAATCAAATTATTATAAAATAACTTTAAATATCATTAAAGTATAAAATAACTTTAAATCATATTTAGAATATAACATAATAATTTTAAACTATATTTATAATATAAAAAGTTAACTTTAAAACATTATTAATAAAATAATTATTATATAAAACACTTTACTAAAATAATAATTATATAAAACATTTATAATTGTTTAAAATTGAAGTTGAATTAAATCCATAGCTTTCTAAATTCGAAAAGAGACTTAACGATCACAATGGTACTTAAACAAGCTACGATATCATTCAATTTAACTTTCCAAGTTAATTACTGGCATTTACATAATCAACGTATATGTAAACAATTAACCATCACTGCTTAACATATTACTTATTCAAATTGGCATATCAATAAATGACATATAATTAGATGCTCAAATCTATAAAATAGCATAAAAGGATTTATTCTGCTAATTAAATAATCAATTAATTTAATTAGCGGAACGGTGTTTTATTCCGCCAAACAGGTGTCCAAATTACTCTATTCGATTTACATTAACAGAATGGTGTTTATTTGGCCAAATAGATAATTCCCATGAAGTATAATTAATTAAATTATGTTATTATTTAAAATAACGTGATTAAAATCAGTCGGTGTAAATTTATCGTCAAATTATACTATACTAAAACTAACAACAATTTATGTCAAAGCGTTATGCTCATCAACACGAGCCTAACGTAAAAATCCGTGAGTTAAACGGATTCAATATGAGTGAGATATCATCATTTCAATTTCAACATATTCACTTATAAAATTATTAATTTTTGAAACAAAGATTCTCACCTCTAAAGCCAATGGGCTAAGACCCATGCGAATGCATCTAAACTGCGTCTACAGGGAATTTCTTCCATTTCTTCCCCAATCGAAATGCCTCATTCGAAAAATCGTGAAACCCACATCTCGTGCATATTTGTGCACGTGCACGGCCTCCTCGATGACCAACGTCGCCCCCTCCCCCCACCCTCCCGCCATTACCAACAAATCCAACTCCTCTACCTCGTCACGTCGTCACCTATCACTAAGCCTCCGGCAACCTCCTAACATTTCTGACCCCTACTACCATATAGAATGCGACAACCCATCAACGAATCGAGATCACCCCAATGCTTCAGTCGACGATAGCCTACACAGCCACTCCCAACAGCTTTGTCCTTCGTTGCCCTACCCCCAGCCAAACCGCGACGAACTTCGGTCGCCCCAATCCATGCTAGCAACATAATTTACGACCATGAAAACCCAACACCCTTTAAACCCTAATCGAGCTATTCACAACGCTCCAGAGCACTAATAAAAAATCGGTCATGGTCATCGCTTCCATCTCACTTCAAGGTTGCTCCAGCCACCATCGTCACCCCCATAACCGCGTGAATCGCCGGAAATTAATTTTTAACCCAAAATCGATCATATCTTCCTCCCCGACAAACCAAGCCATTAAAAATCATGGGACAACCACTACAAATCATGAATCGTCGACCCACATATCTCCATGCCTTAAATATCCAATTCGCGATTATCTAAATTATCTTGACCACCTATTGTTATTCACAAAAAGCTCCCAAATTGCTTGACGAAAACCCAAGAAACTATTTTTAAAATAAACTAGAGATTTATATGAACAACTTTCATGTTGGGATAATTTGTTGAAAATGAATAGATTGGGAGGAATTGGTTTTTGAAGAGGGAGAATGAAGTGTTTTCATTATACAGGGAAGTAGAAAAGGAAAAAGAAAAAGAAATAGAAGGAACTCTCTTGCCTGTGCGTGTGTAACGACCAAGAAATTTAGTCATTTGAATTTGGAATATTTAATTGATTTTAAATATTTAAAAGTTAATTTTATAAGTTGAAAACTTGAATTTCAAATATAGCGATTTATTGATAATTAAATTGTTGAATTTAATATTTGGAATTGCTTAAATAAGCAAATCCTGAATTCAATGTGAATAAATATGATTTTGAAGTTGATTTAAATTCTATTTAAATAAGAAAGAAGATGGTAAACTTTTAAGTTAGATTTAAAAGTGATTATTTGGTTTTTATAATAATTCATTTTAAATTAACGTGTAAAAATAGCCTTCTGAGGCACTGTCTCGGAATTTGACGAAATCTGTTTCATTGGATTCGTAATAGTGAACTATAATATGCCACCGAGTTTTGTGGTGATTGGATGTATCGTTTGGTCGTGCGAGTTCGAAACGCGTAGAAATTAATTTAAGGAATTTAAGTTAATATGATTGGGTTTGAAAAGCTATCTTCTACATATGATCGAATTAGGTCTCAAGACTAGTTCCATTTCGTTCGAAATAGGGATATAACATATAGAACGCCAAACGGCACGTCTCGTTTGGAGTTCGAGATTTTTTGGTGCGTCGCGTGGATATTTTTGAATATAAAAATATAAATAATATATATTCACCATGCTGCCATGCTTAGCCCATACCCAAGCACGTCTTGCCCATACCCTCTGCTTTTATAAAATCGCATACAGGTAAAAAAAATTGGTTGGAAAAATTTCAAATTCCCCCTTCTCCCATCCAATGACCCTCCTCCACAAGCGCCACCACATCCACTTTCAAGCCTTGACCCCAAAAGCAAAGATGACGGCGACGACTAGATGAACGTTGTAAATGGTGGAGATTGACTAACATGGCCGGAGTTGGCCTAAAACTAGCCGCGATTAGGAGCAGTTTTTATGGTTCGGCGGCGCCTGAGGTGAGGCAGAACGGCAGGCGCGATCAGGGGCTGCGATCAAAGGAACTTCGACGATGAAGTAGCATGCTCGGTTGCGTTTGGGTACCTGGTCTTGTTCGCGTTCGTGAATTGTGGGGGGAGGAGGAGGTAATTAAGAATTTAAAATTTAATTAATTTTAGTTAATGATAATTTAATTTATCTCAACGTTCGTTAATTCATAACTTTTTCGTACGAGATCCAAATTGAGCGCAACGAGTTGCATTACGATCGTATCGACGAATACTATGCTTTGAAGTCGGGTTGTATAGATTTGGAGCTAATAGAAATCTGGGTTAAACTCGAACACCTGTTCAATTTTAATTCAAACTGGAACGTTTCGACGAACTGAAATCAATGTGAGTTTATCTTGCATTTTTGGTTAATCAGAAAATATTATATAGTCAATAAAATTATTATTGGATGTATGGATATTTTATTGTTGATTGTTATTGATGTTTGGATGGGTTACTAATTTATATTGTTGATTTGGATATATTCCCGCCCTAGAGCGGATGAGACCCTTTTATATTCCCGTGTAAGAGCGGATGACCCTTTGTATACGAATCCCGCCTCGAAGCGGTTGATTTTTATATTATTTGATTATATACTTTATGTGATGCAGCGGGACAGGTTGGAGGGATCCAACAGGATTCCTCACACTATTGATTTTATTTTTCATATAATTTGATATATGATGTGTTGGATGCCATAGTTGATGACATTGATATGAATTTGCTTATTTAGTGTTTAGTAGTACTGGCCTTATTTTTGGTATTTTAAAGTACTGTAAAATAATGATGAATGGACTTCAAAGTGATTTTGGAAATTATATATGTTTAATAATTTTTCTTAAATTTATTTAAGGAAGAGATTTACTTTAAAATTAAAAAAAAAGTATGATTTAAATATTATCAATTAATAGTTTATGAAATATTTTAAATAGAGATTTTTGAATTGAGGGTAACAATTTTTAAAAATCTTAAAATAAGTCCGTCTTTTATAATAAAGGGGTATGGTTTTAAAAAAGAAAATAGAAATATTTTGATATAAATATTTGTTAACCATTTTATATAAAGTGATATATATAGGTACTTGTATTATAATTTATTTATAAATGTGATAAATTATAAAAGTGATATTTTATGAATGAAGTAAAGATTTGTAAAATCATATTTTTGTTCGTAAAAGTATGGATTTATAAGCAGTGTTTTTTTTATAGCAAAGCTAGCCGGCTTTATAGTGGGTCGTGCCACTATGTATATAAAAGGAAAACAGGTGCTCTGCACATGCACAGAACAACTAAGACTGTTTTTATAGTGGACAAACCACTAAATACAAACAAAAAAACAACAAAGAACAGGAGCTAGACTGAGAGTCTAAACTACACGGAAGGACGAAATCCCCCCTTGTCATTACTGATATCAGCATCAGTACCAGGACCTATAACATGTTGGACAATAGAAAAATACGTAGCCAATAATGGATCAAAAGATCTCGAGAGAGCAGAATAGAGATAAATCCTGTCCCAAGAAGGATATAAGAGTTGCCACCAATTGCAAGCACCATCAATACCAGAGGACGTAAGAGATAGACCATCACCCTCAACTTGATAAATAAGCCTCCTAGTCTCATCATAGCCACCAAGGAACATGTGATAACAGTGTAACCGAGGGTCATACCTTATTTCCGTGGCCGTGTGTACCTAAGAACCTTCATCCGGCTCCCAATAAATGATCTCATCAACATAATCGATGTCTACAGCTTCGGAAACTAAATCCATAGAGGGATAAACTGGAATCTCAATATCAAGGACATGTAAACTAACCTTGGGGACTCATTTCATTTCCGACCTGGGGAGGGGGACTTTGAGAGCAGGAGGAAGAGGAGCAATCCTAGAACACTTATCCACATAATGTCCAAAAGACTGACATATAGTGCATATATCGGGTTTCCAGTTGTAATTGACTCTTATCTCCATCTCGTGACCATCTATAATTCTAACTTTCAAAATCGACGGAAGCGAATTCAGAGGGGTTATTTCAATCAATGCTCTGGCATAAAGTAAATTCTTGCGAGCGACGGTACTTGCGTCGAAGCATTTGAATTCACCAATCAAGCTCGCAAGCCAATTCAGACCAAGTAGGGGTTAAAGGACAAACGAAATATTAGAGAACGTGGCCCAAACCGGAATAGAGAGAACCTGCTCTCTAGCTTTGTCAATACTAATGCTCCAAGGAGTTACAATAAACGGTTTCCCCTCAGTAATTAGAGGGCTAGTCTCAAGAGCAATAAGCTTGTCTTCATTATTCCCAAATTTGAAATAGAAAAAGGAGTTAATAACTCGAACATGTAGAGTGCCTCTCATTTTCCATGCGCGTCTATAATGCTCGCGAACAACCGAGTATGTATATGCAGAATTAAGAAAAAAACCAACAAGGTGATCGGACCACTGGTTCTCGGTCTCCTGAACCACTTCTGGAGGGAGCACACTAATCCTATCAATAACTTGAGTGCAAAACTTCTGAGGGGTGAAAGCACCAGTGTTACAAGGCAGAGATTTAAACAAGGATGACCAGGCAGGCTTTTCAACTGCAACTACTTCGACACTAACACATGGAAAATCACTGGAATTAATAGTAGGAGATGCAGGAGCACCAACATCACAAGGCTTTGGAAGCGCAGAACCAAAGCGTAGCCCAGAATCGGCCACAACAACCTCCTCAGAAATCAATCCAGTCGCTGCGTGGACCACGTTTCCATCTAATGATGAGACAATTTCACCATTCAAAACAATTGGCAGAGGTTCAGGCAATGCAGGACACCGCCTTAAATTATCACAAGGCACAGATTGATTAAAAATGCAATTTCCAACTTTATTCGAAACAACAACACAAGGGGCTTCAGAAACCATGAAACCACCAGAACGCATATCAGTTTGAATATCACTTGAATTCACAGCACTAGCCTCTGGAAAAACTGTAACAGGAATAGGTGAATTAGGAGCAGAAATAGCTCGCTGCCTGGCAACATTATCACCAATATGAGCATCGTTCAAATCAAAAATCCCAACATTATTCCAATCACCAGAACAAGTGGCAAACATACCAAACAAATCTGACTCGATTCCACCATCCAATACAACATTAGAAGCAGAAACAGTGTTTATAAATGAAAAGAAACTATCATCATTTAATCGATTGAAGAAGAAATCAAACTGTGGATTTATTATAAGATGTGGAATGATATTTTAGAAGATAGTTGACTCTATTTTGGAAATTGATGGTGAGGGAAAATTTTGGGAATGTTAAACGATATTTTATAAATAGAAAGGAATTTATAAAAGAAATTTATACATATGGGGCAATATTAAAAACGGATGGTGATTGATGTTTTTGAATGGTATTTATAAATAAGTGAGATTTATAAAGGAAATAGAGTTATAAAAGGAGTTCATAAATAAAAGGATTTTATGAAAGGAAGTTTATAAAAGAGAAGGTATTTATATATATAATTCTATAAATACGGAAATGATCATGTTGGAAATTAAGTATGGATTGTGATCAAGGAAATATAATTATGTCTTAAAAGTTGTTTATTTATATTAATATTGTTTTAAAAGTTGTTTATAAATATTTAAATGTTTTGAAAAGTTAATTATTTAAAATTATTAATATGGTTTGAAATTAATTATAATTATTTATCAATAAAGTGTTGGAAATTAATGATTATTATTTATAACCAGCACATATGCAAGCCCAAGTTGGCCTGCATTTAATCACAACGTGCATGCATTTTTAGTTGTACCTATGGAAGTAGATTTGATAGTAGCATCCCCATATTTGAACTCCGCCTAGGCAGAAGCTGCTATTTTTTTTGTTCAGACTGCAATAACTTCTTTATACTAACCCAGAATTAAGCGAGACTTCGACCGATGGACTCCCATCTAAATTACAGATAATAAGGAACACTCAGATACTTCATCTAATGAACGTATACTGTAGTTCTCCACGGTGACTAACAGTTGTACATAGAAAATAACAGGCTACAACCCCGTATTTGAACTCCGCCTAAGCGGAAGCCTCTTTTTTTTGTTCATGCTGCAATAACTTCTTCATACTAACTCGGAATCGGGCGAAACTATGACCGATGAACTCCCACCTAAATTACAGACAATATAGAACACTCGGATACTTCAGTTTATGAACATATACTGTAGTTCTCCATGGTGATTAACAATTGTACTTAGAAAATAACAGGCTATATCCCCACTTCAACGCTCACTGTAGTTCTCCATGATGACTAATAGTTGTACTTAGAAAATAACAGGCTACATCCTCATATTTGAACTCCGCTTAGGTAAAAGCCGCAATTTTTTTCTTCAAACTGCAATAGCTTCTTCATACTAACTCGGAATCAGGCAAAACTTCGACCGATGAACTCCCACCTAATTACGGACAATATGATACACTCAGATACTTCATCTTGTGAATGCACACTATAGTTCTCTATCGTGACTAATAGTTGTACTTAGAAAATAACATGCTACATCCCCGTATTTGAACTCCGCCTAGGCAGAAGTCGCTATTTTTTTTGTTCATACTGCAATAACTTCTTCATACTAACTCAGAACCGGACGAAACTTCGATCGATGAACTCCCACCTAAATTACGGACAATATGGTACACTCGGATACTTCATCTTGTGAACGCACACTATAGTTCTCCATGGTGACTAACAGTTGTACTTAAAAAATAACAGGCTATATCCTCACTTCAATGCTCACTGTAGTTCTCCATGGTGACTAATAATTGTACTTAGAAAATAACAGGCTACATCCTCATATTTGAACTCCGCCTAGGCAGAAGCCGCTATTTTTTTCTTTGGACTGCAATAACTTCTTCATACTAACTCGGAATTAGGCAAAAATTTGACCGATAAACTCCCACCTAAATCACGGACAATATGGTACACTCGGATACTTCATCTTGTGAATGCACACTGTAATTCTCCCCTGGGGACTGACAGTTTACTTAGAAAATAACATGCTACCACATCCCTATATTTGAACTCCGCCTAGTGTAGAAGCCGCTATATTTTTTATTCAGACTGCAATAACTTCTTCATACTAATTCGGAATCCGGTGAGACTTCGACCAATTAACTCCCACCTAGATTACGGACAATATGGAACACTCGGATACTTCATCTTGTGAATGCACACTATAGTCCTTCATGGGGACTGATAGTTGTACTTAGAAAATAACAGGCTACCACATCCCCATATTTGAACTCCACCTAGTGCAGAAGCCGCTATTTTTTTGTTCAGACTGCAATAACTTCTTCATACTAGCTCGGAATCAAGCAAAACTTCGACCAATGAACTCCCACCTAAATTACAGACAATATGGTACACTCGGATACTTCATCTTGTGAACGCACACTATAATTCTCCATGGGGACTGACAGTTTACTTAGAAAATAACAGGCTTTATCCCACTTCAACGCTCACTGTAGTTCTCCATGGTGACTAATAGTTGTACTTAGAAAATAACAGGCTACATCCTTATATTTGAACTCCGCCTAGGTAGAAGCCGTTATTTTTTTCTTCTTCAGACTGCAATAACGTCTTCATACTAACTCGGAATCGGGCAAAAACATCGACCGATGAATTCCCACCTAAATTACAGACAATATGGTACACTCGGATACTTCATCTTATGAACGCAAATTGTAGTTCTCCATGGGGACTGACAGTTTACTTAGAAAATAACATGCTACCACATCCCCATATTTGAACTCCGCTTAGTGAAGAAGCCGCTATTTTTTTTATTCAGACTGCAATAACTTTTTCATACTAATTCAGAATCCGGTGAGACTTCGACCGATTAACTCCCACCTAAATTACTAACAATATGGATCACTCGGATACTTCATCTTGTCAACGCACACTGTAGTTCTCTATGGGGACTGACAGTTTTACTTAGAAAATAACAGGCTACAACATCCCCATATTTGAACTCCGCCTAGTGCAGAAGCCGCTATTGTTTTTGTTCAGACTACAATAACTTCTTCATACTAACTCGGAATCAGGCAAAACTTCAACCGATGAACTCCCACCTAAATTACAGATAATATGGTATACTCGGATACTTCATCTTGTGAACGCATACTGTAGTTCTCCATGGTGACTAACAGTTGTACTTAGAAACTAACAGGCTATATCTTCATATTTGAATACTATTTCTCTATGAGATGTAAAAGGGTATATTTGGAATTTCAAAAAGACACCGAGTAAATCTATTCAATGAATTCTCTTTATTAGTAGTAAAGATAAAGATAAAGATAAAGATAAAGATAATGTTTAAGATAAATTATTATTGTTTTATTAAAAATGTTTGAAATTATTAATTATTATCTTAAAGATGTTTTGAAATTAATTACTATTTATTTATACCGTTTATTATTATTATATAATAGTATTTTAAAATAGATGATTATAATTTATTTATAAATGTTTGAGATTTATAAATAAAGTTTTATAATGGACTTGGATATTATAAGGGGAGCTTTATAAAATGGTTAAATGGCAGAAAGGGAGATTTTACAAGGTAAAAGAGTTTTATAAATGGCTAGATAATTATAAAAGAATTTTAGAAATGGGTTTATAGATTTATAAAAGGAGTTTTTAAAAGGTTTTATGGATTTATAAAGGGGTTATAAAGGATTTTTGAAACGTATGAAAGAGTTTTATAAATGATTCCTGAGATTTATAAATAGATTATGAATGGTTTTAGAAATTTATAACGGAGTTTACAAATGATTTAGAATTGTTTAAAAAGAAAATCTTCCCCAATGTTTGGTGAATATACTTACAACGTTGAGATAATTATATGGATATTTTTCCAAGTATTGAGAAATAGGGATTGTGGTATATATATATATCTTTGTTAAAAGAACTTTCATTCAAGTATTGCAAAGTGAATTTAAATTAATGAAAGATTAGTTAAAAGGAGGTTAGTGGTTGCTTGTGTGCTTAATTATTTTTGGCTTTTCCCTATGGAATTAAATCCCTGATTTAATATTTGTTATTTGATAGTTAAATAACTGACTATCGAATTTGGATCCAAAACGTAACTTTGGAAATATCTAGGAGAAACACATGAGTTATATGGCACAGTCATCTCTGATGATGCTGTACTGTGCATATAAATCTCGTTTCGTTCTCCTAAGACAATGATAAGGAAATCAGTCCACTAACGGTTAGGAGGTGATCTTCGATCTTATCTTTAACTGTTTATTTCCTAAAGAACCGGGGCTGATTTTACCAGGAATTATCGAAAAGTTATTTTCGAAGAGACCGGGATCAGATATGTTATCCATAAACCACTTCGATCCAACTCAAGCGTTTCGAAGTGAAGACATCTTAAAGGTGATAAAATTGAAGACGAAGCTCTCAAGCGTTTCGTTCTGTCCCAAAACGAACTTGTATGGATGAATGCGGGCATTGCGTTGTTGCCTAGAGGGCAGTGTTAGCATTCGAAGTGGGAAGTGCAATATAAAGGTAAAATGTAGCCTCGAGCCTCATCAACCGGGAAATGACAAAAATCGGGCATGCAACAGGGCCAAGTGGGTCGCTCCCAAGTTGGGTATGGTCATTCTAATCTAGATCGGTTACTATTTATTCATGTATGCTTTGGGGCCCATTAACGAGTGGGGTGATCATATTCGGTACTACTAGTCAAGTGGTAGGCCAGTCCTATCTGGCAGGGGTACAAGTTGTTCTTGTCAGACCCCGGTGCATTTTATCTAGAGATGTACCTTTGGAAGGTAGTTCCTTACCTTGTCATAGTACGGAATCCAAACTCCAATACATGCCTTTACGATTTTGATTGTAGAACCTAGTATGCTGGAATTTAATAATGTAACAATTTCGGTTATGATTAATAAGTATTTGTATTCTAGACATTATTATACTATCAGAGGATTTTCTATAGAAAGTGTTTTGGTTATCGTAAGGTAAAAACTTGTCCGTGTTTATGTGCGGCATGATCTTACGAGATACTTTTGATTTTAAAAGGTTTTATAACGTAAAAATCTAGTTGGGTGTGTTTTCTCACGCTGGTTTTCCAGACTGACTCCGGTGTTGTTTTATTATAATGCTTGGGTCAGATCGAGCATATTACAGATTTGCTTTGGATGCATTAGATCTCAGGAGACGAGTTGGAGGTCTTCAATCGTATTCATGTATACTGTATTTCCCAGTGATTTGTTGTTGAAATCATTAGCAATTGTGAGGACATGTTGTTATAACTGTTCATGCTGATGATTGTGATTTGTTGTTGTACTTTGATGAATGTATGCATATAACAGTTTTATTTTGTAAATATCATTGATTTCATATTATATAATGTTCCGCTGCGATTGGGAGATTCTGTGTTGCTTTTCGTTTCTTTTCTCTTCTTCTTCTTCTTCTCTTCTCTTCTTCTTTCTTTCTTCTTTCCCATAACTATCCGTCTTTCCATTTGATTTGGGTTGGACATGTGTGGCTTAGTGTCAGTTTGAGTTGTGCGGATTGGCAGGTCGTTATAGCGTGTACCTATATACAAACAAACAAACACACACACACACACACATACAGAACAACTACCCTACTCCATAACCGGGCACCTAGAAAATCCCATTTTCATGGAAGAAAATCAAGGAGGGACAAGGGGACAATGGCGGCTGGTTGGGTAGAAGAGGAGCATAATAGTGGCTGCACTATTTAAAGTTGGCTGGGTTGAAGATGGAAGTGTACAACTAAAAGAAAAGGAGGCTGTGTGGTGTAGATTTTATTTTTGAATAAAGTTTATTTTACGGTACCTTGCTACACAATATCACATTCGCGTGTAACTGCAAATGACAGTAATAAAAATATGATCATGCATAACAATGAACACACTCACAAAACAACAAATAAAACAGACTGGTTATCAAATTCTGTTAAATTTCGAAAATGCGAACGTTTGACATAAAATATGTCAAATGACAATTTAAATATTTTCTAAATTAAAAATTGTGGAAAAATTCTATAAATTAAATTAAAAATACGTCATCAAAATCGAACAATTATTCGAAACATAGATTTTATTATATATAAAAATCCCAAATCAAATATTTAAAAATAATTAAATATTCCAAAAATCAAAGTGATAAAATTTCGGGTCATTACAAATAATGATTATGGTGGGAAAAGTAGAATATTTGTTCTTTGGGATTTAAATATTTGGGTTAACAGTACTATAAATAAGGACTTACAATTTATAGATTGTAACTTTAAAAATATTGGTGGTTCTAGTATTCAAATAACCATTGTTTATGGGAGAAATTTCGAAAATGAAAGAAATAGTTATGGTGTAGGCTCAAAAGTTTGAATCGTAACTATAAATCTCCTTGGCTTATAATGGGGGATTTTAATACTATGATGCATTCATATGAAAAGTTGGAGGGAATAATATACCATTTTCTAAATTGGATTGAATCAATAAATTTTCAATTGAAACTGAATTAATTAAGCCGTAATAAATACACTTGGAGATCTGGAATTGAAAAGAATATAATTGCAAACTAGATAGAATTTTAATAAATAAAGAATTTTTTACCATGTTTCCTAATTTTCTATGCAATACACTGGTACAAAATACAAGTGATCGTACCCTTTTATTAGTTAGAATATTTCATGATGAAAATAGTTTAACTAAAAGAAATATTACCTTTAGATATAAAAATGAATGGTCTCTTGATAGTGATTATAAAGAATCTAAGAATGAATGCTTTAATTTTTCTTGTAAAGGTACATATCAATATTAGTTTAGTATGATGCTTAAGAATACTAAATTTAATCTTAAAAAGTGGAATAAAGATAAAAGCCAGGATAATATGTGTATAGAAAAATCAAGGAAAGAAGGAAAAATTTTACCAGGCATAATAGATAAAAATCCAAATGATATTGAAAGTGTTAAAGAGTTTTCTTCTAACCAAAGCTGTCTCTCTAAGGAATTATACACAAATACTGTGAATTTAAAACAAAACGCTAAAGTTGACTGGCTCACTCAGGGTGATGATTGTACAAAAAAATTCATGCTCAAATGAGTAGTAGAAAACACATAAATAATATAAGCAATATTTTTGACATGAATGATAATTTGGCCAATGACTATAACAAAATTGCTCAAGAAGGAGTGTCTTATTTTGAAAATTTATATAATGCAGAAGAGTCTGAAATCAATTTTCCAAAGATTATTTTTCGAGAATAAAATCGATACAACAACAGAAGAATTATTATTTGCTCCTATTGAGGAAGAGGAAATTAAATACATAGTATTTAAAGCAGGTGATAATAAGATCCCTAGGCTTGATGGCTTTAATGCAAAATTCTATAAGACTCGTTGGGATATGATAAAAGGTCGGATTACTAATGTAGTAAAAGAATTTTTCACTGAAGGTAAGTTGTTAAAAAGTTTAAATCTCACTTTTATTACATTAATTCCTAAAAATAAGAACCCATCCAATATTGGAGATTATAGACCCATATCAGGTTGTAACTTTATTTATAAAAACATAGCAACAGTAATAAGTAATAAGTAATAGAATTAAAGATTTATTGCCATTTATAATATTTGAAAATCAGAGTGTCATTGTTCCAGGTAGACTGATTTATGAAAATTCACCGCTTTCTCATGAAATGGTTTGTACCCTTAATAGTAAAGTTGGTGACAATATCCGTTTAAAAATAGATTTGCAAAAAGCATATGATAGAGTAAACAGGAAATTCATACACCATATAATGTCAAATATGGGTTTTCCGGTTAAGTTCTGTGATTTAGTATATGAATGCATAAATACCCCAACTTTTTCTATTTTGATTCAAGGTAAACCAAAGGGTTTTACTAAAATCAATAGAGGCATTAAACAAGGTGATCCTTTATCCCTATATTTATTTACTAGGTAATGGAGTACTTCTTTATTTTGAGGGAAATGGAAACCATTAAGGGTACTATTAATCCAATTAATAAAGTGCAACCTATTATTACTCATTTGAATTATGTTGATTACTTAATGATATTTGTTAAAGCTAATATATCTAATGCACTTGCTATTAATGGAATTTTTGAGTGTTTACATAAGTATGAAGGGTTGTAGATTAATGACTACAAAAGCAAGGCATACTTTTGTAAAAATTGTAGGTGTAGGAAAGAGGTTCTAGAAGTATTACATCTTACTAAGGGTAATCTTCCAATAAAGTACTCAGGTCTGCCTTTATCTGTCAATCAAATTAAAGACAATGATTGCAACATTCTCATGGAAAAAGTGCAAGAAAGAATGGAAACTTGGTCTAGCAAGTTATTATTAATTGCAGGCAGAATGGAACTTATTAAAACCATGGTCTATGCAATTATATTATACTGGTTGTAGACTTATCATATTCTTGCAGCATCAGTCAAAAAGTTGGAAAAAAGATGGTTGATTTTCTTTGGAGAGGGTGATTTCATAAAATAAGTTGGGAAAAGTGTGTAGGCCAAAGAAAGAAGCAGGCATGGGGATAAGAAACAAGAATGATCTCAGTTTTACATGTCATTTAAAATTGTTTTAGAGGTTTTTAAATAAAGAATCCTTTGGGAAAAATGGATTAAAAATAAATATCTTAAAAACAATTTTTGATATTTATTAATATTTTTTGATCGAAAATTGAGAGCTGCGGCTGTGTGACTGCCAGGTGTATACTCGGCCTTCGGTAATGTTCAAACAATTTAAATATCAAAGCATATGTGACTTACTAAAGCACGGTAGTGGACACGGGTTCAGTTGCATACAGACTGTCTAGATGAAATCCAATATCTCGTCTTTTAAAAAGGCATCATTAAGCAATGAAATATTGTGCAATTTTCTCTTCGACGTCGCTATATCACTTAGATATCTAGAGTTCAGCCAATGATTAAAACGCTATTAATATCCATAGTTAATTGTTAATTCCAACATTAAATTTCATGGTTCAATTCGATAACAATTATCGACTAACAGATTTTCTTTGGCCAAGACTTCGAATTTACGTTGATTGCCAATTACGATGACACTTACTTTCTATTCAATGAAGATGAATCCTCTCTTAAATTGTGTTTGACCTCAGTGGTTCAATTTATATCTAACTATGCCCTTAACACGATCCACGTTGTTGTGTGATTTACTTCAAAATTAAAAAAAAGTATGATTTAAATATTATAAATTCATAGTGTATGAAATATTTTAAATAGAGATTTTTGAATTGAGGGTAACAATTTTTAAAAATCTTAAAATAAGTTCGTCTTTTATAATAAAGGGGTATGGTTTTAAAAAAGAAAATAGAAATATTTTGATATAAATATTTGTTAACCATTTTATATAAAGTGATATATATAGGTACTTGTATTATAATTTATTTATAAATGTGATAAATTATAAAAGTGATATTTTATGAATGAAGTAAAGATTTGTAAAATCATATTTTTGTTTGTAAAAGTATGGATTTATAAGCAGTGTTTTTTTTATAGCAAAGCTAGCCGGCTTTATAGTGGGTCATGCCACTATGTATATAAAAGGAAAACAGGTGCTCTGTACATGCACAGAACAACTAAGACTGTTCTTATAGTGGACAAACCACTAAATACAAACAAAAAAACAACAAAGAACAGGAGCTAGACTGAGAGTCTAAACTACACGGAAGGACGAAATCCCCCCTTGTCATTACTAATATCAGCATCAGTACCAGGACCTATAACATGCTGGACAACAGAAAAATACGTAGCCAATAATGGATCAAAAGATCTCGAGAGAGCAGAGTAGAGATAAATCCTTTCCCAAGAAGGATATAAGAGTTGCCACCAATTGCAAGCACCATCAATACCAGAGGACGTAAGAGATAGACCATCACCCTCAACATGATAAATAAGCCTCCTAGTCTCATCATAGCCACCAAGGAACATGTGATAACAGTGTAACCGAGGGTCATACCTTATTTCCGTGGCCGTGTGTACCTAAGAACCTTCATCCGGCTCCCAATAAATGATCTCATCAACATAATCAATGTCTACAGCTTCGGAAACTAAATCCATAGAGGGATAAACTGGAATCTCAATATCAGGGACATGTAAACTAACCTTGGGGACTCATTTCATTTCCGACCTGGGGAGGGGGACTTTGAGAGCAGGAGGAAGAGGAGCAATCCTAGAACACTTATCCACATAATGTCTAAAAGACTGACATATAGTGCATATATCGGGTTTCCAGTTGTAATTGACTCTTATCTCCATCTCGTGACCATCTATAATTCTAACTTTCAAAATCGACGGAAGCGGATTCAGAGGGGTTATTTCAATCAATGCTCTGGCATAAAGTAAATTCTTGCAAGCGACGGTACTTGCGTCGAAGCATTTGAATTCACCAATCAAGCTCGCAAGCCAATTCAGACCAAGTAGGGGTTAAAGGACAAACGAAATATTAGAGAACGTGGCCCAAACCGGAATAGAGAGAACCTGCTCTCTAGATTTGTCAATACTAATGCTCCAAGGAGTTACAATAAACGGTTTCCCCTCAGTAATTAGAGGGCTAGTCTCAAGAGCAATAAGCTTGTCTTCATTATTCCCAAATTTGAAATAGAAAAAGGAGTTAATAACTCGAACATGTAGAGTGCCTCTCATTTTCCATGCGCGTCTATAATGCTCGCGAACAACCGAGTATGTATATGCAGAATTAAGAAAAAAAACCAACAAGGTGATCGGACCACTGGTTCTCGGCCTCCTGAACCACTTCTGGAGGGAGCACACTAATCCTATCAATAACTTGAGTGCAAAACTTCTGAGGGGTGAAAGCACCAGTGTTACAAGGCAGAGATTTAAACAAGGATGACCAGGCAGGCTTTTCAACTGCAACTACTTCGACACTAACACATGGAAAATCACTGGAATTAATAGTAGGAGATGCAGGAGCACCAACATCACAAGGCTTTGGAAGCGCAGAACCAAAGCGTAGCCCAGAATCGGCCACAACAACCTCCTCAGAAATCAATCCAGTCGCTGCGTGGACCACGTTTCCATCCAATGATGAGACAATTTCACCATTCAAAACAATTGGCAGAGGTTCAGGCAATGCAGGACACCGCCTTAAATTATCACAAGGCACAGATTGATTAAAAATGCAATTTCCAACTTTATTCGAAACAACAACACAAGGGGCTTCAGAAACCATGAAACCACCAGAACGCATATCAGTTTGAATATCACTTGAATTCACAGCACTAGCCTCTGGAAAAACTGTAACAGGAATAGGTGAATTAGGAGCAGAAATAGCTCGCTGCCTGGAAACATTATCACCAATATGAGCATCGTTCAAATCAAAAATCCCAACATTATTCCAATCACCAGAACAAGTGGCAAACGTACCAAACAAATCTGACTCGATTCCACCATCCAATACAACATTAGAAGCAGAAACGGTGTTTATAAATGAAAAGAAACTATCATCATTTAATCGATTGAAGAAGAAATCAAACTGTGGATTTATTATAAGATGTGGAATGATATTTTAGAAGATAGTTGACTCTATTTTGGTAATTGATGGTGAGGGAAAAATTTGGGAATGTTAAACGATATTTTATAAATAGAAAGGAATTTATAAAAGAAATTTATACATATGGGGCAATATTAAAAAGGGAAGGTGATTGATGTTTTTTAATGGTATTTATAAATAAGTGAGATTTATAAAGGAAATAGAGTTATAAAAGGAGTTCATAAATAAAAGGATTTTATGAAAGGAAGTTTATAAAAGAGAAGGTATTTATAAATATAATTCTATTAATACGGAAATGATCATGTTGGAAATTAAGTATGGATTTTGATCAAGGAAATATAATTATGTCTTAAAAGTTGTTTATTTATATTAATATTGTTTTAAAAGTTGTTTATAAATTTTTTAATGTTTTGAAAAGTTAATTATTTAAAATTATTAATATGGTTTGAAATTAATTATAATTATTTATCAATAAAGTGTTGGAAATTAATGATTATTATTTATAACCAGCACATATGCAAGCCCAAGTTGGCCTGCATTTAATCACAACGTGCATGCATTTTTAGTTGTACCTATGGAAGTAGATTTGATAGTAGCATCCCCATATTTGAACTCCGCCTAGGCAGAAGCTGCTATTTTTTTTGTTCAGACTGCAATAACTTCTTTATACTAACCCAGAATTAAGCGAGACTTCGACCGATGGACTCCCATCTAAATTACAGATAATAAGGAACACTCAGATACTTCATCTAATGAACGTATACTATAGTTCTCCATGGTGACTAACAGTTGTACATAGAAAATAACAGGCTACATCCCCGTATTTGAACTCCGCCTAAGCAGAAGCCTCTTTTTTTTGTTCATGCTGCAATAACTTCTTCATACTAACTCGGAATCGGGCGAAACTATGACCGATGAACTCCCACCTAAATTACAGACAATATAGAACACTCGGATACTTCAGTTTATGAACATATACTGTAGTTCTCCATGGTGATTAACAATTGTACTTAGAAAATAACAGGCTATATCCCCACTTCAACGCTCACTGTAGTTCTCCATGATGACTAATAGTTGTACTTAGAAAATAACAGGCTACATCCTCATATTTGAACTCCGCTTAGGCAAAAGCCATAATTTTTTTCTTCAGGCTGCAATAGCTTCTTCATACTAACTCGGAATCAGGCAAAACTTCGACCGATGAACTCCCACCTAATTACGGACAATATGATACACTCAGATACTTCATCTTGTGAATGCACACTATAGTTCTCTATCGTGACTAATAGTTGTACTTAGAAAATAACATGCTACATCCCCGTATTTGAACTCCGCCTAGGCAGAAGTCGCTATTTTTTTTGTTCATACTGCAATAAC
This sequence comes from Allium fistulosum, assembly GCA_030737815.1. Lineage (NCBI taxonomy): Eukaryota > Viridiplantae > Streptophyta > Magnoliopsida > Asparagales > Amaryllidaceae > Allium > Allium fistulosum. Next base: position 1,286,194,395 of record CM060901.1, on the reverse strand, counting down.
TTCTTCATACTAACTCAGAACCGGACGAAACTTCGATCGATGAACTCCCACCTAAATTACGGACAATATGGTACACTCGGATACTTCATCTTGTGAACGCACACTATAGTTCTCCATGGTGACTAACAGTTGTACTTAAAAAATAACAGGCTATATCCTCACTTCAATGCTCACTGTAGTTCTCCATGGTGACTAATAATTGTACTTAGAAAATAACAGGCTACATCCTCATATTTGAACTCCGCCTAGGCAGAAGCCGCTATTTTTTTCTTCGGACTGCAATAACTTCTTCATACTAACTCGGAATTAGGCAAAAATTTGACCGATAAACTCCCACCTAAATCACGGACAATATGGTACACTCGGATACTTCATCTTGTGAATGCACACTGTAGTTCTCCATGGGGACTAACAGTTTACTTAGAAAATAACATGCTACCACATCCTTATATTTGAACTCCGCCTAGTGTAGAAGCCGCTATATTTTTTGTTCAGACTGCAATAACTTCTTCATACTAATTCGGAATCCGGTGAGACTTCGACCGATTAACTCCCACCTAGATTACGGACAATATGGAACACTCGGATACTTCATCTTGTGAATGCACACTGTAGTCCTTCATGGGGACTGATAGTTGTACTTAGAAAATAACAGGCTACCACATCCCCATATTTAAACTCCACCTAGTGCAGAAGTCGCTATTTTTTTGTTCAGACTGCAATAACTTCTTCATACTAGCTTGGAATCAAGCAAAACTTCGACCAATGAACTCCCACCTAAATTACAGACAATATGGTACACTCGGATACTTCATCTTGTGAACGCACACTATAATTCTCCATGGGGACTGACAGTTTACTTAGAAAATAACAGGCTTTATCCCACTTCAACGCTCATTGTAGTTCTCCATGGTGACTAATAGTTGTACTTAGAAAATAACAGGCTACATCCTTATATTTGAACTCCGCCTAGGTAGAAGCCGTTATTTTTTTTTCTTCTTCAGACTGCAATAACGTCTTCATACTAACTCGTAATCGGGCAAAAACATCACCGATGAATTCCCACCTAAATTACAGACAATATGGTACACTCGGATACTTCATCTTATGAACGCAAATTGTAGTTCTTCATGGGGACTGACAGTTTACTTAGAAAATAACATGCTACCACATCCCCATATTTGAACTCCGCTTAGTGAAGAAGCCGCTATTTTTTTTATTCAGACTGCAATAACTTTTTCATACTAATTCAGAATCCGGCGAGACTTCGACCGATTAACTCCCACCTAAATTACTAACAATATGGATCACTCGGATACTTCATCTTGTCAACGCACACTGTAGTTCTCTATGGGGATTGACAGTTTTACTTAGAAAATAACAGGCTACAACATCCCCATATTTGAACTCCGCCTAGTGCAGAAGCCGCTATTTTTTTGTTCAGACTACAATAACTTCTTCATACTAACTCGGAATCAGGCAAAACTTCAACCGATGAACTCCCACCTAAATTACAGATAATATGGTATACTCGGATACTTCATCTTGTGAACGCATACTGTAGTTCTCCATGGTGACTAACAGTTGTACTTAGAAACTAACAGGCTATATCTTCATATTTGAATACTATTTCTCTATGAGATGTAAAAGGGTATATTTGGAATTTCAAAAAGACACCGAGTAAATCTATTCAATGAATTCTCTTTATTAGTAGTAAAGATAAAGATAATGTTTAAGATAAATTATTATTGTTTTATTAAAAATGTTTGAAATTATTAATTATTATCTTAAAGATGTTTTGAAATTAATTACTATTTATTTATACCGTTTATTATTATATAATAGTATTTTAAAATAGATGATTATAATTTATTTATAAATGTTTGAGATTTATAAATAAAGTTTTATAATGGACTTGGATATTATAAGGGGAGCTTTATAAAATGGTTAAATGGTAGAAATGGAGATTTTACAAGGTAAAAGAGTTTTATAAATGGCTAGATATTTATAAAAGCATTTTAGAAATGGGTTTATAGATTTATAAAAGGAGTTTTTAAAAGGTTTAATGGATTTATAAAGGGGTTATAAAGGATTTTTGAAACATATGAAAGAGTTTTATAAATGATTCTTGAGATTTATAAATAGTTTATAAATGGTTTTAGAAATTTATAACGGAGTTTACAAATGATTTAGAATTGTTTAAAAAGAAATCTTCCCCAATGTTTGGTGAATATACTTACAGCGTTGATATAATTATATGGATATTTTTCCAAGTATTGAGAAATAGGGATTGTGGTATATATATATATCTTTGTTAAAAGAACTTTGATTCAAGTATTGCAAAGTGAATTTAAATTAATGAAAGATTAGTTAAAAGGAGGTTAGTGGTTGCTTGTGTGATTAATTATTTTTGGCTCCCTATGGAATTAAATCCCTGATTTAATATTTGTTATTTGATAGTTAAATAACTGACTATCGAATTTGGATCCAAAACGTAACTTTGGAAATATCTAGGAGAAACACATGAGTTATATGGCACAGTCATCTCTGATGATGTTGTACTGTGCATATAAATCTCGTTTCGTTCTCCTAAGACAATGATAAGGAAATCAGTCCACTAACGGTTAGGAGGTGATCTTCGATCTTATCTTTAACTGTTTATTTCCTAAAGAACCGGGGCTGATTTTACCAGGAATTATCAAAAAGTTATTTTCGAAGAGACCGGGATCAGATATGTTATCCATAAACCACTTCGATCCAACTCAAGCGTTTCGAAGTGAAGACATCTTAAAGGTGATAAAATTGAAGACGAAGCTCTCAAGCGTTTCGTTCTGTCCCAAAACGAACTTGTATGGATGAATGCGGGCATTGCGTTGTTGCCTAGAGGGCAGTGTTAGCATTCGAAGTGGGAAGTGCAATATAAAGGTAAAATGTAGCCTCGAGCCTCATCAACCGGGAAATGACAAAAATCGGGCATGCAACAGGGCCAAGTGGGTCGCTCCCAAGTTGGGTATGGTCATTCTAATCTAGATCGGTTACTATTTATTCATGTATGCTTTGGGGCCCATTAACGAGTGGGGTGATCATATTCGGTACTACTAGTCAAGTGGTAGGCCAGTCCTATCTGGCAGGGGTACAAGTTGTTCTTGTCAGACCCCGGTGCATTTTATCTAGAGATGTACCTTTGGAAGGTAGTTCCTTACCTTGTCATAGTACGGAATCCAAACTCCAATACATGCCTTTACGATTTTGATTGTAGAACCTAGTATGCTGGAATTTAATAATGTAACAATTTCGGTTATGATTAATAAGTATTTGTATTCTAGACATTATTATACTATCAGAGGATTTTCTATAGAAAGTGTTTTGGTTATCGTAAGGTAAAAACTTGTCCGTGTTTATGTGCGGCATGATCTTACGAGATACTTTTGATTTTAAAAGGTTTTATAACGTAAAAATCTAGTTGGGTGTGTTTTCTCACGCTGGTTTTCCAGACTGACTCCGGTGTTGTTTTATTATAATGCTTGGGTCAGATCGAGCATATTACAGATTTGCTTTGGATGCATTAGATCTCAGGAGACGAGTTGGAGGTCTTCAATCGTATTCATGTATACTGTATTTCCCAGTGATTTGTTGTTGAAATCATTAGCAATTGTGAGGACATGTTGTTATAACTGTTCATGCTGATGATTGTGATTTGTTGTTGTACTTTGATGAATGTATGCATATAACAGTTTTATTTTGTAAATATCATTGATTTCATATTATATAATGTTCCGCTGCGATTGGGAGATTCTGTGTTGCTTTTCGTTTCTTTTCTCTTCTTCTTCTTCTTCTTCTTCTTCTCTTCTCTTCTTCTTTCTTTCTTCTTTCCCATAACTATCCGTCTTTCCATTTGATTTGGGTTGGACATGTGTGGCTTAGTGTCAGTTTGAGTTGTGCGGATTGGCAGGTCGTTATAGCGTGTACCTGTATACAAACAAACACACACACACACACACATACAAAACAACTACCCTACTCCATAACCGGGCACCCAGAAAATCCCATTTTCATGGTAGAAAATCAAGGAGGGACCACGGGACAATGGCGGCTGGTTGGGTAGAAGAGGAGCATAATAGTGGCTGCACTATTTAAAGTTGGCTGGGTTGAAGATGGAAGTGTACAACTGAAAGAAAAGGAGGCTGTGTGGTGTAGATTTTATTTTTGAATAAAGTTTATTTTACGGTACCTTGCTACACAATATCACATTCGCGTGTAACTGCAAATGACGGTAATAAAAATATGATCATGCATAACAACGAACACACTCACAAAACAACAAATAAAACAGACTGGTTATCAAATTCTGTTAAATTTCGAAAATGCGAACGTTTGACATAAAATATGTCAAATGACAATTTAAATATTTTCTAAATTAAAAATTGTGGAAAAATTCTATAAATTAAATTAAAAATACGTCATCAAAATCGAACAATTATTCGAAACATAGATTTTATTATATATAAAAATCCCAAATCGAATATTTAAAAATAATTAAATATTCCAAAAATCAAAGTGATAAAATTTTGGGTCATTACAAATAATGATTATGGTGGGAAAAGTAGAATATTTGTTCTTTGGGATTTAAATATTTGGGTTAACAGTACTATAAATAAGGACTTACAGTTTATAGATTGTAACTTTAAAAATATTGGTGGTTCTAGTATTCAAATAACCATTGTTTATGGGAGAAATTTCGAAAATGAAAGAAATAGTTATGGTCTAGGCTCAAAAGTTTGAATCGTAACTATAAATCTCCTTGGCTTATAACGGGGGATTTTAATACTATGATGCATTCATATGAAAAGTTGGAGGGAATAATATACCATTTTCTAAATTGGATAGAATCAATAAATTTTCAATTGAAACTGAATTAATTAAGCCTTTAATAAATGGTAATAAATACACTTGGAGATCTGGAATGGAAAAGAATATAATTGCAAACTAGATAGAATTTTAATAAATAAAGAATTTTTTACCATGTTTCCTAATTTTCTATGCAATACACTGGTACAAAATACAAGTGATCGTACCCCTTTATTAGTTAGACTATTTCATGATGAAAATAGTTTAACTAAAAGAAATATTACCTTTAGATATAAAAATGAATGGTCTCTTGATAGTGATTATAAAGAATCTAAGAATGAATGCTTTAATTTTTCTTGTAAAGGTACATATCAATATTAGTTTAGTATGATGCTTAAGAATACTAAATTTAATCTTAAAAAGTGGAATAAAGATAAAAGCCAGGATAATATGTGTATAGAAAAATCAAGGAAAGAAGGCAAAATTTTACCAGGTATAATAGATAAAAATCCAAATGATATTGAAAGTGTTAAAGAGTTTTCTTCTAACCAAAGCTGTCTCTCTAAGGAATTATACACAAATACTGTGAATTTAAAACAAAACGCTAAAGTTGACTGGCTCACTCAGGGTGATGATTGTACAAAAAAATTCATGCTCAAATGAGTAGTAGAAAACACATAAATAATATAAGCAATATTTTTGACATGAATGATAATTTGGCCAATGACTATAACAAAATTGCTCAAGAAGGAGTGTCTTATTTTGAAAATTTATATAATGCAGAAGAGTCTGAAATCAATTTTCCAAAGATTATTTTTCGAGAATAAAATCGATACAACAACAGAAGAATTATTATTTGCTCCTATTGAGGAAGAGGAAATTAAATACATAGTATTTAAAGCAGGTGATAATAAGATCCCTAGGCTTGATGGCTTTAATGCAAAATTCTATAAGACTCGTTGGGATATGATAAAAGGTCGGATTACTAATGTAGTAAAAGAATTTTTCATTGAAGGTAAGTTGTTAAAAAGTTTAAATCTCACTTTTATTACATTAATTCCTAAAAATAAGAACCCATCCAATATTGGAGATTATAGACCCATATCAGGTTGTAACTTTATTTATAAAAACATAGCAACAGTAATAAGTAATAAGTAATAGAATTAAAGATTTATTGCCATTTATAATATTTGAAAATCAGAGTGTCATTGTTCCAGGTAGACTGATTTATGAAAATTCACCGCTTTCTCATGAAATGGTTTGTACCCTTAATAGTAAAGTTGGTGACAATATCCGTTTAAAAATAGATTTGCAAAAAGCATATGATAGAGTAAACAGGAAATTCATACACCATATAATGTCAAATATGGGTTTTCCGGTTAAGTTCTGTGATTTAGTATATGAATGCATAAATACCCCAACTTTTTCTATTTTGATTCAAGGTAAACCAAAGGGTTTTACTAAAATCAATAGAGGCATTAAACAAGGTGATCCTTTATCCCTATATTTATTTACTAGGTAATGGAGTACTTCTTTATTTTGATGGAAATGGAAACCATTAAGGGTACTATTAATCCAATTAATAAAGTGCAACCTATTATTACTCATTTGAATTATGCTGATTACTTAATGATATTTGTTAAAGCTAATAGATCTAATGCACTTGCTATTAATGGAATTTTTGAGTGTTTACATAAGTATGCAGGGTTGTAGATTAATGAATACAAAAGCAAGGCATACTTTAGTAAAAATTGTAGGTGTAGGAAAGAGGTTCTAGAAGTATTACATCTTACTAAGGTTAATCTTCCAATAAAGTACTCAGGTCTGCCTTTATCTATCAATCAAATTAAAGACAATGATTGCAACATTCTCGTGGAAAAAGTGCAAGAAAGAATGGAAACTTGGTCTAGCAAGTTATTATTAATTACAGGCAGAATGGAACTTATTAAAACCATGGTCTATGTAATTATATTATACTGGTTGTAGACTTATCATATTCTTGCAGCATCAGTCAAAAAGTTGGAAAAAAGATGGTTGATTTTCTTTGGAGAGGGTGATTTCATAAAATAAGTTGGGAAAAGTGTGTAGGCCAAAGAAAGAAGGAGGCATGGGGATAAGAAACAAGAATGATCTCAGTTTTACATGTCATTTAAAATTGTTTTAGAGGTTTTTAAATAAAGAATCCTTGTGGGAAAAATGGATTAAAAATAAATATCTTAAAAACAATTTTTGATATTTATTAATATTTTTTGATCGAAAACTGAGAGCTGCTGCTGTGTGACTGCCAGGTGTATACTCGGCCTTCGGTAATATTCAAACAATTTAAATATCAAAGCATATGTGACTTACTAAAGCACGGTAGTGGACACGGGTTCAGTTGCATACTGACTGTCTAGATGAAATCTGATATCTCGTCTTTTAAAAAGGCATCATTAAGCAATGAAATATTGTGCAATTTTCTCTTCGACGTCGCTATATCACTTAGATATCTAGAGTTCAGCCAATGATCAAAACTCTATTAATATCCATAGTTAATTGTTAATTCCAACATTAAATTTCATGGTTCAATCCGATAACAATTATCGACTAACATATTTTCTTTGGCCAAGACTTCGAATTTACGTTGATTGCCAATTACGATGACACTTACTTTCTATTCAAAGAAGATGAATCCTCTCTTATATTGTGTTTGACCTCAGTGGTTCAATTTATATCTAACTATGCCCTTAACACGATCCACGTTGTTGTGTGATTGTCCGTAATTGAAGTATAGTTAGACATTTGAGATTCACAGTATTCTCAAGTCAAATGACTACTACATATCATCGTGTGAGATCTTTTATTTGATTTTTAAGCTATAGAAGACTCTTGGTGAGTCTTCATGTAATTATTTACAACAACAACATGTATGTAACCCCTTGGTGGCCCCTTATAATGGTCATGAGTAATTCACCGTCCATCATACGAAGAGCATTACATATACTAGTCTCAATATATATATTAATATGTCACTTCTCAATATATCTTAACTATGAACATTTAAGAATAAATATTTATTTTATTCAATTCACTTCTCATGGTTACGAACACATTCACAACTGTAATCAATTAAATATATTCTTTAAGGATTATCTACTATATATATTAAATATATTTTAAACATTATTTATATCCCAATATAGCAATATATACATGAGAAAATAATTAACTTATATCGAACAAGATTTGGTATAAGAGTTAAGTTGTAACACCCTGTAAAAATAAATAAGAAAATAATTAATTAAATAAGATAAGGTTAGAAATGGAAATTTTATAAGTATCAAAATTTGACTATGAAAGTTGTGCCATTACGTTTGTGACAATTTTCTAGTCAATCTTAATATATAAAGTTTTGAAATTGGAGCTTAAACGAAAAGTTATTAATGTTTGAAGTTCTCAGATTCAAATTAATTTAAATGGAATTCAAATTTAAATAAATAATTAATTCTAAAGTCTGAAATTCAAAAATTAATGATAGTTAGACTTAAGGGTTAAGTAAACGTTAAAATAAAAGTTAACTTTAATATTAATTAAGAAATTAAATAATAAATCAACGAAAAATTGATATTCCTTCTCAAAATACGATGAAAGGTCAACCTTTTCCTATGGTCGATCAACCGTTAGTGGTCGACCGCCTAGGATGGAGAGGTTGACCGGTAATCGTGGTGATGGCAAAGGTTTTTAACCTCGTGAACTATCTGAATAATTTTAAACCAACTTAAATCCAACAATTCTGGTGCTTTCTAAGCACTATAAATTAGAGCCTAGCCCCTCACTTTTATCCATAAATTATTTGGGAACTAAAGAAACTCTATCGGTCTCTCTCTTCTTTGAAGATTCAGAAAATTCTCTAAGGTTCTAGGTAAGAAATTTAAGGCGTTTAATATTCAATTTTGAATTCTATTCTCCTCCAATCCCTAAATTTCTGAATATAATTCATATACAATTCTCTTGTTGTATATTTCCAAAAAGGAGAGATTAGTAAGAGATTGAAGAAGGGTAAACAAATCTAAAAGGAAGAGCTAAGGACTTTTGTGAGTGGAAATTTTAGTTTTTCTTATTTTAGTAATTGTATAATATAACTTGGATTTGATATATGCATTCGGGAATTTTGTTTAACTAAAACCTCAAAATTCTTCTAAAGCGAACTGTCAATTCTTATGTTATAATCTCAATTATCATATACTAAATAGTGGAATTATTTAGTTATTGCAATTTTAATATTTTACATTCTAGTCCACTTCTTTTCTTTTTCTTTGGATCTGATTAAGGGTTTTAAAAAAATAAGTTAGGAAATGGTGTGTAAGGTATGAATTATTTTATTCATAGTTTACAATGCCTATTTCTATAATTTAAATGAAAACTCCCCTTTTCATTTGTATATGTTGAAGTTGAATAAAGCGTAAAAGGATTTAAATTGTAAATTCTATTAGTGTTGATTCTACTATTTTAGTATAAAGTAAGTTTGGTATGGATTATATTTTTACAAGTCTGTTGTTGAATTGAGAATGTTGGATATATGGTATATTTGTTGATATGAAATTGGACTTGTATAAATTTAAAGTTTTGACATATAGCGATTAGCATAAAGCATAATCTTCGCACGCTTAGAGATATTTAGGCATGTAATTATATATATATATATATATATTAGAGTATAAATAACGGATAATTAATAACGTATTAATTGCGTAGTAAATAGGTTATTAACCAGTATTAAAATCCCCCTTAGGAATGGAATTGATAGTTAAGGCGCAACAAAGGGTTTTCCTTATAAGGCCTTAATAGGGAATATGATGAGGTATATAGTAGTATGTTAGGTGAGTGAAAATTATGACTAAATTACAGGGTTGCGAGGTCAGTCAAAAGCATATGGAAGTCTGCCTAGCTAATCTGGCTACTAGTAGTGAGACTTTGGAGCTGATGGGAGACATCACCTATAATAAGTCCATAGAGGATATGAGGTTAGTCTCAAATTCTGTAGGGTAAACCTGCCCAGTTAATCTGGCTACCAATACTTACGAATTTTCAGACTAATGTAGGACATCACAGTTTAGGTTATATGTCATAATACATAGAACCTGCTTCGGAGTCGGGGGTAGTGAGTGGCTGATGGAGGTCCCACCTCCTCCCTATTTAGGAAGTCTTAAATGGATATGGTTAGCGGTTAGGCGTGGCAGTGGATATCTCGAGAAGGGTTTGCTTTGGGTTTGAGGTATTAAGTAGCTATTATACTGTCCGCCTCTCCTATAAAGAAGTATTAAGTGGTCCGATGATATTATGTGTGATGTCATCTTGATAGCATCGAAGAGGAGTCCACCTTGGGATAGGTAGTAAATGATGAGGACTTGCCTAAAATGAGGTAATAAATGGCCAGAGTCTTCCTAGGTCCCATTGAAAAGGTTTTAAGCGACTTGGGTACTATCTCTTACTTTGTTAGGATATTATTAATGGTAGATTTATGGGACTAGGAATGGCCTTTGGCGTATAGTTGATGATGGGTTAGTGATTTGTATTGGAAAGGGTATAGGTTATAGATTTGGACTTATAGTTGAAGAAATTTATATAGTGAATATAGTTAGGATGCGTAAGACATATTCTTATCAAATTATACTGCCCAAATACTATTATAGAAAGGCTCAAAATTTTTATTCACCAGACATTATTGTTCTAACCCCTTCATCATTACAACATAGGTTAGAGAAAACGATACAGATTTCAGAGATGGTGGCGGAGATGGAGACTTATGGCAGTTATTTATCTATCTACCCAATTAGACACGATGATGTATTTTCTGATATTACAGTATGGGTATTTGATGTTGTTATATGGGATTGTGTTTTATGTTTTTGACAATTGAATTCTTATATAATGGGTATTGTTTCTGATATTATATTTTATCCTTCCACTGTGAGATTCTGAATGTGTAGATAGATAGCTCCGTGTATTGTTCTTTGTATCAATTTTACCAATCAATTGCCAGCTTTGGAATGGGTTTAAGGTTCAGTGGGCCTTTTTGGGTCAAAAATTAGGCCCGTTTCGAGTTGGGTTGTTGCATTTGGTATCAGAGTTTAGGTTACTCGATCAAGATAGGTATACGTATGAGTGAAGTACTTGTCATTTTTGAAAGTATTTTTCAAAAACCCTACTATATATATATTATTACATCGTAGGAAATTATAATTAAAAATTTACCTAAGAATAGCCGATTATGGCTGAAAATCATTCTTTTAAGACTGGGAACCCCTCCCAATAGATTCCCACTAACCGAGGGATGCCTTAATGGTTCAAGCAATACCTGAGGCATGTAGGGCAAGTTCTCATTCCTCAACAAGCTACACCAGCGGCACCCACTGCCCCACCTACTTAAGTAGCACCCCGCCCTATAGACTTCCACAAGATGTGCAAGGATTTCCAAAACATGGATGGAAAGGTGTATACGAGAGCAGAAGGTTTTGTGGAGACAAAGGCTTGGATAAACGAATGTGAGAGAATATTCTGGGAGCTTGGTTGGGAGGACCGGATTAAGTGGAGAATGGAGGCATGGCACCTTAAAGGAGAGGCCTTAGATTGGTGGACGATTGTGGCTGAGGAGAATGTTGATAGAATTATTACTTGGGATGAGTTCAGAAATCAATTTGAGTCGCGATTCATGTCGAGGGCTGAGGTGAATTTGCAATTGGAAAATTTTATATAGCTTAAGCAGGGAGACGAGACTCCATTCTGAAGGAGTATATTACTAGATTCACAAAACTAGCTAAATTGGGATGAGTTTGATTGATACCCCATGAAAAAGGCCAGAAAATTTGTCAAAGGCCTGAACTCCCCACTTAGGGAATTACTTTTGACCCAAGTACCCACTAGTGCTACATATAAGACGTTGGTTGAGATGGCTCTGCTTCAGATGGTTAGCTCAAAGGAGAAGGAGAAGGCAAGACCTACGCAAAGTCAAGAAGGAGCTAAAAAGGGTGGTTTTTGGGAAAATAAGAAGTTGAAAGGGAAGTTCAAGAAGGAGGTATAGTATGTCAGAGATGCCAAAAGAAAAGGACATATCGTTAAGGATTGCACGGTGAGTCTGTTGAAGAAAGCTTTTAAGGGGAAGTGCTACCACTGCCACGAGGTGGGATATTCAAGAATTAGTGTCTGAAGCTTGTGAAGGAAGGGCAAAGTGGACAAGCCTATGCCATTGAGCCTATTCCTATCTCGAGTAGACCTCCCCTAGAGATCAAGGAAAGGATGCAATGGAAGGTACAACTATTTTTTCTGGGCATATTATTCGCACTTTATTTAACTTGGGAGCATCACATTCATTCGTAGCTAAAAATGCAGTCGACTCTTTGAGTCTTAAAACCTTTGTTGTCACCACTCTGATTGTTATATCAAATCCTATTAGGGGGTCGACGTATCTTTCTCTAATTTGCAAAGACCTAGTTGTAGACATATGTAACGTCGATTTTACATGTAACGCATATGTTCGTAGTTTTGAGGGGTATGGACTTATCTTAGGAATGGATTGGTTGTCGTACCACGAGGCTGTCTTAGATTGTGATAGGAAGGTCGTAGAGTTAAAGAGTTGCTAGGGGCAAGATATAGATTTTTGTTGTACACCCCAAAACTCAATCGAGTTAAGCTATCTATAGTCGATGAGCCTATCACACGATGAGCTCTCATCCGTACCCATAGTTTATGAATTTCCTGACATCTTTGAAGAAGTATCAGGTCTCCCACCCCGAATGGAGATTAAGTTTAGGATTGATTTGGAGAAGGATGCTAGACTAGTCGCTCTGCCTTTAAGACACATGGCCCCTAAAGAAAGGCGAGAGTTAGATAAGCAGATCTCAGGGTTGTTGCAGAAAGGATTCATTCGTCGGAGTACTTTGGAATGGGGAACCCCTGTTATCTTTGCCAATAAAGCAGACAACTCATTAAGGCTATGCATCAATTATAGAGAACTCAACAAGTTGACTAAGAAGAATAAGTATCCCTTACCTAGAATAAATAACTTGTTTGATCAGCTTGTGAGAGCCAAAATCTTCTCCCAATTGGACTTGGCTATTGGATTTCATCCGTTGAGGATAGTAAAGGACAACAATCTGAAAACCGCATTTCGCACTTCGGATGGACTATATGAATGGAAAGTGATGCCTTTTGGATTGATGAATGCCCTGATGTACTTTGTAGATTTGATGGGTAGAGTATTTAGGAGACAACTAAATAAATTTTTCATTGTGTTTGTTGATGACATCTTAGTATTCTCCAAGGGTGAAGAAGAGCATGAAAATCGCTTAAGGGAGATAATAGGGACTTTAAGAAGGCACTAACTTAAAGCCAACTTCTCGAAGTGCCACTTTTGGAAGAAGGAGGTGAGATACATTGTTTCCAAACATGGATTATCAGTAGACCCTACAAAGGTAGGAGCTATTTAAGGTTGGAAGATTCCGAAGAGTGCCACGGAGGTTAGGAGTTTTCTCAAATTAGCGGGTTACTATAGGAAATTCATAAAGGACTTTGCAAAAATAGCACTCTAACTCGCTTAACCAAAAAGAATTTAGTTTTTGCATGGGATGAAAAATGCACAGAAGCATTTGAGAAGTTAAAGGAACTATTAACAAGTACACCACTACTTACCATTCCCGATGGGACGAAGACTTTTATAGTTTACACAGATGCATATGACATAGAATTAGGAGTAGATCTTATGCAAAAAGGAAGGGTGATAGCTTATGCTAGTAGGAAATTAAAAGACCATGAGAAGAGATACCAACTCATGAATTAGAGTTAGCAGCAATCGTTTTTGCCTTAAAGATATGGAGGCACAATCTTTTGGGAGAGAGATTTGAGTTGTTTACCCACCACAAATCGCTCAAATACCTATTTTCCTAAAAAAACTAAATCTTAGGCGGTAGAGATGGATGGAGTTTATAACATCATATGATTTTGGGACACAGTATACCCTCAGAAATGGGAATGTCATCGCCGGTGCCCTTAACCGGAGGCATGCTACCAAAGGTGTTATATATGAGTGGAGGTAGTTGGAGTTCCTCTCGAATTTCAACTTTCAACTGCCAACAGAACCCACTCAAGGCTATTTAGCAGCAATGGAGGTTAGGCTAGCATTGACGGACCACATTGGACTTGAGCAAAAGAAGAACGTTGAGATAGTAGGTATTTTAGGTAAGCTTATTAGAGGAGAACATTTTCCCCACATCAGTAGATATGTAGTTGACGAAAAGGGATGTTCGAGGAGAGCTGGACACCTTTGTACTTCAAAGATTGATAATTTATTGGAGAAAGTGATTGTAGAATATCACCATTTAAGGATAACCATTCACCCCGGAGGAGATAAGATGTATAGGGATATAAAGTGAACTTTCTATTGGCCAGGGATGAAGAAGAGGGTTGCTGAATTTGTTTCCAAATGTTTGACGTGCCAAAGATAAAGGCTGAGCAAGGAAAGCCGAGAGTATTGTTATTACCATTGGAGATTCCAACTTGGAAACGAGAGTATATGTCGATAGACTTCATAAATGGGTTGCCTATGAGCCAAAGAGGCAATGAAGCAATTTGGGTCATAGTGGATAAAATTACTAAATGTGCCCATTTTATTCCCGTTAGAAGCAATAGGACCGTGGTGACGCAAATTTATATCAAGGAGGTTGTTCGACTTCATGGAATTTCGATTAGCATTGGTAGTGATTGGGACCCCTTATATACTAGCGAATTTTGGAGGAGTTTACAGACAGCTTTAGGAATCTCATTGAATCTTAGCACTATACCACCTACAAACCGATGGTCAAACTGAAAGGGTGAATATGATACTGGAGATTTGTTGAGAGATTGCATCATGTACTTTGGAGGGCATTGGGAGCATCACTTACCTTTAGTCGAATTCGCGTATAATAATAGTCACCAAGCTACGGTTGGCATGACACCCTTTGAAGCTTTTATGGAAGGCTATGCAAATTGCTTAATTGTTGGTGGGAAACCACCGACAATATTTTATTCGGGCTAGATTTAATTTACGAGACTTCGAAAAAGGTAGAATTGATTAGGCAGTGAATGAAGGTCGCACAAGATCACCATAAATCCTATGCGGACAAGCGAAGAAAGGAGTTGGAGTTCAAGGTAGTGGACATGGTGTTGGTGTTAAAGTTTCCCCACTTAGGAAGGTCATGAGTTTTGGAAGTCAGGAAAGTTGGCACCAAGGTTTATTGGGCCTTTCCACATTTTGGAAAAAATAGGAAGACTTGCTTATCGTATGGAGCTACCGGATAAGTTGGTAGGAGTCCATGATGTTTTTCACTTTTCACATTTGAGGAGATGCCTTTATAGCACAGCCACCATGGTAGAGCCTAATCAATTGAGAGACATTAAGACGGAGCCAACAGCATCCTGTGCCTCCGCACGCATTATGGAGCTTGGAACTAGGAAGCTCCGCAATAAAGAACTTAGGCTGATTTGAGTACAATAGGGAAATAACTCGGAGAAAATCTCATGGGAAATTGAAGAGCAGATAATAACTTCCCATACTGAGCTTTTCACTGGTAAACCTTTTCTCTCCAAAATTAGGTTTTGGTTGGATTGTGGTTGCCAGATTGGATGGTAGGGGATGGTAACCACACTTTTTACTGTCATTTTTGCACTCATATAGAAAATTTATTGTATATTTAGGATGTTTGCATACATGCCTATATGTTACGACCTTGCATACATATTAGGATTGAGCTCACCTATAGTATGTCTGCATTCATAATCACATTGCACTTTTGGTTGAGTAGATGGTTGTGTAGATTACTTGGTTGTATAACATAGATGCTTAGTGCGCGTTACATTATCCGTCCCTTAGGGATTCCGAGGACGAAATCCTTTTTAAGGGGGGAGGGGAAGGGGGGATGTAACACCCTATAAAAGTTAATAAGAAATTAATTAATTAGATAAGATAAGGCTAAAATTGAAAATTTTGTAAGTGTTAAAATTTGACCACGAAAGTTGTGCCGTTGCGTTCGTGGCAATTTTCTTATCAATTTTCATATATAAAGTTTTGAAATTGGAGCTCAAATGAAAAGGTCATTGATGTTTGAAGTTTTCAAATTCAAATTAATTTAAGTAGAATTCAAATTTAAAGAAATAATTAATGCTAAAGTTTGAAATTCACAAATTAATGGCTATTAGACTTGAGGGTTAAGTAAACATTAAAATAAAAGTTAACATTAGTATTTATTAAGGAATTAAATAATAAACCAATGGCAAATTAATAATTCTCCCTAAAACATGGTGACCGATCAACCTTTGCCTAGGGTCGGTCGACCACTAGCGGTCAACCGCCTAGGTAGGAGCGGTCGACCGGTAATCATGGTGGCAACTAGGGCTTTTAACATCCTAAACGGTCCAGATTATATTATTTTAAACCAACTTAAATCCGATGGTTCTAGTGCTTTCTAACCACTATAATAAGAGCCTAGCACCCTTACTTTTATCCATAAATTATTTAGGCACTAAACGCAAGTCTATCAGGCTTTCTCTTCTTCAAATATTCAGAAAATTCTCTAAGGTTTCAGATAAGAAATTTTAGGTGTTTAATATTCAATTTCTAATTCTATCCTCCTCCAATCCCTAAATTTCCGAATCTAATTCATAAACAATTCCTTCACTATATATTTCTAAAAAGAGAGATCTATAAGAGATTGAAGTAGGCGTAAACAAATCCGAAAGAAAGAGCTAAGGACTTTTATGAGTGAAAATCTTAGTTTTTCTTATTTTAGTAATTTTGTAGTAAAACTTGGATTTGATATATGCCTTAGAGAATTTTGTTCACGAACACATCAAACTAAAACCCCAAAGTTCCCCTTAGGTGAAATGTTAATTCTTATTGTAGAATCTCAATTATTCTATATTAAAAAAGTGAAATTGTATAGTTATTGCAATTTTAATATTTTACATTCTATTCCACTTCTCATCTTTTTCTCTAGATCTGATTAAGGGTTTTGAAAAGAAACAAGTTAGGAAATGGTATGTAAGGTACAAATTATTTTATTTATAGGTTACACTACCTATTTCTGTAATTTAAATGAAAACTTTCTTTCTCATTTGTATATGTAGAAGTTGAATAGAGCGTAAAAGGATTTGAATTGTAAATTCTATTAGAGTTGACTTTACTATTTTAGTATAAAATAAGTTTGGTATGGATTCTATTTTTATACAAGTCTGTTGTTGAATTGAGAATGTTGAATATATGGTATATTTGTTGATATGAAATTGGACTTGTATATATATAATGTTTTGAAATTTAAACGATTGGCATAGAGCGTAATCTTAGCACACTTAGAGATATTTAGGCACATAATTATATATATCTATATATATATATTAGTGTATAAATAACATATATTTAATAACGTATTAATTGCGTAGTAAATAGTTATTTATTAATATTAAAATCCCCTTAGGAAAGGAATTGATTGTTAAGGCGAAATAACAGTTTTCCTTATAAGGCCTTAATAGGGGATGTAGTGAGGTATATGGTAGTATGTTAGGTGAGTGAGAATTATGACTAAGTTATAGGGATGCAAGGTCGGTCAAAAGCATATGGAAGTCTGCCCAGCTAATCTGGCTACAAGCAGTGTGACTTTGGGGCTGATGTAAGACATCACCTATAATAAGTACCCACGAAGGATGCGAGATTAGTACCAAATTATGTATGGTAAACCTACCCAGCTAATCTGAGTACCAGTACTTACGAATAGTCGGACTACTGTGAGACGTCACAGTTTATGTTACTGGTCATAATACTTAAGACCTGCTTCGGGGTCGAGGGTAGTAAGTAGCTGATTGAGGGCCACCCTCCTCCCTATTTAGGAAGTCTTAAATGGATAGGGTTAGCGGTTAGACATGGTAGTGGATATCTTGGGAAGGGTCCGCTTTGGGTTTGAGGTATTGAGTCACTATTATAGGGTCCACCTCTCTCATAAAGAAGCATTAAGTGGCTTGATGAGATTCCATACGATATCAGCTAGAAAGTATCGGAGAGGAGTCCGCCTTGGGATATGTAATAAATGATGGGGATCTACCTAAAATGAGGTATTAAATGGTCAGAGTCTACCTAGTTCCTATTGGAAAGGTATTAAGTTAACTGGGTACTATCTCTTACATTGTTAGGACAGTATTAACGATATATACATGGGACTGGGAATGGCCTTTGGCTTAAAGTTTAAGATGGGTTAGTGAGTTGGATTGGAAAGGGGATAGGTTATAGAGTTGGACTTGTAGTTATGGTAAGACATATTCTTATCTAAATTATACTGCCCAAGTACTTTTATAGAAAGACTCGAGATTTTTATTCACCATGCATTATTGTTCTGACTCCCTCTACATTACAACACTGGTTAGAGAAGACAATGCAGATTTCAAAGATGCTGGCGAAGACGGAGACTTATAATAGTTATTTATCTATATACTTTTGTTGTTCTTATATTTCTGATGTACACATTTAAACATGATGATGCATTTTGTAATTTATTTTCGATTAAATGGTTATGCAACACTGGGCTGCACATCCACACTAGATATATACACATAGAAATATATTCCAGCTAACAAGCCTAGCTGGTGGCCAAAATATAAGTTCCCAAACATACTACTACTCGGGCTACAAATATACTATAGTGCAGTACCAACATCATACAAACCTAACATCATAAAAAACTGTCCGGCATAGCACCATCATAATACTAGCATTTATTATACATATACAAGCCAAAAGCACCAACGACAATAACCAACCAGTGAAGCTATCAAGGCAGGTTATTACTTTCCTCCGATTCCACCCCATTGGAGTTCATGATCATAAACCGCAGAGGCTATATGCCATCACCTGTCCAAGAACATATTGTAGACATGATATTATTAACAACCAATAAATAAATTCTGACAACTAAATTAAAACATCTGTTATTTTTCACAATCCAAATCCACCAGCAAAAGGCCAAAGCTAAACAAGCTTCTAAAGTGTTTGGGTTGTTGTTCCAAAACTGGAGAGGTTCCAGATCAAGAAAATAGGTGGAAATGTGGAGATTAGCTATGCATAAAATCCAGACATGGAAAGCAAAGTCACACTGGCAAAACATGTGAGGAGAAGCATCTATGAAGCTGCCACACAAGAAGCAAGGGAGAGCCGAGCCTAACTTTTAGATGCTAAAAGAGCAGTAGTATTAAGCTTGTTGAGTAAAATCAACCACATACGTATCTTAGATTTAGTAGGGGACCTAGACTTCCATATGTTTGATAGGTTAAAGTGAATACCAGCAAAGTTATAAAAAGAATACAACGATCTCATCGAGAAGCCTTCGCTAGCATTAAGACCCAAGAGTAGCTGTCACTAATCTGCCTTAATGTAAAGGAGGAAGAATCCTCTATGATCTTAAAAAGATCCCTTAAGTTGTCACCAAAAAACACACTAATGAAATCCAGGCAGCATTATCCCAACGAGAAAACTTGATTCACTGTAATGGTCTTATTTTAAGAGAGGTTGAATAAAGAAGGATACAATGACGAAAAAGAAACAGAGGATAGTCTTGGATTGGTACAAAAAGCATTTCTCAAGCCATTGCCAATGTTGATAGAGCATGTGATTTTAAATTCCGAGCAGCAACTGAGAACCCCTTTTTAGAAGGCGAAAACTGCCTGAGGAAGAGAGTGGTTGAAATCTAAGGGGTGAAGAGGCCACGCTAATTTCTATGACAAAGCCACAATGCCCATGGCTTGGTACAGCCTGATAACAATTGCCAACCCCATTTTCCCAATGTATTTTGTAATATATCATTAAGGGATTTGACATTGTTATATGGCATTGTGTTGTATGTTTATGATAATTGAATTTTTATAAAACGGGTAATGTTTCTAATATTATATTTTATCCTTCCACTGTGAGATTCTGAATGTATAGATAGATAGCTCTGTGTATTGTTATTCGAATCAATTATACCAATCAACAACCAACTTTGAAATTGGTCTAAGGTTCATTGGGCCTTTTCTGGATCAAAAATTAGGCCTGTTTCGAGGCAGTTTGTTACATAAGTTATATAACCAAATTACATAATTGCTCCTAGGGCACACCCTTAACTCTTCCAGAGATGGATCCATTTCATCTCATCCAATTTTGAAATAGACTGAATCTACTAATCAACTGAACGAGTTTGGATCGCATTTATTTATAAAAAATTAAATCTAAATACTGAAGATTACATGTTATTTGGAAAAAGGTATAATGATTTAAAATTTAGTCTAAAGCACTTGTGATATGTAACAAAAAATTAAAATTAATAATTGATTAGAGCATCAATTCAAATTATAATTGATTTAACGTGTAAATATGACCAGTTTAGGACGTTTATGATTGAAGATCTAATAATCATCAAACTACTCGGTACCATTAGATTAAAAATTAAATTTATTATAACATTTAAGTTGGTCAATTTAGTTACTTGGTGGAGATGTTTTTCATTAAAATAAAAGTAGTATGACCATCTTAAATATTATTTTTCTGGTGATTGATATTGTTTTGCTCATCGTATTTAATGGATTCAGCTATTCAATCTGAGTCACTTGATAATTACTTGATTATCGATTGCAAACGTTATAAACCATTCCTTTTTATTCGTTGAATCGATTATAATTTGGATTAATGCTCCAACTAGCTTGGAAGGCTTTAAAATTCACTTATCAAATATTTATATGGATTTTTAAAATACATTTTTTGTATTTTTTTCAATCGTTAGCTTAGATTTTCTTTCAATCTTATTATATGTTATAAATCATTATAGTTGTAACATCTTTTACTTATAGTATATTATTTTTGTATAATTTTGCAAATATAATAATATTTCATTAGTAAAATTTAAATTATTTCACAATGATCGACTTTGTTATTTCATCAGTTGTTGAGGCGTTGATAAAGGTTGCATTAAGAGCTTTATACATAACTATAGTCATTGACCAAAGAGAATATGCCTATTTTATTTATGTAATATTAAGTTTGAACTTGAATTTGAGCATAAATTTTAAGATATGGATGTTCTCTTAAATATGAAATGTTTAATTATATAAATGAGAAAAGTGTTATATTAATAAATTTACCTACATACATTATGTGAAAATCATTATGAATATAAAAGCATAATTACTCATTTTCTTACATTTATCATTTTCTCACATTTTATCTACTCATTCATAAAGGATAAAACTGAATTCTTTATCTCCTCCTTATTACTTAAGAAATTACAAAGTGATTTCCTTTTAGAAATCATTTCTTTACTACACAAAATCACTGATCACTACATCTTATTCAACATTGTTGAAAATTGGAGTTTATCGTAGTGATTTGAAGAGGAGTGAAACAAGGAGGATTTGATCTTAGTGCGAAGAGGTAGGAGGAGTGGTTGAATATAATTTTAGGTGAAGGAGCAAAGATTAATAGAGGAAAAAAAAAACTATATTCGCTATCATTTCTTATAGATTTAAACATGCTTACATAATGAATTGTCGTTGGTTGCTCAATTTTTGGGCAAACATCCCAAAAGATTACATGGAGCTAGCAACATGAAATCTAATTGCTAGATTTTATTTATTTTTAGAGGATTTAATCTTTGGTTTTGATTTAATTAATACAGAACACATATATAATACAATATCCAATCACAAAAACATAAAACATAAGAAAAATGAACACATATATTTTGTAGTGGCTCGACTGATCACTTTGCCTTTGCTTGCTTTATAATATTATTATAAGTAGAAATTATTATTGAAAAAGTAAGGGGTATGCCCAAGAAGCAATTATGTAATTTGTTACATATATCTAACTCGATAACCAATCTTGTTCGATATAAAATATGTTTTCTTTCTCTTATATACTTGATATAATGTGTTATATTAATTAATTAATTAAACTAAAAGTATATTTAATAGAAAATCAATAAATTATATGTTTTTTGATAGTAGATATAATGTGTTGTAATCATAGATGATTTATCATAATAAAATAAAGATATCGTTATAAATATTCCTAGTTAAGATGTATCAAGATTGGATATCGATACATCCATTGAGACTGGAGTACGTAACGCTTTCCAAATGTTAGGGGCATTAATAATTATGTATTGATAGTTATTGGATAACCATGAAATGACTCACTCGATAGTTTTCCATTGGTTAATATAACTAAGGTCAAACAGAAAATATCGATATGACTGATTTACACAGTTCTCTTGACTTGAGAATACCATCAATCTTCAGTATGAAAGCTAAGTTTTGATTATAGTCAAATCATGGCACAGAGTCCATCGAATGACTATAGTTGGGTCAAGTGGAAGTATTGAAAGTGGAACGCCATTCAAGAGAGGATTTGTCTCCTCAGTTATATAAGGTTAGTATTACAGTCAACTGAAGTCAACACGAAGTCAAAATATTTGGCTAGAGTGGTTCAGTTAACAATTATTGTTATTATTGAACCAAGGACTTTGTATTTGGACTATAGATTTGAATATGGATGATATTGGAATTTTAACCATTACCAAATTCCATAAGTCCAAAGTGATATAGTTTTGACGAAGAGAATTGGTCTAAATAACTATCACTAATGGGTAACGCTTATAACAAATAAAATTAGAATTTGAAAAAATAAGCATAAGTCATCAATTCAATCAAAATGTCACACCACTAGTTAATGTGACGTCTGAACGTTAATATTCGAATTATTCAATATTAATCATTGACTAAATTTACACCTATGAGTCATACAACCAAAAGGATGAAGATTCCACATGAACCACGCGATTTATTTAACTTTTAATAGTTGAAAATTAATTAAATTTAGTTAATATTTATAAAATATTAATTATTAAATTTATTTGAATGCCATTAGTATTTAGTAAAGTGCGTATATAATAGTTATAAATGCATGTATCGATATACGTTATCAGTATAATGTTTAAATATGATTTAAATACGATAAATACTAAAAATGGCTTTATATAAATTAAAATAATTAATTTTTGTGAAATATTAGTTGTTAAAAAAATTTATTCGATTTCTATTAGTATTTAATAAAATGCATGTATGACAGTTATAAGTGCACATATCGATATACAATATCAATAGGAAAATTTAATGGATTTAAATGAGCATAATACTAATTGGTTTTTGAAATTTTTTGAAGCCTAAATAGCCCATGTAATGGCCGACCTTACTGTGAGGCATAAGAGGGATCTTTTTTTTCGAATGAAAATAAAATCTTTTTGAAAGGAAAGGAATCGGCATATATTGAATTCCATATTTATTTCCTGTTTAATAAAATTTTCTCTCTATCATTTACCTCTCTCATTTTCTTATCCTCTTCATTCAAGGTCTAAATTTCCATGGGGATGTGGTTATAAAAATTTCAAATTTTTTTTTAACAAAACCAAAAGAGAAAAAGGGCGGTTGTCTCTAGATAATTGCAGATATAGAGATTGATTTGTAGAATCTAGGAATTCTTCTTCATTCAAGGTGTATTCTCCAAGCTTCGTCTAAAAGGTAGTTTTGTTTTATTTATATATATGTAAATTGTCATGTTCACATGCATGTAATTCTCCACATTTTCTATTTCTTCTCCTTGAGTTTTTGGGTTATGTATGATTATCAAAGTTTTACTTTTCAATCATTGATTTTGCCATCATATTGAAACTGATTTCTCTTTTTTTGTTACCCATATAATATCAATAATGTTAATAATATATTCTCTTATACTCTCTTTTATTTGATCATTATGTATACGTGTAATTCAGATTTAAATCTGATTATCAGAAATTCATATATGCCTAATTCGTCTAATCCTTTTAATTCAGAAAACATTGTTTGAGAATTTTTTTAGAATCAGTATATTAATGAATCATATTACATATTATAAAGTTATGGATTGAAGGATGTTTTACAAATCTTTGGAAATATTTTGAGCATTATTTACATGTAAATTAATTAAATTCAAATTTCATATGTTGTTTCCAAAAGGATAATAGGGAAAAAAACCTTTAATTTCCCTTGATTTGTTTCTTGATTTAATGTTTGGAATTATGGTAATTTATCTCCTTTTGAAAATATGGTTTTGAATTGAAAATTTGTAAAGTATAATTTTGTATCAAAATATTAGTTTTATATGTCTACATATACATGAATGTAGGTCTGTATTAATGTACGTGAGTACATGTTATATATAAATATATATCTGTGTGTGTGTGTTAGTGTGTGTGTGTATGTATATAAATTTTAAAGTTTAAAAAATTTACTTTAAAAGTAATGTAATGATGTTTGGAGTACACTTTTAATCAAAGCCAATTTTAGATTACCTTTTATATCTTACATCCACATATATTTACATATATATACATATGCATATGTAAACAAATAAAAAAGGATTTCTTTTGGATGACAAAGGCATATATGGGGAAAATATGTGACCGTTGTGGTGTAAATCCCAACAGCTAAAACATTCACATTTGCTATACACAAATTCTATATGTAACACTTACACATTCACACATGAGCACATTTGATGTGCTCTTCAAATAACTAAAAGTAATTACACTAACAATTTAAAATTAAATCAAACTAATTTTAAATAATTATAATAAGATACGATGAACATTTAATCTATAAGAAAGTTTAGAAAAGTTTTAAATGGGTTTTGACTACATAGGCCCAATAAAGATCCAGAAGGATTTTTTTAAATTTACCAAATTATCCCGCTTTCGACTGGCTTGGTTCCAACAATGGCATCAGAGCCCTATAGTCTATGCGATCTAAATTAGTTATATTAGGGTTAACTAATTAAGCTTGCCCACTTAGTACAGTGTCTAGAAAGGTAATATCTAGGATTAGAATTCGGTAATCAAATACCATATCCTACATAGTTACCATCCTGGCCGAAAAGGTGAAGCGAGCCCAAAAGTTGCCCCTGGTAGAAAATGCCCAATTTGAATCAGGCCTTGGGCTAATTTTTGAATTGTTTTGAAAATTAAAGTAATGATTTTAATTTAAAAGTTAAATTTAAAATGAAATATGTTTATTATAAAAGTTACAGTATAACTTAAGTTTTCAAAATGTTTGTAAAGATAATAAAACTTTCAAAGTGTTTGAAAATTTAAAATTTAAAATTTAAACATTAATTTTGAAAAATAATTTATCAATAAGATTAATAAAATAAATAAAATAAATAAGTTAATCAATTATATATATATGTATTATATATATATATTGATATATGTTATATTGTCTTGAAATGTTTAAGATAGTATAAATATACATGTATGTATATATTAAATGACTTTCAAAATTAATGCAATTTAATTAAAAGTTTTAATTAAAAGTTAATTAATTATATTAAAGAGATGTGTGTATTTATATATATATACATATATATATATATATATGATATATACGTAATGCTATAAAGGTTATAGTATATACTACAAAGGTTATATTATATATGTCCAATATAAAAGTTATATTGGAATAATAATATAATAATTAATTAAAGTATTAATTAATTAAATTGATTAAATAATATTTAATTACTATAACGTTGTACATAAAATATAATATAAGTTAAATAAAGTATAAAAGTTACATAATAATAGAACTTATATAATATAAATGTATAAACTAAAGGTGGAGCATAAAAGAAACCTTAAATAGACTTAAGGAATAAATACATACGTAAAATTATGTATCCCATGATTTCTGATGTATCCAGCACTTGAATCACAGGGGTTTTCATAAGAAATACATTATTCCATAAGTCGATATCGCTCATTAAATATATTGAAGATTACAAATCTTTAATATAAGTGTTGTCCTATACCATTTGTGCAATAATAAATTACTTGTGTACTCTCTAGTTGTTGAGCTTTCCTCAAGCTAGAGATGTTATGTGTAGTGTTATTAATGTAGAGACTAAACAAGGTAAAATACCAATGCATATTTGTTGAGCTTTCCTCAAGAAGGTATTTATAGTATACTTAGGCTGTCGTGAAATGGTGGGTATGAGTGAATAATCATTTTCTACTTGTTGAGCTTTCCTTAAGGTAAAAATGAGGTTAGGATAAGGAACCACATGTTAGGAGTTGTATATGGTGCAACTGATAATGAGTTATCCATCGTGCATGGGAGTATGATTTGTTGAGCTTTCCTCAAGGTCAAAATCCCAAGATATAGGAGTCCTAACACCCACTAGTGAAGTCGAAAGACTTATATGTTTCATCTTAGGATTTGGAGAAACATAAAAGACTAGTGGAAGCCTTATTAGAAAAATGAAATGGTAACATATGACCTTTTTAATATTATAAGAACATCTACTATATGTAAAGTTAAAATAATCTACATCGATAAATTTATGCAACTAATAAAATTGATAAAATGTTTATCAATTAAAATATACAAATGAACTAGATAAATATTGACAAATAGAAATATAAAATAAACTCACCAATAAATATTTTTGCATGTTGACCCATGCAACTGCCTAATAATATAACTACTAAATACATTCATAACTTGGTTGTTTACATGTTTACTTACCTGAGACTGTGAATTATCTTCAATGAGTTTCAAACTATAAAAGCAATACAAGGATATGAATATTTGATTCATTCCTAATCATATATAAATGTTATATGGTGAACGGTCACAACTTGTAATGTTTGAAACTTTAGTGAAATTAGTTCGTTCAAAATAAAAAAGTAAACCATAGCGTGAGATCATTTATTCAATATGATTGATTACAATAATGATCTTGTTGTGCTAAATGTAACATTGGACCAAAGGCTACAAGATAGATCTAAGAATTCGATCACTTAAATGTCAGTTTGATTAGTTTATATAAAGTGCAATTTATTTAATATCCTTAAAACTTGAGGATGACCAAATGCACTTTTATAAATTTCGTTATGATATTGTAATAAGGATTTCCTTTGAATGGTTCGACTGTTTGAAAGGAATTTGAATGTATAAGAGTGGATGTTACCTAAGTCAGAGTTGAGATGAAGAGAGTGAATGGTAACTTTTGCTTCATAAAGAAACATAGGAAATAAGAATTGTAAAATAATAAATGATACTTAACATTGAAATGAGAAATATGATTTTGATTCCAAAATGTACCTTTAAATAGAAAAATTGTTTTATTTGAGATTTATTTCTTTGATTTTAAGATATATGGTCTGAAAAATCTCAACTATAAATCAATTACAGTAAATGAAATAAATAGTCTAAATTAAGTGGTTGAATGAAGCTTCGTATTTTATACGCTATTATAGTAATGGCGGAAATAGTTGGAGCATTTCATATAACACTTATTAATCGCATCAAATAACAAAAAATTGTTTTTGTAAAACATACAAAGCATTATTTATGAAATAATAACTGTTTTTTTGTATTGACCAAAAAAATAGACATGGTTTTATTTCAATACAAATATTATGAATATTCGTTTTAAAATAAGACTATATTGTGGTATTTGTGATGCATTAGAAAATACAGAAGTATCTAAATTTATTTGCAATTATTTTAGACTTATAGAGTAAGCAATTGTTTGGAGAAATCATTTTGATTATATGATTATGAATCATATGATACTGGTGAATTTTATCCCAAACCATAAAGGGAAAAGCACTCGTTGAATGAGAATATTATAAGAGTTGATGAACTCTTTAGATTAATACATATAGATGTATGTGATCATAAGTCTAACAATACCAAAATATTTCGACATACTTCATTGTATTCATTGATGAGTTATCACATACTTAACATGTGTATTTGATATGCATGTAGTATGTTTATCATAAGCTCATAGAGTATAAAATGGAAATAAATAATATAACATGCAGTAGAAAATAAAGTGATTCGATTTGATCGAATATGTGAGTAGATTGGAAAGGGTTTCAAACATACCTAAAAATTAATAAGATTCATCTCAAGAGTCACTCCTCCCTATGATGAATAATGATGCATTGATAAGGAGTAACTGAACGAAGTACGATTAATTATGAGTGAAGTTGAGTTATGTTTCTATAAGGTTGTGTACTTAAGAGTAGCACACAATGTTAAAATTAATTTCATCTAAATAATACTTTATAAAATCATACAAGATACGGGTTTATAAGAAACCCCGACATATCCTAGGCCAAGGAGTTAGTCAGTTATGCGAGTCAAAAGACTGTACATAATAATTGTTCGTGAGAGATTTTGTATGAATCTCCCCAAAAAGAGTTTGGGAACGACTTTCATTGGATGATCAATTTATGCTTTGAACATAAGTATTGTAAACTAAAACCAAATCAATTTTATATATAAGCAATTCATAAACTGTTTATAAATACCTATTTCGTTGCACTGAGAAATAATCGTTGTTTCAAGAAATACCAACTTCATAGTGAAGGAATTTCTTTTAGAAATTATTGGTAGTAAAATGGATTTAGGTACGATCCAAAGATAATACGGATTATGAGGAATAAAATGAAATTAACCAATCCTTAAATGAAAACAACGCATTAGATTGTCCAATAAATATTTTCACATATTAAAGAGAAACTATGAGTTTCTTATCAATCCAAAAAGGATAATGCTCAACTGTCAATTGAACCATTAAGAGTATTGACTCCATGATATGATGTGATGTGCAAATCCAAAGTTGATTCCAAGTACGTTATCAAAATATGATATTGGTAGTTGTACCTGAAAGGATATGATCCACCGGCCATGGATGTGTCTTCAAGAGCAAGACTAATGCAATTGGATTATAATGAGCAACGTTGATAAGAATAGCATCGAAAATTTCAATTATTGAAATTACCGTAATAGATTCGTTATTCAATGTGCTAAAGTTAAATTGGATTTACTAACAAAATTATCATTTGGTGCGACTTTATGTTTGGTACATTTGTGTTGAAATGGAAAATTGTTGACAATGATTTAGAATAGACTATTTGCACATAATAACTAAAGTGTCTCGAAGTCAGTAGGATCGATATTGAGTTTGTGAGCTTTTCAGATATGATCCTAGAAATGAAATGTAACGACCCCCTATTTTGGACCATTCAAATCGACAATAATCCACACATGTCAGACTTGAATAATGCAAAATAACAGATTGTAATAAAATTTGGAGCAAATAAAACCATTCACAGAATCACAGACACAGAAATATCAGAATAACTCGCAGCAGAATTTAAAAATAACCATAGTGGTTCATGAAGCCACTAAAATACATAGTCTCAAAAACAAGTACAAATTACATAGTCTAAAACCAATACGGTTTGAATAACCAAGAAAAATCCCAAATTCATTTGTCTCAATTACATAAGCTAAAATAAAAGACTGAATAGTAAAATAGATAGCAGCTTGATAAAGATGATCTCCAGTAGTCCTAACTCCGTGAAGATGAAGTCCAACTGATACTCAGGCTGACCCGAGCGTAAAATAAACATAAACACTCGAGTCAGGATATACATACTTATATAATGTAAACCAACTCAAGTGAACTGTAGTAAAGGTACAAGTAACATAGAAGATGCTTGGGACCGCCCATCCTCTAAGGATCCGTTAAAATATCTACTATGTAGTAATATTCGCTATTACAATAGTGTCTAAATAAGTAAAGTATAATCATATCGGAAAATAGCGTTAAGGGGATGGAGAACCTTAACGCGGTCGGATCTTAAAATCATAATGGTAGTAAAGCTCGATATGGTAAGTGACACGGCACAACTAGGCAATGCCAGGGTAGATATACCAATTACGCACACGGACTGATGGATACGCATAGCAGCCACTACCGTTCCACCTCGAACAACATTCCCAAATCGGAGGATGGCCATCTAGTCAAATCACAAGTAAGAGTATAATATCGAAGAAATGTGTCCGAGAAGAGGTGCTACCTCACTAGTCCGAGATCGCTCCTGTTTTAGCCACCTTATGCCAACTCACGGGAGTTGGGTCCACGTAACATACCTTAAGAACGTCGCCACCATCCTACTTCATTCTGGAATCTCCACCGCGTACACGGTTGTTAAAGTGGTTTTCGGTATCGACAGAGAGTATGTCCATATCCGATCCCGGTCTCTTTGCCAACCAATCGTTATTATAACCCGTGGTTATAGATTTAAAACAATTTATCAAATATACTTCAAATTAAACCATTTAAAAACAAAGTCATTATTCTTTTAAATCAAATATTAAATTTCCAAAATTTAGCCTTTTCGGAGTTCATTTATTCACTTAAAACAATAGCGTTAAAATTCTCAGCTTTCACAACATTTAAAAAGTGCGTCGGTAAGTTATATTTGAAAACAATTTTATTCAGCAAAACAACATTTATAAACTGCTATAACAGTTCAGTTTTAAACAAAAATCATATTTCGGCCTACTGCAGTCTTTAACAAGTGCTACAATAGCCCTTTTATTAGTTCAGGTTCAATTTTAGTTTCTGCTACAACAGCACTTACCAAGTACTATCATAGCCTTAGTTCATTTTAGTCTTTTGGTTCACTTATATAATCCACAACACTTAACAAGTGCTACAGATTCTACCTAGTTCAGAACTTATAAAATCATACATTAAAATGTTCATTTAAATCCTTTAACAAATTTATTTTAAAGAGAAATTTTACACATTAACCAAAACTTACAAGTTCGCTTATTAAATTCAAGTGTGTAAATCCCACTTTCATTTAAACAATTCATTTCAACATTTTAAACTCAAACTCCACTTTCCACCATTTTAAAAACTCAATTTTCATTTCAATTTAAATTAACTTAAGTTTCCATCTTTCTTTTTAGTCAAACTATCAAATTTAAGTTCAATTTCAAAATCAATATTTCCCATTTATTTATTTTTCTCACATAGAAAAATCATTTCTATCCTAAATAAATCATAAAAAAAAAATTTGATTTAAATCAATTTAATATTCTTACAATATTTAAATTATTAAAGGTATC
The DNA here is from genome assembly GCA_030737815.1 of Allium fistulosum. NCBI lineage: Eukaryota > Viridiplantae > Streptophyta > Magnoliopsida > Asparagales > Amaryllidaceae > Allium > Allium fistulosum. Next base: position 1,286,163,486 of record CM060901.1, on the reverse strand, counting down.
CAGAAAATACAGAAAAAAATTAACCACGGGTCTGTATAATATTTTCTAGCCTAAGTCAAGTGATACAGATACTATATCATTTCAATCCGTAATTTACAAAGAAAATCCGGGTTTTATCATTTCAAACCCGCAATCCCAAGTAAATAAAATTTAATTGAAAATCGTTCGGTCCTATCATTTCAGCCCATAACGACCTTCCCTTATTCTGAAGTCCGTTCGGGTATGTATCATTTCAACCCATAGTGATTCTATTCTACAGGGAACTTGTAGTGTGATTTAACAGAACAAAATAACAGTAAAATAAGAACAAAATATAACAGATGATACGATATGCAGTTTTAACAATTAACATCAACTATAAATAAATCACAGGTAATTATAACATCATTTATTTATTTATTTATTTCTACACATTCAGTTGCGGTCGTTTCACAATCATATAAGTATGAATATTCGTGTGAGATTTACTCACCTCTACGGAGCTGGAGATTCGAAAAAAGAAATACGATGTCTATCGAACGCACGCGGAAAGCACGATCAGTTGTTAGCGGATGCGCCAACTAGATTCAAACCAAAAGCACAATAAATAATCAAATCTAAGATTGCACGAATAACAAATTTTCAAATGAAGCAAACAACGAAAAAAAAAACAAGTTTGAAAATCGAAAACAATAGCTCGACCACTTTGAAAAATAGACTAACTCCAACGATTTACAAAAGTGACAACAGTTTACTTAAAAATCTAGAGTGACAAAACAATTTTTTTTTCCCAAAACAATGGTCAGTAAAAAAAACAGCCTAGGATACCAACCTGTGACCAAAAGCATTTCTTTTTTTTTCTAAACAAAACTCAATAGAACTATTCTACAAAGTACCAGTGACAGGCAGCTTTTTCATTTCTTTTTTTTTTACAAAGCTAGTGGCAGTAAAACATCAAAATAAAACGTTGTTCGTTCCTCTTTTGTTTTCAAACAAGGCTTGGGGAAATAAACAAAATACAAAACCAAGATGACCAACATTTCACTGCTCTAGTTCAAAACAGGCTTGGTCGAGTTTGCGGTGACATGGGGTGGGGCTGACGTGGTGGTGGCAGGCCGGCGCAGGGGTCCTCATGTAGGATCTAGATTAACCCTAGAGGGGGGGGGGGTGAATAGGGTTATCGCAAATTTTCTCAAATTAAACGCGGAAACAATCAGCAGATAAATAAATATGCAGTAAAGTAAATCACACACAAATTTACCCAGCTTCGGCAACCCCTGCCTACTACTGCATTCCCAGATTTCTATTAGAATTAAACAGTCTCCCACTTACAAACACTCTGACAGACTCGCAGACACTCGCTCCCGCTCACAAACACTCCTACAGACTCGCACACCCTGCTCCGCCTATAGAGTTTCGTTTACTCGCAAACTCTGCTCTCGCCTATAGAGCTTTGCAAACTCGCAGCCTCCCTACTCACTGAACTAATTCTAACTAGACAATCTGACAACACCTAAACCCTAGGTGGTGATTCACTCTGACTGGACTTTGAAAAAACAAAATACAAAATACAGTTTGAACCCCAGGGCAAAATATAAACTGTCAATTTTAAAACACTTTTGGCCTTATTAAATTTGGCCCAAAATAAAGCAATTAAAACCTGGCCCAAATTTAAATAAAGCTTTAAAACCCTATTTTAAAATTAACCCTTAATTAAACCCTAAATAAAAATAACCAGGCCCACTTCCTTTTTATCTCAATAATGTTGGCCCGCTTTTTAAATCGACCCGTTTCTTTATCTATCTCTGGAGATTAAAAATGGCGACGATTTCCTCTTGCAATCTGAATTAGGGCTTGCGATTTCTTTTGTGCTTGCTGTCTGGAGCCTTGTGCTTCTCGATAGCCTTGAGATACTATCGTCTTGCTTGTTCGTGGAGGCTTACGAAATTTTAGGGTTTTTTTGATTTTGGGGCTTCGTTCCCCTTAGTGCTCGGCTTTGCTCGAGAAGGTGATTTGGACTTTGCCTTCGTCGATTGTTGTAGCTCTGTCGATCTTTCTGGCTTGCGATTCCCTTTTTGGATTTGGAGCTTCGGCTCTGTCTTCCTTGTGGCGATGCTGGAATGTGTAAGTTATTCTGTTCGATGCTTTAAACTTGAACTTGATTCCAGTGATGATTGGTTTTTTCTTTCTGTTCTTCACCGCAACTTGTCAATGATGATTTGGGTCCTTTATATAGACGTCTGATTTGTATTACGTGATCACCACGTTGTTGAAACTTTCCTGTATTATTTCTTTGAATTTGTCAACTGATTATTACTTGGCCACTTGACTTTTCTTGAACGTTTGAGATGATTCTGACTTTTTCCAAAATACGTATATATGTAATTTTATTTCGTGATAGTCATGGCTTAGAGTTTGAAACGTTCGATCACACTTGATTCTCACGGCAACAAAACTTTCCTCTTTTGATTACTTTGACTATTTCGAAGAATACAGATACGCGCTTGATGTCTGACTTGGTCATCTCTGCATTGTTGAATTTCGTTCATCCCTGTAGCATTGACTTTCGTCTGCATTTTTATTCTTCGACTTCGAACTTGTTTATTTCTGGTTTGTTGACCATGGCCTTGACATTGATTTACTCTCTGACCTTCTGACTGTTTCTCTGTGATACTTGTTCTTGATCATCTTTGAGTTCTTCCCTGTTAATCTGTTGTGATAACTGTTGACTCTGTTGCCATTCTGTTTGATCTTTGGTCATATGAACATCACTGAGAGGCTTGTGTATTCTTGTATTGCATTGCTTCATATTGCACTTTGCATACTTGAACTGTCATTGTAGTCTTTTGTTGCAGTGATCATTGAACTGCTTGCAAACTGTCTTGCTTTGTTTTTCATCCATTTACTTCATATAAACTTGAGTCTGCATTTGAGTTCATCCTTATTTGTATTGTTGCAGTATCATGTTGACAGACTTGATCACTTGAGTTTGCCTGCTTGGTGGCTTTTGTTGTTGTCCAGTTTGTACTTGTACATGCATTTGCCTTGTTGCAGTTAAACTTTGAATTTTGATAGAGTCTATTGGCACTTTGTGTTGAATCTGATATAGATTTGACCTTGTGCACTCGAGTTGGCGAGGCAGTGCACACGTGCATACGTGTGTACTACAGCCACTCGTAAATACCTGTCCCTGATATGAATACTGATATGCACAGATATTACACAATCAAAGATGATGACGTTAACCCATATATCTGAGACAACGATAATTTTTTTTTTATATTTTTGCAAATTCAAATTTGTTTCTGTTCAGATTACTGCTGTAGATTGTCAATTATACAGGTACACAGGAAACAAGACAAATACTGGAACTGGACAGTGCAAATGCAGACAAACAACTGAGTGTATGAGTGATGTAGTGAGGACTGTGACTGTAAAATCAAATTGTGATGTATTCAGAAATTGTACATTTATAGTGAGTCAGAATTCGAGTCAGAATTTGTACCACTCAAAATTTGTAATAAAAGATTGTTATAATAAAATTTCAGTTTGAATTCAAATTCTGTGTTGATAAAATTTCTGTATATGTATAATCTGTAAACACATCTAAAATACGATATATATAGTTTGTTATCATCAAACACTAAACACACATCAAACAATCTCCCCCTTTTGATGATGACAAACATATATTAAAGATTTTGAAATTCCAGTAGATGTGTTTAAAACATGAGATATTTAGCTCCCCCTACATGTATGCTCCCCCTACAACTGAGATTACTCCTTATTTAGAAGATTTTGGAAATTACAGACGAATAAAAGAACTACAGAAAATAACTAACAACATTTAACAAATTTGGTGTAGTATTCCAAAAATAGTTATTTTCTTATCAAAATCTCTTCCTTCTCCCCCTTTTGTTATCATCAAAAGACTGACAAAAAATAATGAGACAGTAGGGGAAAACAAATGGAAAAAATAGGGAAAAACCATAATATATCTTAACAAGATAACAATTTCCACATTTTAGAGAATGGATCGATGATTTGATTTTTATAATGAGAATAGAGATGTTCTATTCTATTTTAATTTTAAAAAGATTTGACATTTAAGCACAAAAAAAATAAGCACTTACTAGCCACGCATAACCATAAGGACTTTTAAATGGGATTAGCAGTTACTCATTAGTTATCAAGCTCCATCCATGCATAACCATAAGGACTTTTAAATGAGAATGGAGTGATGATAACCTCTCATGATCCATCCATGCATAATCATAAGGACTTTTAAATGAGAATGGATGCATGAGGAATATTTTAAATTTTCTTTTAATTTTTCCTTTTTAATTTAAAGAACAATTCACTCTTCTCATTTTTCAAAACCATTATGAATGATAGAAAGATGGTAGAAATAGAAATGGTCGTGGAATAAGTTACCAAATTAATCATATTATGAAATTTCATAAACCAAACGTATTTCCACTACCGAATACCATATTTGAATCAATCTTTGAATAATATCCAAAACAGGTTTGAATTCTAGAAATTGAAGTTGAAAATAAAGATCCAAGAGTATTTCAACCAAAAATTGAAAAATGATTAGTCAATTTCCATAATTCCCAAATCCAAACGTAATCTGGAAAATCTGTCTTCGGGGAGGGGTTTTGTGAAAATATCAGCAAGTTGATTCTCAGTTGAAATGAATTTAATGCAAATGTTTTCCCTAGCAATGTGATCTCTAAGAAAGTGGTATCTCACATCAATGTGTTTGGTGAGTGAATGGAGAACAGAATTATTAGACAATGAAATTAGTGAGTGTCCTAGCATGAAGCATGTCCTACTAGTACTTTTCCTGTCAACCAGTGAACCCGTATAATCAAAATCAGAATAACCAACTAAATTAAAGTTTTCACACGAAAGATATCATAGTCCAAATTTGTGTGAGTGTGAAAAATATCTCAAAATTTCGTTTAGTGGCATTCAAATGTGATTCTTTAGAATTAGAGTGAAAACGTGCAAACACAAACACACAGAAAACATAATATGGGGTCTAGAAGCAGTTAAGAGCCATTTCAACAGACTCAGATTCAACTTCAGAAACAAACCACTGTGACAATGAAACGTACACACACTTTTATCAATTGAAGAGCGAGTGTGAATACCTTCTGTAGAATCACAGTTAAAATATCAAGATTATTTCAAAAGCAATTTAAAGTTTTCATAAGTGAAGCATCAGTTTCAGCAGCTTCTCAAAAATACTTTTTAGAGCATGAGCAATCATAAATCAATCATAGTTTGACCAAACAGATTAAGTTCAAGAAGAAGATGGTTGATCAATTTTTAACCACTGATTAAAGTCAAGTCATTAAAGATCAAGCAAGTTAGATCCATCACAATTACTTCAAGCAAGATAATTGGTTAAAAATCAGAATTAACATCATCAATCATAACTGGCTGATTTAATTCAGATGCAGATTCTTACCGGTTATCTATCGTTTGAAAATAAATACAACTACCTGTTTTACCTCCACGATAATCTTTCGTTGTTTGCTCATAGTGAATCTGTCACCTTTATATTGGGCTAAGGAACGTTGATTTGTCACCCGTTGTATATCTGGAACAGCCAGAATCCAGATAACACCAATGTTGTTCCTCAGCCTGCCACCACACCTACACGGTTAAAGATGTATGTGACCTATTTATAGGTCCATGGTTGTTAGTGGCAGAATAATTATTAATAAACAATCCCTTTGGAACCCAAACTTGTTTTGTCCTTTCATTCTTGTTCCAATACACTTGAAATTTATTCGTAGAATTTTTGTGAACCCAAACTTGTATAAATTTCGTGTTCTTGTTCCTATGACTACCATTTTCAACACGATGTCCAAATATTTCACGTTCAGTAAAGATGCCCTTTCCTTTTGTACTATCATCAACTTGTGATTTACCAAAACCTAGCCCTTTTCGGTTGTTAGCAAACAGTTGGTTTCCTAACAGCATATTGAATGATTTTTCTCCTCTAGAAAAGTTATTCAGTGATTTTTCAAGATCTTGGACTCTGGTTTTTAATGTTGAGTTTTCAGACACAAGTGAGGTGCATCTATTTATAAAATCCTTTTTCCTAGTCTCAATAATTTCCTTTAGATTCAGGTTCTCTTTTTCAAGATCCTCGAAGCTATTTTTCAGTTTAGATAATTCTGAATCTAAAGCTTTACAGTTTTTACATTCTAGGTTTTGAATTTTTTCAAGTTCAGATTCTAACCTAAAATTTTCACGGGCAAGTTCTTTCCTATCAGATTTCAGTTTTTCATTTTTAGAATCAAGAGCTTCAACAGTTTTAGTAAGATCGAGGCACAAATAAACAAGATCTTTATAAGAATAGTTTTTTACCTCATTGTATTCTTTTGAGCTTGCTTCTGAATCTGATCTTGATTCCTCTGAGCTTGCTTCTGAATCTGATCTTACCGTAAGACACAGGTTAGCCTCCTCTGAGCTATCAGTTGAAACTTCCTCATCATCCCAAGTTGCTGCGAAGGCCTTCTTCTTCTTTTTCTTTCCTTTGTTGATTTTGAGGAGTGGACAATTTTGTTTGAAGTGACCAGGTTTGTTGTAATTATAGCAGATTAATTCGTTTTCAGAGTTGTCTGAATCTTTAGATCTATTACCACTGGTCTTCTTCTTTCGTGGCTTGAATTTCGACCATCTTCTGAAATTATTGACAGCCACTGTAAGTCCTTCAATTGGATCAACTTCTTCTTCATCACTCTCTTCTTTGCTCTTTAAGGCAATCGTCTTCTTCTTTGGTTCGGAATTGATGCGTTCCTCCTTTGCTTTCAACTCAAGCTCATACGTCATCAGATTTCCGATCAAATCCTCCATGCGTAGTTTACTCAAATCTTTCGATTCTTGTATTGCCGTGACTTTTGCCTCAAAGTTCATTGGTAGGACTCGTAGTATTTTCCTTATCAGCTCTACCTCAGAGAATTCCTTTCCAAGCGCTTTAGCGTTGTATACCAGTGTTGAGAAGCGTCCAAACATGTCCTTTATACTCTCGCCTTTGTCCATCACAAAATTCTCGTATTCATTGCTGAACAGGGCTAGACGAGACTCCTTGACTTGAGAAGTTCCTTCGTGTGTCACCTCCAAAGTATGCCAGATTTCCTGTGCTGTTTTACAATGAGAAATTCTATTAAATTCAGTTTTATCAAGAGCACAGATCAGAGCATTCATGGCTTTAGCATTAGTAGTTTTTAACTTCTTATCATTAGCATCCCACCTATCCTTCGGTTTAGGAATCTCAGTATCACCAACAGTTATAGTAGGAGGTGTATAGCCAGTTTCAATGATATCCCAAACATCATAATCTACAGAACTAAGATAAATACCCATCCTAACCTTCCAATACGCATAATCACTCCCATTAAACATTGGTGGCCTAACAATAGATTGCCCCTCAGAAAAAGCATTATTTGATAGATTCATGACTCTAGAGTTAAAGAAAATTTACCTCGCTCTGATACCACTTGTAGGATCTTGATTAACCCTAGAGCGGGGGGGGGGGGGGTGAATACGGTTATCGCAAATTTTCTCAAATTAAACGCGGAAACAATCAGCAGATAAATAAATATGCAGTAAAGTAAATCACACACAAATTTACCCAGCTTCGGCAACCCCTGCCTACTGCTGCATTCCCAGATTTATATTAGAATTAAACAGTCTCCCGCTTACAAACACTCTAACAGACTCGCAGACACTCGCTCCCGCTCACAAACACTCCTACAGACTCGCACACCCTGCTCCGCCTATAGAGTTTCGTTTACTCGCAAACTCTGCTCCCGCCTATAGAGCTTTGCAAACTCGCAGCCTCCCTGCTCACTGAACTAATTCTAACTAGACAATCTGACAACACCTAAACCCTAGGTGGTGATTCACTCTGACTGGACTTTGAAAAAACAAAATACAAAATACAGTTTGAACCCCAGGGCAAAATATAAACTGTCAATTTTAAAACACTTTTGCCCTTATTAAATTTGGCCCAAAAGAAAGCAATTAAAACCTGGCCTAAATTTAAATAAAGCTTTAAAACCCTATTTTAAAATTAACCCTTAATTAAACCCTAAATAAAAATAACCCGGCCCACTTCCTTTTTATCTCAATAATGTCGGCCCGCTTTTTAAATCGACCCGTTTCTTTATCTATCTCTGGAGATTAAAAATGGCGACGATTTCCTCTTGCAATCTGAATTAGGGCTTGCGATTTCTTTTGTGCTTGCTGTCTGGAGCCTTGTGCTTCTCGATAGCCTTGAGATACTATCGTCTTGCTTGTTCGTGGAGGCTTACGAAATTTTAGGGTTTTTTTGATTTTGGGGCTTCGTTCCCCTTAGTGCTCGGCTTTGCTCGAGAAGGTGATTTGGACTTTGCCTTCGTCGATTGTTGTAGCTCTGTCGATCTTTCTGGCTTGCGATTCCCTTTTTGGATTTGGAGCTTCGGCTCTGTCTTCCTTGTGGCGATGCTGGAATGTGTAAGTTATTCTGTTCGATGCTTTAAACTTGAACTTGATTCCAGTGATGATTGGTTTTTTCTTTCTGTTCTTCACCGCAACTTGTCAATGATGATTTGGGTCCTTTATATAGACGTCTGATTTGTATTACGTGATCACCACGTTGTTGAAACTTTCCTGTATTATTTCTTTGAATTTGTCAACTGATTATTACTTGGCCACTTGATTTTTCTTGAACGTTTGAGATGATTCTGACTTTTTCCAAAATACGTATATATGTAATTTTATTTCGTGATAGTCACGGCTTAGAGTTTGAAACGTTCGATCACACTTGATTCTCACGGCAACAAAACTTTCCTCTTTTGATTACTTTGACTATTTCGAAGAATACAGATACGCGCTTGATTTCTGACTTGGTCATCTCTGCACTGTTGAATTTCGTTCATCCCTGTAGCATTGACTTTCGTCTGCATTTTTATTCTTCGACTTCGAACTTGTTTATTTCTGGTTTGTTGACCATGGCCTTGACATTGATTTACTCTCTGACCTTCTGACTGTTTCTCTGTGATACTTGTTCTTGATCATCTTTGAGTTCTTCCCTGTTAATCTGTTGTGATAACTGTTGACTCTGTTGCCATTCTGTTTGATCTTTGGTCATATGAACATCACTGAGTTGCTTGTGTATTCTTGTATTGCATTGCTTCATATTGCTCTCTGCATACTTGAACTGTCATTGTAGTCTTTTGTTGCAGTGATCATTGAACTGCTTGCAAACTGTCTTGCTTTGTTTTTCATCCATTTACTTCATATAAACTTGAGTCTGCATTTGAGTTCATCCTTATTTGTATTGTTGCAGTATCATGTTGACAGACTTGATCACTTGAGTTTGCCTGCTTGGTGGCTTTTGTTGTTGTCCAGTTTGTACTTGTACATGCATTTGCCTTGTTGCAGTTACACTTTGAATTTTGATCGAGTCTATTGGCACTTTGTGTTGAATCTGATATAGATTTGACCTTGTGCACTCGAGTTGGCGAGGCAGTGCACACGTGCATACGTGTGTACTACAGCCACTCGTAAATACCTGTCCCTGATATGAATACTGATATGCACAGATATTACACAATCAAAGATGATGACGTTAACCCATATATCTGAGACAACGATAAAACAAATTTTATATTTTTGCAAATTCAAATTTGTTTCTGTTCAGATTACTGCTGTAGATTGTCAATTATACAGGTACACAGGAAACAAGACAGATACTGGAACTGGACAGTGCAAATGCAGACAAACAACTGAGTGTATGAGTGATGTAGTGAGGACTGTGACTGTAAAATCAAATTGTGATGTATTCAGAAATTGTACATTTATAGTGAGTCAGAATTCGAGTCAGAATTTGTACCATTCAAAATTTGTAATAAAAGATTGTTATAATAAAATTTCAGTTTGAATTCAAATTCTGTGTTGATAAAATTTCTGTATATGTATAATCTGTAAACACATCTAAAATACGATATATATAGTTTGTTATCATCAAACACTAAACACACATCAAACAATCTCCCCCTTTTGATGATGACAAACATATATTAAAGATTTTGAAATTCCAGTAGATGTGTTTAAAACATGAGATATTTAGCTCCCCTACATGTATGCTCCCCCTACAACTGAGATTACTCCTTATTTAGAAGATTTTGGAAATTACAGACGAATAAAAGAAGAAGGTTCACGCAGATTTGTGAAGATGATGCGGTCCTTTACCTGATGGAAGAAGGTTCACGCATCTGTATATGATGCGGTCCTTATTTGGAAGAAGGTCCAATGTTGGGAAGTGTATTACTCATGACTGCTGGGGGCATCAAGGGGTTACATACTAATAGTTAATGGATAACTATAGAATGACTTACTCGATAGTTTTTTGTTTGTTAATATAACAAAGGTCAAACAGAAAATATCGATGTGACTGATTTACATAGTTCTCTTGACTCGAAAATACTATCAATCTTCAATATAAAAAGTTTGCTTTGATTATAGTCAAACATGGCACAAAGTCTATCGAATGGCTATAGTTGGGTCAAGTTGAAGTATTGAAAGTGAAATACTATTTAAGAGAGTATTCATCTTCTCAGTTATATGGGGTTAGTACCACAGTTTATTGGAGTCAACTCAAAGTCAAAATCTCTAGTCAAATTTATTTTGTTAATAATAATTGTTATTGTTGAACCAAGGTGTGACGCCCCACCTTTATGCCCTCATTAACAAAGAACATTACAATGAAATAACGTCTATTAATGTAGAGAATAAGGCTTGTTAGGAGCGACCATCTGTATTATTACTCTTGGCGAGTACCGATACGTCGAATTGACCGAAAATATTTTTCTTTTATAAGAGGATTCAACGTATCTGATCCAAGCACAAAACAACAACACAGTGGCTTAATATAATTTAGAACAATATAAATATAACAGAACATGAATCACAGAATACAACAAAGAGATATACACACTTCTCATAAAGCGATGTGAACATGTATATGATACATGATGTGAACTACAAAAGGTGGTTATAAAAAATCCACGATATACATATAAAATATATAAGACAACATAAATGAATATACATAAAAATGAATCTCTATTTCGACATACAAGAAGGACTACAACATAACTAGACTACAAGTCTACTAAAGCATACAATGAAGCCTCAAACTAATCAAACTCTAAGATCATCATGCTAAAGAACCTGAAATATCTCGGTCTGACCCGAGTATTACATAAAGATAATAAACGGACTAGTCTAGTCTAATACGAATCAATGTGAGATAAAAGTGATGATAGATTACAAGCCATAATAGGAACATAAAAACTCACATAGAGTTAACATGAAGCTCATACAGAGTTAAATAAAGAGGAATATTATCCTTCTTAAAATTATTCACCAAATCACAAAACCATTATTAGCTTATAAAAGCAAATCTCACAAAATATTTGGTGAAACACAAATTTCTTAAAATCCAGAAAATGAGATTTTTAAATGTTTATAAATAGTATCAAAGTGTTTTAATAAAAATAGGAGTTAGAAACCTTTATGCAATATAATTGAATTACTCCAAAATTAATTTATAAATCACTTGAAATCTATTTATTTATTTTTCAATCAAAATTGCTATTTATTAGAAAACCAACTATCAAAAAATTCACAGATATTCATATCATCAAAATACGAATTAAACTACCGAAATTCAACAATAATTGAATACATCAAAAATGGAATTTCTTTCATAGAACACAAAGGCATCAAAATGCAATTATTTTCCATTGAATTAGAACTCAAAATTCATATTAGAAAATCATCGAAAACAACGTTAAAAATTTAAGCAAAATCTAATTTCAACATTTTGAAAGCAGTAAACTGATAGTAAGCAAACGAGGAGTAGATTTAGAAAACACTGAAAGTAATCATAAAAAAAAGATCAATAAAACTAGTACTTTCACCATTCAACCACATGCAAATGAATCTAGACTAGAAGTGTGAGGGTTACTCACCTTAACATCCCAAAATTGCAAGCAATCAACACAAGGCCAAAATTCAGAATTTTCTGCATTTTCGTCTTCAGTGCAGCAAGAATTTGGCATAACAAAACAAAGTATTTTCCTACGAAATTTTTACAAAAGGTGTGTTTATGCTTTATATTTAAACAAACTATTTTTTTTATAAATTCAACCACTCAACTTTTAACAAGCTCTATAAGATAAAATCTTCATTTTATAAATTACAACATGTTTAAATTTAATTAAATTATATTTTCCTTAATAAAATATATTGTTCTTATTAACGTTGTAAAAATACACCGTTTTGTCCAAGATTTAATACAACATTTAGAATAAAAATTATTCTTCATGGTTTTACCAAATTAATCTATTTATGGAAAAATCATATTTCAAATGTTGAAATTACTTCCATTATTACTAAAAATTTTAAATACCCATTTTTTCGTACAAAATTAATTTACATGAACTCCATACAAATAGATTCTCCAAACTCCAATTTAATTAACGCTAAAAATTACCAAATCTCTTAATTATTTAATTATCACTAAATTAAATTATTCTCCTAATTTAATTTCAGGTAATCTAAACCAGGGTTATTACAGACTTCCCTCCTTACGAAAATTGTGTCCTCGCAATTCTCTATAAAGAAAAGTCAATAACAATTCTCAAACGAATACATCTTTCAAAAGCTAAATAAGCAATCGATAAAGGATCTTTACACGAAGGAAACATCACTAATGAGCAGTAGAGGATAATACAGAATGCGTTCAACCTCCAAAGCAGCAACACGACTAGGATTATACTCCTAAGTCAAATCGAATGAGATCTAAAAATCTCGAAGTGCTCTAGGCTCAAGAGCACAAATCAGAATCTCTTAGACATTTTTGAAAATGAGATACAACGATGACAATAAGAATAGCGGCACATTGAACTTGAAAAAAAAAAGAGACTCGATAAGCAATTGGGACAATGCGTTCAATAATTTAGAACGCATAACTCCCATCAAAGAAAAACACAAATAAGAGCTAAGTTTCTTTCCAAAAGTTTAATTTTTTTAATCATTTTAACTTATGCCTTTAAACTTTTTAGTTTACAACCACTAACGTTATTTTTCCCTTTTTCCAAGCTTCTTTTATTGTTAACATTTCAAAATTTTGTTCTTCCGAAGTCCTCTTTTATTAAGATTTAAACCAATTAAGCATTTACTTTTATTTTAAGATTCTATAATTCAAGGCTTTGGAAATCAAATTATTTTAATTAGATCACCAATTCAAAATACTTTTCAAAATTTCAAAACGTATAAAATTTTATAAAATATTCTAAGTGTCGAAATTTTGAGAAATTTCGGCAGAGTGTCCTTTGTACGGAGAGCCTTCCTAACAATTTCAATATAATAATTTAGATAAACATCGACCAAAACATGGTCAGAAGTAATTTACATATCAAAATTTTAGAATTCCAATATTTTAAACCATAGGCGAACCTTGTTTTTGCATTTTAAGCAAGCTATTTAGCTTATTGCAAGCAAAAGCGAACCAAATTCGCTAATAATCCCAAACATACTCCAATGGTACCTATTCTTATATCTCATATAGGTTAACACATAATTTATACCACAATTTTAAAACTAAAATTGTTCAAACTCTAGTTTATAAAGATTTTCCTTTTCTAATTTCTGGGCCACTGTAAAAAAATCAAATTTTCACCTAGGAAAACTCAAAATTTTCCAAAACTCTTAAAATGAAAGTTTTTCTACCCGGTCTAAGCTTTCTGGCAAGATAAAGAATATCAAAATCGGATTTACGTTTTAAAAGTTATGTCCAAAATACTTTCAGCCTTTTGCCTTATATATTACTAATAGGACAGAGTTGACCATTAATTTTCGAACTCATTTTAGACCAAACAAAATTTTAAATTTTAAAAAATGATAAAATGAATTTTGTTAGCTTACTGTAAGTCTTTCACAAAAATATCGACTCCATTTGGAGCTATAATTCTCAAGATATTGCTGTTTTAGTATAGCACATTCTTAATCAAAATTTTCAATACTAAGACCTTTTTAAAATTATTTCTTTCAAACCATTTCAAAATGCAAAGCCATATATTCTCCAAAGAAGTCTTTACACTATATCATTCATTATATAATCTATCTTTTTGAAAGTTTAAGACTTCAAAAGTTTGGAATTTATCATATTCAACCAACTCTCAAAATCAAATCATCTAATAAATTCACTTTCACTAACTTTTCACACTTTATACTCTATTCGAATAATAATTTTTATTTTCATTTCAACTATACTAAAATTTACATTATTTTCAAACTCAAAATTTATTTAATATGCACTAAAGCCAATAGATATGTAAAATTTTCAAACTATTAACAGTGCATAATTATTCAAAATTTTACAAACAACAAATATAACTTCTTATCAAACTATCTTTTAGACAAATAGGTGTTTAACAAATAATAGAAAGCATAATTTGATAAAACTTGTAAATTAAAAGTTTTTCCTTACTATCATAGCTTTTCAAAAAGCCTAAATTTATTGAAATCGGATCAATGGTTCAAAAGTTATGACTAAAACAAGTGCAAGTTCAAAATTCAATATCGCTGTCGATCAATCTCAGGACAACGACAAAGATGTGTAACTTAGACCAGTTAAACCTCAGAATGTTACAAAACTCAAAACATGAAACTTATATAATGTAGTAATTAACCTCATTAACCATAGTAATAACTCATAGTGAATGATTCCAAAATCTAGAAATAATCATAAGAAAGTAAATGGCAACTCATGTCATATTTCAATAAATCATGAGATACACAAATATAACCTTCCATAGGCAAAACTGAATTATGGTGAAATTCCAACTGAATCTCAAATCACAATGTTTAAATCAATAAACACATAATTATAAACATATGACTTAACATACAAATAAGCCATAATAAAATATGCCCGAAACCCATAGTAATAATAAGGCATATTAATCAAAATCACCATTTCATAAATCCATATTAAGTCTCAATTTGACTATCATTAAAAATATGGTGATAACAATTTAAAATCTCCAAATTCACAAAAGAAATGGATCTCAAATGCAATGATAAGGTCGCTAACACCTCCCTAAGCAGTTTCATCCATGACGTGGTCGCTAATACCTCGCTAAGCAGTTTCGTCCGTGACAAGGTCACTGACACCTCGCTAAGCAGTTTCTTCCATGACAAGGTCACTGACACCTCGCTAAAATTATTCCAACAATTTCTTTAGTAAATGAAATTACTTAAACTTTTTAGAGTACGAAAAGTAACCATGAAATAACCAGGATCATGTGATTTTATAGCATTGTGTCGAAGATGTTTGGCTTACATAAAAAGTCATTTCCACGACGTATAATTTTCACAACCAAAGTGGATGCCTCCACATGACCATCTACCGCCCAAAAAAAAGATCTCATGGTATCGCCACCCGTTAGGACGAATACACATCCAAACCCGCGAAATCTGATACTGTGCTTTTGGAAGGCGTACTAACATAGCCTCAAACAATGATAAAAGAAATTATCAGTGATAGATATAACTATTATTTGTGTTAATATTAATTAACACTAGCCATGTGGCTGGTCATTGACTGTTACAGCATGTGCTGGTTGCCGTGATTCCGATAAATCAGCCGGCTAGTGGAATGAATACTAGCTCATCCAGTTAAAGTTATTTATTCATCCCCAAAATATTTTTTTTATAAAAAATTCTAACATATGATTTAAAATGCAGAAACCAAGTAAGAAAATAAGCAAAAGAAAGTTCAAGCAAAAACAATAAAGAAACAAATATTGGAGCTTTAACTTAGTTCAAATTAGAGACAGTGAATGACTCTGCCTTGGGATAGGTTTTCGAAACAGCTACGTTCAAAATTTGTAGAAGTGTTCAACATAAAAGTTGTCACACACGGAGTTAGCTTCTTGGAACATCAAAAATTATCAAAACCCGATTGGAAATGAAAAGGATATGGTCAATTTACTAACTGTGTTTAGCTCAGAGAATATAAATTTCAATGTGACAGAGCCGAGAGTTTGCAACAGGTTTCTTCTTAACCTATGCTCAAAATTTGTAAAAGTGTTCAACATAAAAGTTATTACACACGAAGTTATCTTTCTGAAACATAGAAAATTATCAAAATCCGACATGAAATGAAAAAGATATGATCAATTTACTAATAGTGTTTAGCTCAGAGAATATAAATTTCAATGTGACAGAGCTGAGAGTTTGCAATAAGTTTTTGCTCTACCTATGCTCAAAATTTGTAAAAGTGTTCAACATGAAAGCTGTCACACATGAAGTTAGCTTTTTAAAATATCAAAAATTATCAAAATCTGACATGAAATGAAAAGATATGGTCAATTTACTAACAATGTTTAGCTCAAAGAATATAAATTTCAATGTGACAGAGCTGAAAGTTTGCAACAGGTTTTTGCTCAACCTATGCTCAGTATTTGTAAAAGTATTCAACATTAACGTTGTCGCACACGAAGTTAGCTTTCCAAAACATCAAAAATTATCAAAATCTGACATGAAATGAAAAAGATATGGTCAATTTACTAACAGTATTTAGCTTAGAGAATATAAATCTCAATGTGACAGGGCTGAGAGTTTGCAACAGTTTTTGCTCAACCTATGCTCAAAATTTGTAAAAGTGTTCAACATGAAAGTCATCACATACAAAGTTAGCTTTCCAAAACATCAAAAGTTATCAAAATCTGACAAGAAATGAAAATATATAGTCAATTTACTAAAACATGAAAACAATGATATAGTGAGTAAAGTGTGTTTGTGACAAGAACTACACTTTTATTCTAGGTTTTCAATTCAACTTTGCAAACATTTATTATTTACTGTAAATCCATATTAAAAACTGAAATATAATCAAATTTAAACAAGAATTGTGAGAAGATTTTCTCACAGAAATTTTGCAACTAAAGATATCATTGAGTTTGAATCACCCAAACTCGTATGAGACACGAACTTGAGTGATATTTTCTAATGAAAATCACACCCAAGACGAACCTCTCAAAAAGAAAATTTCATATGAGATTATATATAGCAAATGGTTTACAATTGATTTTTTTTTCTTTTTCAAAACATTACAATTGTATATATACATCTTTTCTCAAAAGATCATTTCCAAATAATGTTTCAACTTCCAAAAAGTTTTATTTCCTCATCTAAATATTATTTAAAATCTTTTAAACATTTGAACTCAAATTTTGATGTCTCATTGACTTGGTCAAATTTTTAGGAACCCCTATCGAAAAATGTTGGCCAAACGCTTCGACCAGAATTCTTAAAGCATCTAACGGACAACTTGCCACACAAAATAGGTTTTCCAAAGATTTCTTTTTATTAAAATTCTTTCAATGCCTTTCATACATTATAAATGATTCTCCATTAAAATCAATTTAATGGTATTTCCTTTTATCCATGCATGCTTTAATCAATTATCCATTTTAAAATTCATCTTCGTTTTTAATTTAATTATCCATAGGATAAATTAATTATCAAACCAAATTCAATTATGCCTTGCGCTAGCGACGTCAAATCTATACACCACAAGGTCCAGTTAATATTGAGTAGGTCTTTTAAATTCTCCAATGGTAAATTCTACTCAATGTTAATCTTTAATGGTTACTAAGTTTAATTATTAAACAAGTAAGCATTTATTATTGACAACAAATTATAAAGGCACTTAAATCTGAGGTGCTTAGTTGAAAGAAGTTCATCCACCTTCACTGCACAACTCAGATTGCTAAGGACAAAGACATACAATTCAATTTGAAGTATGCTAAAGTTGGAGTGAAAAATTTGTTTAAAGGAAGAATTACTTCAAGATACGAAATAGTGTGTACAGAAAATAGGCACAATGTATTTTTTAAGAAATGACTCATCTCTAGAGTAAGAATTCCTAGTAGCGACCCGAAGAACTCTAAGGGACGGTCTCGAAGACACATATAGGAAAAGATTCTCACCTTTAATATCATTTATTATTCCGAACTCTGCTTTGATACCAAGGTGTGATGTCCCACCTTTATGCCCTCATTAACAAAAAACATTACAATGAAATATCGTCTGTTAATGTGGAGAATAAGGCTTGTTAGGAGCGACCATCTGTATTATTACTTTTGGCGAGTACCGATACGTCGAATTGACCGAAAATATTTTTCTTTTATAAGAGGATTCAACGTATCTGATCCAAGCACAAAACAACAACACAGTGGCTTAATATAATTCAGAACAATATAAAATATAACAGAACATGAATCACAGAATACAACAAAGAGATATACACACTTCTCATAAAGCGATGTGAACATGTATATGATACATGATGTGAACTACAAAAGGTGGTCATAAAGGATCCACGATATACATATAAAATATCTAAGACAACATAAATGAATATACATAAAAAAGAATCTCTATTTCGACATAGAAGAAGGACTACAACAAACTAGACTACAACTCTACTAAAGCATACAAAGAAGCCTCAAACTAATCCAACTCTAAGATCATCATGCTAAAGAACCTGAAATATCTCGGTCTGACCCGAGTATTACATTAAGATAATAAATGGATCAATCTAGTCTAATTTGAATCAATGTGAGATAAAAGTGATGATAGATTACAAGCCATAATAGGAACATAAAAACTCACAAAAAGTTAACATGAAACTCATATAGAGTTAAACAAAGAGGAATATTATCCTTCTTAAAATTATTCACCAAATCACAAAACCATCATTAGCTTATAAAAGCAAATCTCACAAAATATTTGGTGAAACAAAAATTTATAAAATATAGAAAATGAGATTTTTAAATGTTTATAAATAGTATCAAAGCATTTTAATAAAAATAGGAGTTAAAAACCTTTATGCAATATAATTGAATTACTCCAAAATAAATTTATAAATCACTTAAAATATTTTTATTTATTTTTCAATAAAAATTGCTATTTATTAGAAAACCAACTATCAAAAAATTCACAAATATTCATATCATCAAAATACGAATTAAATCGCTGAAATTCAACAGTAATTGAATACATCAAAAATGGAATTTCTTCCATAGAACACATAGGCATCAGAATGCAATTATTTTCCATTGAATCAGAACTCAAAATTCATATTAGAAAATCATTGGAAAACAACATTAAAAATTTAAGCAAAATTTAATTACAACATTTAGAAAGCAGTAAACTGACAGTAAGCAAACAAGGAGTAGATTTAGAAAATACTGAAAGTAACCACCAAACAAAGATCAATAAAACTAGTATTTTCACCATTCAACCACATACAAATGAATCCAGACTAAAAGTGTGAGGGTTACTCATCTTAACATCCCAAAATTGCAAGCAATCAACACAAGGCCAAAACCCAGAATTTTCTGCATTTTCGTCCTCAGTGCAGTAAGGATTTGGCATAAAAACTAAGTACTTTCCTACATATTTTTTTACAGAAGGTGTATTTTTGAGAACAACATATCCAAATTTCAGATTTTTATGATTTTCTATAATTAGCTATGAATTTTCTACCGACCTTCATTTTCTGTCCAGATTTAAACCGAAAACCACTTGAGAAAAGAAGAACTTTGACCCATCAAAAGTAATCCAAATGCCATTAAATTTGCAGCAGAGGTGCTGGAACATGTTAGCAACAATATATCGAAAATTGAGAATTTTTGGGAATTTATTTGATTTGTTATGATTTTTGAAGCAGTTAGGGTTTTGTGAAACTTTTCAAAAAATGGAGTTTGCTCTTTGATTTGGTTTGAGAAGAAGGTAGAGATGATTTGTGTTTTCTGATTTGAGAGAGATGGAAATGAGATGAACGTATTCTTATTTGTTTAAGTGCTAATGGGCTTTAAGATAATGGGTAGATATCCAATAAGAAGCGTTGCTAAATTCTCTTATCACAAGGTGTTGCTAATTACAACTTTGAATTATAAAACACTTTACTTTATATTTAAACAAGCTATTATATATTTATTTATAAATTCAACCACTCAACTTTTAACAAGCTCTATAAGCTAAAATCTTCATTTTATAAATTACAACATGTTTAAATTTAATTAAACCATATTTTCCATAATAAAATATATTGTTGTTATTAACGTTGTAAAAATACACCATTTGTGTCCAAAATTTAATACAACTTTTAGAATAAAAATTATTCTTCATAGTTTTACCAAAATAATCTATTTATGGAAAAATCATATTTCAAATGTTGAAATTATTTCCATTACTACTAAAATTTCTCAAATACCCATTTTTAGTACAAAATTAATTTACATGAACTCCGTCCAAATATATTCTCCAAACTCCAATTTAATTAACACTAAAAATTACCAAATCTCTCAATTATTTAATTATCACTAAATTAAATTATTCTCCTAATTTAATTTCAGGTAATCTAAACTAGGTTTGTTACACAAAGACTTTAAGTTTGGACTATAGAGTTGAATATAGATGATATTGGAATTTTGACCATAACCAAATTCTGTAAGTCCAAAGTGATATAGTTTTGAGAAGAGAATTGGTCTAAATAATTTCCACTAATGGGTAATGCTTATAATAAATAAAATTGGAATTTACCAAAAGTTGTGTATGTCACGATCCTGAAATCCAGCGTTCGAAAATCAACATCAAATACCTCACCTGTATTCGATTGTCAGATATTCAAACGTCAAACTTCAGTTCGGCGGAGCTTATAACAACATCAGATGAATATAAACAGCGGAAATAAACTGAATATCATACATTACATCATAGATACAACATCATCATAATATCCATTACTACATCAGAGTATCATAATACACATGTCTTCCATACTAGAGCACTACATATAGATGCAATAACAGAAGATAATAACTCCACAACATAACAACAACCGAGTCTTCCAAAAAGTTCCAACATACATCTACTTGGATAAAGTCTTCAGAACTCTAAGCACTTCAAAGGGTATCCAAGATAAAAGCTTCCCAAAATCTGATAGCTCCTAAACCCAAAAAGACTCCAAAATCCAACTAACACCAAAGCACGGAAAACCTGCTACTAGGCTGCCCGTGTGGAAATAATGGGCACCCAGAGTTTAGGAAAGAAACAATAAACTCTGGGTCAGTCATGGGACGGGTATGAGTAAACAAAAGTAGTTGCTTTATATAAACAGATCTTTAAAAAAATTCGTTCATGCTTTTGGAAAATAAAACTACCATAAGACCTCCCGCCACACACACAATGCAAACACAGAATTGGAGAAGATTTCTTCTTATGATAGTCAAATATGCTTAATACGAGAAAAATTCTTTGATATTATTACTAGTGCATAGTGTAGAAAGACATTTCAAAAATATAATATTAATCTTAGCCAGCATACAACCATTATTGTATGCCTACTATAGCTACCATCTAAACAGTGGTGACCACCATAAGTAAATGGCAGGTTCTACAACCAAAACCGTACAAGGTTCGTATTGGAAATTGGATTTCCAACAAATGGTCAGGCTAAGGAACTTCCTACTGCCACATGGGTACGCCTCTGGATGGACGTCCCGAGAACCAACCTGGCTCTCTACCAACACAAGGCCGGGTTACCTCTGTAACTAGGTAACTCACGAATATGCCATTCCCCGGTCCTTTGGGACCTTTATCCGAGGCGCCTCGATCACAAAGCAACAACCACAAAGAAATGAGATTGGAGCAACCACATAGGTTAAATACCAGGGCTCCATACCAGATACCACCCTTTTCCAGAAGGAAATGACATACCCTAAAGGGCGCGACCCTGATAACCTTGCCGCATCTTTCCTGTTTCGACCATTTACGGGTTGTGAGGTCCGATGAGGTCTCGTCCACAAAGCTACGCTTTACACGAAAGCCATGCTTTGATCAACAAATGATCTGCAACACACAGCAGCACTCAGCATGCCACACTACCAAATTGGGAGTATATCACTGATAACCTTGAACTACATAACCTCTGAGCTCGTACGTCTCAGAGAAGGGTGTTAAGCTAAGAGAATAAATTCTCCGCCACCAAACAAAAATTTATTTGAAAGAAATCAGCTTTATATCTCAAAGTGTAGTGTCGGACATACAACCATACAAGTCTGTTCCGGGATCGAACAGAACCGAAGGCACTTCCGAAGAAGTCCTTGCAATCCGGGTATTTACAATCCCGATCGAACTTCCCATTACTTAGGGAATCTCTATACCGGAGCAACTCAGTGCAGAGACAATCGATAGGCCATCCTATTGTTTTCATAAAAACCCGGTCTTCAACACCGGTCTTCAAATGCTATCCATTTCGAAGTATCACTATTCAGAATGGGTTATATGACACAAAGGTCCTCTCCCGACTAAACTGCATAGTGATCGATAAATTTTTGAAAACACGTGGATATGACAATCACAAAGATTTATATTCAGGGTTCGATGTGGGTTTCGGATAACTAACTAAAATTCGATTCCCTATCGTATCGAAGTTTAAATGCCGTTTTACGGCTAACATGGTTTTCACATCAATACAGAACAAATCACAATTACGGGACAGTACATGGCAATCTACATCACATAGCATCATAATCAGAACAGAAATAGCAATTTAGTGCATAGGGATAGTTAATTATTTTTAATTAATGTGAGTGTGATTTTAATAGATTAACCACATAATTATTTGTAGTGATTGTTTAGAATCAATGATTAAATCTGGATAAATTAATTAAATCTTAATTGACTCGATTAATTTTTCTTAATTAGTTATTTTAATTAACTGCCAATTTAAATTTATTAACTTAATTGTTTATTAATCAATTTTAATTACAAAATTGTATATCATTCTTAATTTCTTCTCAAAATCATTAATTAATAAAAATTATTTTCCCTTAATTATTATTTGAAAATCTTCTTTATACTTTGGAAATCAATTTATTACAGTTATAAAAAGTTTTAATGTTAATTAACTTTAATACTTAACTTAAATTAAATTATTTAGTTAAAGAATTAATTAAATTATAAAACATTGTTAAATGATTTAAAACTTATGGTAAGTTCCTAATTTAGCATAAATCAATATTGGTTACATTGTAAACACAAAGATTTACTTAACATTGTAAAATTCAAAATTTTATTGGGCCTAACCCAATATTACCTAAAACCTGAGTAACCAGGTTTTTCACTCGAGTCAAACTCGAGTTTCTTTCGTCCTCTCCCCGAGTTCTTTGTCTCCTCCTCTCGCACCTGTTTCCTCTTCTCTGTTTTTTTTTCTGTTTAAAACTTAAATGTTCAAACTAGGCAACAGGAAGCACACTCGCGAACGCGAGTTCCTCCCCGAAGCCAAGCACCATCTTCCCCGAGTATCCACTCGAGTTCCTACCACGAAGCCCTCCTGATACCCAAACCAACGCCGTGCACGTGCACGGCGGCGCGGCTCAACTCCGGCGAACTCCAACGCCATCGGCAAGTCGTAAATCTCCAGCAAACTCGAAAACCAAACTCAACTCGGCCCTAAAAATTTTGAATCGAAAAATAGACATTTGCTCGAAACCTAAAGCTCAACCAAAACGTCAAAGTCACGTCGTCACCATCGCACAGAACACCGGAGGCGCTCAGAATTCATCCACACCACGACAACACTTTAAGCAACCTTCCACCAGAGCCTCGTGACACTCGATCACGTATAGGAGTCGTACTCGTCACATTACAGACACGACTAAAAACTTGAAAACCAAACCCTAAATCGATCTCGTCCACTTAATTCATGCAATGGAAAAATTATTTCACATTTTTCTCGAGATCATGGATGGTTAGACTTGCTTCAATTCAAGTTTCCACATTTTAATTTGATTCAATTGTCTGAAAATGGGAAAAATGCAAACTTTATTCAAAAACAAACTGCTCTTGAAATACTGAACTAAAAATCTTCATTTTAGTTTTAAAAATCACAATTTGCAGTAAGAATCCAAGTTATAAACTTGAATTAATATTTTACAACAATCAAATTTTATCAAACTGTCACTTGATTACCTGCAAAACAATATTGCAGTAGTATTCTTTTCAAAAATGGTTTAAACAGCTTCTAAAAAATCTCAATCTAAGTTTAAATCTCTTGTTTGATTGAAAAATTAAAGCTTAACAATATTATTTTGATAATAATTTGAATTTGAAAACAAAGATACACCCTGTATCAATTACAGAGAAGCACAGAGCATCACAAAAATATATTCAAACTGAAGCATGTACAACCAGATCATCAAAGAGTCTTAAACTGTTTTAAATCAAACTTAAAACTTTTAAAAATTTATGTTTACTCACCTGAATTTTCCCTGAAACAAAGAACTGCCCTTGTTTTGAAACCTTGTAGAAAATCTTCTTTTATTTTTTTTTTCTATTTTGTTTTGTTAAATGATCTTGAGTTTGTGAATATGATGATACTTATATTTTCCTTTCCTGACTTTGCTATGTTTTTCTTCTTCCAGGTTGCTTAGTTATGTCTTGAACGATCTGATACATGGATGTATATAAAAGAAAATATACAGGCTGGTACATCTACTGGTACCAGATTTACTTTGTGTTGTACAGGATATCATTATTTTGTATAATTTCTTTATACTGGTTTTGTACAACCAGAGTTTTCTTTGCTCAGACATTTAATATTTTTGACTAAAGCATGCTTTAATTCGGCTGATTTGATCTTGTTCATGCTGAAGAATAGATAGCATTAATTGCTCATGTTCCCATCCTTGTTAACATGCAATTTTATTGTATATTTTTTTGCAAGTACTTTTTTTTTGCTTTGTAGAGATATTTTCCCTTGAACATGCACTAGTGTTTTCTTCATCAAGCCAATGTATATATATATTTTCTTTTGTTCATATACATACTTATACTTATCTTTTTCCATAATTTATAGTGTTGATATATATATATAGATATATTTTTATTATTTTGTAAGTATATTTTATTTATATTTTCTTTTACTTCATATATTTATTTCTATATATTTTTCTTAACTTAAAATTCAAATTCAATATATATATATATAAGATGTTAAATCCAAGTGATTTATATTCAAAAGAAATTTAGAGTTTTATTCACTTTAAACCAACATATATTTTATTTGTTTTTAAACTTTTCAATTTAAATTTCCAAGAAATCAAATAAGTTACTAAATTTAAATTAATAATTTCTGGGATGTTACAGTGTAAGTCATAAATTCAGTCAAAATGTCACACCACTAGCTAAGGTGACATGTGAACATTAATATTTAAATTGTTCGATATTAATCGCTAATTAAATTTTCACCTATGAGTCACACAACCGAAATGATGAAGATTTCGAATGAACCACACGATTTAATTGATTTTTAATAGTTGAAAATTATTAAATTTAGTTAATATTTATGAAATATTAATCTTTAATTTTTATTTGATTTATTTGAATGTTATTAATATTTAGTAAAGTGTGTATATAAAAGTTATAAACGCACGTATCGATATACGATATGGGTAGAATGTTTAAATTTGATTTAAACAAAATAAATACTAAAAGGGCTTTATATAAATTAAATTAATTAATATTTGTGAAATATTAATTGTTGAAAAATTTCTTATTTGATTGTTTGATCTCCATTAGTATTTAATAAAATGCATATATAACACTCATAAGCACACATATCGGTATACGATATCGTTAGGACATTTAAATTGGATTTAAATTAGAATAATATTAATTGGTTTTTAGAATGTTTTGGAGCCCAAATAGCCTATGTAATGGCCGACCTTACTGTGAGGAATAAGGGGGTCTGTTGTTTTTTAATGAAAAGAAAATCTTTTTTTTGAAATATTACTTTATATACAACATGTCACCGAGATAACATATCATATGTCAATAAACATTCGAATCACGCTACGCAAGTTTCGAACTTGTGACCTCTCACACCAAAGCCGAATCACATAACCACTTGGACAATGGTGCTTATCTAAATCTTATTACAATAAGATGAATCAACATATTTGAGTCCCACGTTTATTCCTTCCTTTAATAAAATTTCATCCATATCATTTACCTCTCTTGTTTTCTTATCATCTTCGTTAAGGGTTGAAATTTCCATAGGGATGCGGTTCTAAAAATCTCAAAACAAAATTCAAATAAAACAAAAGAGAAAAAGGTGGTTGTCTCTAGATAATTCTTCTTCATCCAAGGTGTATACTTTAGGCTTCATCTGAAAGGTAATTTTTTATATTTATATATATGTAAATTATCATGTTCACATGCCTATAATTCTCCACATCTTCTATTTCTTCTCCTTGTATGTTTTTGGTCATGTATGATTATCAAAATTTCACTTTAAATCATTTATTTCGTCATCATGTTGAATTTAATTTCCCTTTTTATGTTGCCCATTTGATATCAATAATATTAATCATAGATTCTCTTTCTCTCTTTTGTTTGATCATTATGTATACATGTAATCTAGATCTAGATCTGATTGTCACAAATTCGTATATGCACTCGTCTACTCCTTTTAATTCAGAAAACATTGTTTGAACAAATTTTTTGACTTATTATATTGTGAACCATATTACGTATTATAAAGTTATGGATTGAAGGATGTTTTACCAATCCTTTGAAATATTTTGAGTATTGTTTACAAGTAAATTAATTGAATTCAAATTTCATATGTTGTTTCCAAAAGGAAAAAAAAGGAAAAAAAGAAACCTTTAAATTGCACTTGATTTGTTTCTTATTTAATGTTTGGAGTTATGGTAAGCTATTTTTTTTGAAAATATGGTTTTGAATTGCAAATTAGTAAAGTATAATTTTGTTTTGTTTTGTCTCAAAATATTAATTTTATTTGTATACATATACATGTATGTATGTCTGTATGTGAATACATGTTATATAAATATAAACATACACACGCACATACATGTATGTATGTGTGTATGTTTATAAATTTTAAGTTTACAAAATTAGCTTTAAAAATAATGTAATGATGTTTAAACTACCTTTTTAATCAAAGACAAATTTAGATTGCCTTCTACATCTTACATACACATTTATTTATATCCATATATATATATATATGCATATGTAAACAAATTAAAAAAGAATTTTTTTGGACGACAAAGGCATATATGGAGAGAATATATGACCGTTGTGATGTAAATCCCAATACCTAAAACGTTCACATTTGCTATGCACACATTCTATATGTAACACTTACATATTCACACATGAGATCATTTGATCTGCTCATCAAATAAATAAAAGTAATAACACTAACAATTTAAAATTAAATCAATCTAATTTTAAATAGCTATAATAAGATGAATATTTTATTTAAAAGAAAATTTAGAAAAGTTCTAAATGAGTTTAGACTACATAGGCCCAATAAAGATCTAAAAGGATTTTTTTTTGAAATTTACCAAATTACCCCACTTTCGATTGGCCTGGTACCAACAATGATTAGGTAACTACAATGAAGTATTGTTGAAAGCACGAAGTGAGCACTCTAATATTTGACAATATCTCTGTATATTAGCAAAATTTTGATCCTACAACCACGAGTTTCATATAATATTCATAGGTGAAGTGCCCAAACTTTAATGTTATGAATCTCCCAAATTATCCCCTCCAAGGTAGGCTAAATAATAGGTCTTAGCTGACTACCCTAAAATATCCAGTATTCAGATCAAAACAACTAGGGTGGTAGGGATTGATCAATCTGACCCAGATGGTAGTAGGTCTAGGAGTTGACTATAAGGAAAATTTTCTAATAGTGGAATCTAACAATCTGGTTAATTGGATTGGTTGGCTTTGGATGCCTATCTATCCAACAAATCGGATCGGTATGGGATTACAATTTGAAATTTGTTCTCTCTTCTCTTATTTGTATATATTTAATAACTCCTTTTCGGGTTCATCACCCGTTTTCTCGATCATTTTTCCATTTTCAATGCCGCTTTCCTAAACATCATCCAGTACTTGGACATTTCTCTGCCTTTGACTCACCAAAGAACATTACGTAAAATCGCTCGCAACTCTTGCTCCCTAGAGATGCATTCGTGTACATAAAGCATATTTTGTTAAAGTATAAGCGTACGCACTAAACGCGAATACAACTATTTTAGGAATCTCTTCGAAAGAAGTTGCGTCTTTCAAAGATTTATCAACATGTAACATCGAACAACTATCATATAGTACATTTCCATCCAACATAAATATAAAAAATCTTTTTGACTCAAAACTAGATTTTTATCGAAAAAAGTAACCTGTCATCAAGATTCATATTAAGATTCATGCTTCAAAAATCAATAAGTCAAAATTCAGTTAGGAAAAGCTATAGAGAATTGAGAAACCAGATTTTTAGAGAACATCTATATTTAAATCATTAGTTTTTAGATTGGTTAGCAATGAATCACACTAATTTAGAAAAAAACCCTTATAATAACTCCTTAGCTATTTTTTCATCCTCAATCGAATTCTTTCTATGTCTCCTGACCTCGTGCCCTAATACAAGTCAAATAAACGTTAAATCATTCCTAGTTTCCATCAAATTTCAAATTTAATCTCATATAATGATTATTTACCTAGTTTCAAGGTTGAAATGCATTTACTTCATAGATTCTTCAATTAAATTATGGAATTCGATATAGGGATTTTAGTTAGTTGGATTTGGCGTTTTCACGATAATTTAGGATAGATATTGATTATTGTAGATTATTGAGGCAGTACATGCTTTTTGCAATAAACTCCACCGATTTGAATGATTTCTTAAATAGATTTTGCTTTTTCATGATCGTTTGATCATAATCGATCCATTCTTTAGATTTCCAGAACCATTTCTTTCAAAATCTTGAGTCTTATCAGCTTTAACATGCTTAAATTACCAAGAGTCTCATTGTAGTAACTAATTCGATTGCCCATGAATTTTTAAAATTGATTTCCCTGCAAATATAATCTTTTTTCGAGGAAAGTAAGATAAAGTAATCAAGTTCTTACCTCCAAATGTCAACCTGATATTAGATAAATGGTTTTTCTCGTCTCAATTATTAAATATTTGTAGTAGATTAATCATACCAACTTAATTTTTTGAAGTTTCTACAAATAACTTTTAAGAGAAATACTCTATTTCTTGAAAGCATCCAATAGATTAATACCATTTTATTTTCATGGAATTTTTAATACACTCCTAATTGTAAACAGGATCTAAATTTATATACCTTTAATTAAAGCAAGTGACCAATCAAATAGGATAGACCACCATCTATTGTTAGTTTTAAATCCTACACATGGTTTGAATTTTTAAGCTATAATGGTTTTTAATCTAACGAAACATTTGTATTCATTTGCATTATGTATTCTAACTCATCCATGTATATTTGTATCATATTACGTTTCATTAGGCTTTACTCATATCATATATCAATCATATCATTGGTATGTACATTCATGCTGCCTTGTTAGCTCCGATCAAAGAATAATAATCATTTACTTGACATATGCAAGGTCTCATGATTATTGTTTTCTGAGTGGATTAGGTCAAGATGACATGAACCCCACATACATATGCATCATTCTTGTAAAGTCACTTAAACATGCCTTAATATCACATGTTTCTCCAGAAGTGATATTTAGTATATAGATTTTGTGTAGTGATTATCTCTTTGATATGTCCTACTTTCTTTTCCATTGATTAAGTTTCTATGGCAACCACAATACCTGGTTCATCCTCTTGTTCAGCTCTAGCAACTGCTCTTACACCACATTCTCTCACTCTTTATCATAGGGCCAGCATACCAAATCTTATAAAAATTTTACTGACCCCCCAAACATGGTGCCCATTACAATAACAAGCAAGATATATATCTCACTGCTACCGACACCACCATCCACGAGGGGATATCCTCCACATGCTAACAACAGAGCTCATGCTCCTCCCCATGGGTACATGACGTACTATTAGTACAAAGTCAAGGATCTGCATCTCTTTTAATCTATTGCTAATATAGTACTTTATCTTAAAGTGGCATCATTTCAACCATATCTAAATGTATACTCTATCTTGGTCGGTCTTTATATCCTTTTTGTCAAGCTTGCCGAAGAATCACAACAAACTACGAAATTTGGTTCCTTTATAATATAAAATCGAGAAAATATTCATCTCCTTCCTTTTATTTAAAGCTTATAAGTAGTTTGGCTAGTAGAAGATCTATTGGATAGGTTCATTTAGCAACAGGTAAATTGGGTAGCTTTCAAAAAAATTCCCATAATAGATTATTGTTGGATTTATATAAATAATTTAATTTTTATGTTAAATAAAATTTAATATTATTTTATTTTCATTGAACCAATTATGTACATCGATGCATATCACATATATCAATGTATATTGCATAAGATAATGTATATATGTAACTCGCTGCAAATTTTAATAATAAATTAAAATATAAATTAAAGTGCAAATAGTAAGTTTGCAAAAAAGGAAAAAATATGGATTATTTTTTCAAATGAAAGAATTTAGTAATGAAACTTGGACCATTGCATAGTGCATAGTCAAATTGCACTATAAATATTTAGAAATGGACATACAGATAAGAAGTTGCGATTAAAAGAGTAAACTAAAGGGAAACATGCTACTTAGGGTTATGACCCATTAGAACTAATAAGCGAATATGCAACCCATCTAGACCTAAAAGAAAAGACGTACATTTAATTCTTTATCTCCTCGGTCTCCACTAAAATAAAGCCTATATCTAGAAAAATTAGATGTAAAATAAAATCCAAAATTCTCCACCAAACTCAACAAATAAATAATCAAAATTAAAGAGAAAATGGAGGACTTCTTAAACCTACAACCATCTCCGCGTTCCATGGAGTTTGGGAGTTAGGTCAAATTCGAAAGAAGAAGAATTCTAAGCTAATTGGATTTAATCTATGAGTGAAATTTTATCTTCTTCTAAGATGATTCTAGTTGTACTTTTAAATTATTATTGATTGTTTAAAATAAATGAATATTCATATGAAATCATTCTTCGATATACACACATAATTAGTATATAAATATTGTGATTTGAGTTTAGAGGCAATTATTAACCACTAAAATTTAATTTGAGTATTATTAACCAAGAAAATGAATGATTAAAATTATATAAATAAATTATATGAAAGGATATTCACTCTAGTGAAATAGAAAAATAATAGATCTATGCTGAATTGATAGAATAAAATGAATTTATATTTCCGTTTGTCATGAACAGTTGAATAGGCAATTTTAGGGAAGATGATGAAATAAAGAAAAAACCATAACAATAGTGAAATTGCCAATACAAAAGAGAAATAGGATTAAACGATTATTAAATTGCAATATAAATCAATTATAATCAAACGGGAAGTTATGTCAACAAATTTAGGCGATTAACTATGTGGAAGTACATTAAAAATATGAGAAAAGTCAAAAAGCAAACAATGGTCCACTGAAAAAACTTGAGCTACCAACTAGTTGATGCAAGAAATCAAAGAAAAACCCGAGTCCAACCTGAGAGGGAATAGTAGAAATCCTACGGTAAACAATCGGTTAATTGGTGTCATTAGTCGGTTGTTCACACGATTGGTAGACTACTTATAAATAGTCGGTTGACTGATTAGTTGAAGGGAAAAACATATAACATGCGAATAGTTGACTAATAGGCTATGATTAGTCGACTGACCGCCTTTAGCTAGCCCATAATGAACCTAGATCCGTTATGACAAATACGAACGATTATAACTACTTTGCCTTGACTTGTTAATGATATCAGGACATTGTATAATGCAATATGTAGAATGTGGATTGATACCACAATGCGGGTAATGTTAGGAACACTATCTTTACGTGTGTAGGCTAACATTTAGTTATAGGTAAATGAAAAAGCATGTGCGACGGATCATCGTTGCCTTGATCGATGATACATTGTTGGGTATATATGACTGTATGGTCATTGTCTTTTAGTAGATCTTGGCATATACGATATGTGATCGTTGCCTTAATACATGGATTGTGTGGCGTATACGATGAATGTTCGATGTCTTAACATCATGTGGAGTATACAATATAAGGTCGTTTTCAGGGTATAGAAGGATGTATACGACGTATGGTTATTGTCTATATGATCTCGGCATTGGAGTATACTGATAGGGTAAGGGGTACGCCTTAGGAGAAATTCTGCAATTTAATGTAAATTACTACCTTTTTAATAAAATCTCATTCGAAATAAAAGGTGTTATTCTTTCTATAATATCCATCGTATTGTGATATGTTAATTAATTATTTAATTTAAGTATATTAACAGAAAATCCAAAAACATCATGTTATATGATAATAATTGCAATATGTCATAATGATAAGAAATTTATCACATTGCAAAATAACATATTATTTTAAATATTTCTAGTCAAGATTTTTTGGGACAGGATATCGATACATCCGTTGGTGCGCCAAGGGGTTACATACTGATAGTTATTGGAGAACTATGGAATGACTCCCTTGAGAGTAATCTATTGGTTAATATAACTAAGGTCAAACAAAGAATCACGAGATGACGATACTATATAGTTATCTCGAGTTGAAAATACCGTTGAGCTTCAATATTAACACTTCACTTTGATTATAATTAAATCATGTCATGGTGCGTATCGAACGACCATGAAAACATCATTATAATACATATGACATTTTCGGTCATATTTTGAATAATTAGGAATCTAGTTTCAAAATTTAAAACAATTTTAATTAGCTTTAATACTTTTATAATGTGATAAATTTAATTATATATATAATAGATATATATATATAATATACATATTAAATTATTTAAAACAATTTTATAAATATAAGTATACTTTAGGATTTTATAAATATTCTATATAATAATAATTAATACATATTTTAATTTCATTTTAATACATTAGTGTATATATTATATTTCGAAAAAATAAATCAAATCCGTACGGATTTGATAAAAAAAATTAAAAATTTATGACCAAAAAAGAACAATATATAAAAATATATATTACCAATTTAATAAGTTATATATAAATAAATAAATTTTAAATTAATATATAAAACATATGTGTATCTACATTACGAATTTATAATACAAAAAAGTTTATATATATATATTATTTGTAACTTTTTAATTTAAAATTTGTAAATAAGTATTTATTTAAATTTGGATTTGATTTTAAATAAACACAAGATTTTAAGATATTAATTCAAAATATTTTGAACTGATCAAATCCATTTAAATAAAATATACAATTGTGTGTGTATATAATATAATTTTCAAAATAAAACTATGGACAACACTGACATATTTAAAGGGACAAATATGTCCATTGTGGTGTACTAAATCTTAGCATACATAAACATACACACTAACTATGTAAATTATTATATGTTGCGTGTGCACTATACGCATGAGTATATTCAGATATACCCAAAATCAAATTCAAATTTAAATTCAAACTAAATCCATTATTTAATTAAATTAATAATTTAAATGAAATAAGATTTTATTCAAATAATATTTTAGATTGGATCTAAAATCAAATTAAACTTCATAGGCCCAAAAATGATCTAAAATGGTAAAAAATTGAAATTTACTCATTTAACCTGCCGCGATCTGGCCCGGTTCCTTCAATGGAATCAGAGCCGAATAGCCTATATAGTCTAAATTAGCAATATTATAGCTAACTTATCAAGCCTATCCATTTAGTAGGGTGTCTAGAAAGGTAGTGTCTAAGGTTGCGTTTGGGTAATCAAGTACTCTACCCTACTTGGCTATTGGCCTGGCCCAAAGGATGATGTGGGTCAAAAGGTTTTCCCCAATATTGTAACAACCCGTATATTTGGACCATTTAAATTGACAATAATCCACACATGTCAACTTAAATAATACAAAACACGAATCATTATGGGATTATACATACATAAATGTAAATGAGAATCAATACAACATCACAGACACAGAACAATCACAGAATAATGCAGCGGAAAAATACATCGTCATAATAGCAGTTCATGAAGCTACTATAGGAAATACAACAATGTCTCAACATAAAGTGACTGAGAGGAAATACATAAATGTCAACAGACTAGTACATCAATAATAGAATGAAAAAAAAACTGATAAAGATAAATGCAAAGTCTTCATCATCTTCAACCAACCTCGATCAGCAAACTGGATAGCTTCAGACTGACCCGAGCATATACAAAAAGAAACACTCGAGTCAGGACTCAAAATCTTATACAAGATAATCATGTGCAAGGAATAAAGTCCATAACTCAAAGATGAATGAAATAAATATCTCTAAGGATCCGATAAACTATCTATATATACTATAGAATACGATATGTAGATAAGGTCTAATCAGTAAAGTACGATATTAAAATAGTGTTAAGGCGTTACCATAATCCCCCTTAACACATTTTTATAATGCCATAGTCTATATAGCACCGTAAACCCCACCGTAAACTAGTGGTTATCAGAGGGTACCCCATAGGTATAACACAAAACAAATCATAATAGTCGCGAATAGGATAATCAGTAGGACAAGGTACATGAGGAGATACCAACTAGGATACTAGTAGTTGCGTGATCCGGACTGATGTTGAGCATAGCAGCTACTACCTCAACACCGCGAAACAACACTCCCAAATCAAGGGGTGCACCCAAATCGACAAAAGTAATAGATATGGTATCAAAGAAGTGTGTTCGCTAGAGGTGGCGAACCTCAATGGCCCGGCATGGCTCCTGTTTTAGTCATGTCAGGGGTCATCCAAAGTCGTTCTCTTTCTTTAGTCAACGCGTTCACCAAACCATGCACTTCATTCTGGATCAACACTCCGCGTATAATAGTTATTAAAGTGGTTTTCGGTATCGACAGAGAGTATGTCCATATCCGATCCCTGTCTCTTTAATAACTACGTATTTATTACCCGATGGTCGGTTAGATTAAAGTTTAAACAAATCAAAGTCCAAAAGTCAAGTTGCAAATTTGACTTTCAAAATTTGACATTTCCCGATTCAATTTATTTCAGATATTTAAAATCATATTTCCAAATGAAATTTTTAGTTCAAACATTTGAGTTAACGATATAATTAAGTATTCAAGTTCAATTTAATAAGATCCAAATTTCACCTATTAAATTTTGTTAATAATCAATGGATTCGATTTAATGGTCAATTTAGTTCAAATCATTAAATCAAATTCTATTCATTTCAATTCATATTTACATTCATCGTTACATTAAATATAATCGTAAATTCGATTAAATCAATTTCATTAACTAAATTCCTTTTATCAAAAACTTCATTTGATTTATTTACCAAATTCAATTATATTTCTATTTAAAGAAATCCAATTTCATTTATTTGATTCCATGATCTACATATCACAAATAAGTTATTTCCGAGTTACAAATCAACTCAATCCATATTCAGTTTACAATGTCCTGATTTAATTAATTCATTAAATTTAAATCATTTTAAATTTAAATTATCACTAAAATAAATCCATAAACTTTAATTAGTTTTATACTCCTCTTAAGTCAAATTTCACTTAATCTCAAATTTAATTTATAACAAGTTCCAAATCTATTTAATTTAAAACCGAGTTTTAAATCTTAATTCTAACAAATCTAATAAATTTTCAAATTCATTAAATT
The DNA here is from genome assembly GCA_030737815.1 of Allium fistulosum. Classification (NCBI taxonomy): domain Eukaryota; kingdom Viridiplantae; phylum Streptophyta; class Magnoliopsida; order Asparagales; family Amaryllidaceae; genus Allium; species Allium fistulosum. The sequence goes on along the minus strand of CM060901.1, from coordinate 1,286,127,698 downwards.
CTAAATCTTTACTTGTTTCTACCTCTCATTTCAGTTATTCAACTCGTTTAACTTTAAATTTTCCAAAATCAAATTACAATTTTCTCAATTTAAATTTGTCAATTCATTTTATTCAATTAAATAGATTTATTAGTCCGTTTCAATTAAATCCATTAATTTATTTCAATTAAATCCATTAAGTTCGTTACTTAATTTCAAAACGAATTGTTAATTTCATTCCTTAATTTCAAATAGATTTCAATTCCAAAATTATTTTGTTGACCAATCGGGTTTCTTATTTTAATTATCTATCCTAGGCCAAGTTGTTTAATTGGGTATTTATCATTTCAACCCAATATCATTCAATCTAAAAAAATCAAAGCATAGCAAAGGGAACTTGCAGTGTGATAACTGGGATGGTGTCAAAGTTAATAAACAAGCAATAGCAACCATACATAACAATTCAACAATTTATTTAAATAATCCCGAAATAATCGTATTAATTTACATTTGTTATTTATGCAAATTAATATAATTATTCCTAGAATCCACACTATCATTTCATGCAGATTAAAGATTATTACATTATGGTTTTTCACTTGGTGTCTATTATCAAATTACCACATCAATCATACATTCAATGGTTCAAAGTGTAGTTAACACTATTTCTACGTGTGATTTATTTAACATTTAAAGGGGTCAAGTTCAACATATATAATCCATTTTAAATTGTTAACTATGCTATATCAATTTCAATTTCATATTAATTATCACTTATATTAACAACCAAATTCAACATCACATAACAAATTTAGTGTCACAACTATTTACCATAAACTAACATCAAATCACAATTTAACACGTTAAATCTAATTAAGCAATACATGGCGTCAATTTAGCAATTTTAAATTCTAACAATATTCAATTTCAACTTGTATAGCAATTAACAGTTTATGTGAACAATTTTAACATCAACTAGTTTAACATCCAAATTAATATTAACAACATCTATCACTTGATTATCATAGCATAATAGATTGAGTCGTGAATGAAATATTCACCTTGCGTGGTTAAAGAAGATGACAGTGAAGCACGAAATGAATAGACTAGATAGACGACACAAGCACGAATCCGAACACGAACAAAGCAAAGAAACTAGATAGATCTGACAAGCTGAATGGAGGCCTAAGTCTCTGAAGCAGTAGTTGGAACAAAACACAGTAAAACACTGTATGTGAGCAACTAGAAATTTCAAAGTTATATACTGCTATATATAATATATAGTTTCATATATATATATATATATAACGCTGAAATACAGCTGTGGCCAAGGCGAGGCACAGCAATGACGTCAGAGCGGGGACGTCGCGGTGGTCGGAGAAGGCGGTTGCGGGCTGGGGTTCGCTGGCGGGTTCGGGTGGTCGGGCGGTGGACTAGGCTGGGGTAGCGGGTTCGGGTGGTCGCTGGTGGACTGGGCTGGGCGTGGAGCGGAGAGTGGGAATGTGGGTGGACAGGCAGTGGGTCATGGAGCAGTAGAGGGGACGAAGGCTGGGCAGAGGGGACGGAGGCGACAGAGGGGACGGAGGTTGGGTAGAGGGGACGGAGGCGACAGAGGGGACGGAGGCTGGGCAGAGGGGACGGAGGCGACAGAGGACGTAGCCTGGTCAGAGGGGACGGAGGCGATAGAGGACGGAGATTGGGCGGATGGTGGCAGTGGGACGCGGACTGGTGGATGATGGCACCGAGATGTGGGCTGGCGGACGGAGAGTGGCGAAGGCGGGCATGGGGATGGACGGGGTAGTGCAGCGGGCAGAGGATTGGGGAGTGAAGCTCTCGATGGGAAGGAGTTGCATGAAAACTGGAGATGCAAAAAAAAACAATGGAGAAGAGAAGAAGCACTTTACCAGATAGTTTAGTTTACATGTGAACAAAAGGAAGGGCAGCTCGTTTATACAGAACATTGGAAATCAAAGGTCATAAATTGATTGTCATCGGTACACTAAAAGGTTGTTGGAGTTTCAAGGGTTTGAATAGTCATCAGTCACATCGTATTCCACACATGGGAGGTGAATGGATACCGGTTTGAGCTGCTTTACGAACCGATTTGTAATCCGTTAAACAATTATAATTTGCAACGCCGAACTCCGATTGACACAAATAAATATACCGTTTTGATCAGCGCGATGAGGCGAACACAACGGTATATAGATATCAGTGATACGATTGAATTATAAAAATCGAATTTTATTCTACGGGAAAAATGCAGGAAAAACGCAGAAAAATAAGATCGACGGAGCTAAATAAGTCCGAATTTGGAAAAACGAAAAATGACGTCTCTGTCAGAAGATGATTTAGAATTTTTCTATGTAAAAATATTCAGGTTCGGAAGATAAAAATTTTACACACTTTAAAATGAACTGATGTACAATAAAACGCGAACGAAATTTACTGCGATATTTTACGATGAAACTTTACCTATATTTCTAACTATCTACGCACATTTTATAAACAAAGTTTGGACGTTAATTGAGATCGTATGTAAGTTTCACATTTTTATATAAAATAATGGATTTAAATTTTTTAAATTGGGTCGGAAATTCAGGGTCGTTACATTCTCCCCCACTCAAAACTTTTCGTCCTCGAAAAGGAACAAGGTAAAGAGTGGAAGAACAGATAGAAGAGATACGATGGATATATAATAGGTTATCGAATAAAATATAGAATACAGAATAGAGTTTACCTTCCCCAAACAATTCTGGATTAGAATCCTGAATGCTTTCCTCGGTTTCCCAAGTGCAATCTCGATCATCAGGACTCCATTGGACTTTGACCAGGCTAACAGATTTCCTTCTAAGCTGCTTCGTATCTCGATCGACTATACGAAGTGGTCTCCTTTCGATAGTCAAATCTGGCTCAATATCTACGTCATCTAGCTGAGCAATAGGAATGGTCATGGGTGGATCACGCACGACTTTCCGAAGATGTGAAACATGGAATACGTTGTGCACGCCCTCAAATTTTTCCGGTAATGTGACTCTATAAGCTAGTGTGCCAATTCTCTCGGTTATAGTGAATGGTCCAACAAATCTAGGAGCAAGCTTCCCTCTTCGACCAAATCGAATAACATTCTTCAAAGGTGATACCTTCAGAAATACCTCATCCCCAACCTGGAATTCCAAATCTCTTCTACGCCTATCTTCATAGCTCTTCTGCCTATCCTGTGCGGTCTTCATCTTCCTTCTGATCTCATTAACCTTCTCGGATGCTTCTATAATCATATCTGGGCCAAGAACTAATCGATCACCAGGCTCAATCCAACAAGCTGGCGATTTGCATGGCCGTCCATATAAAGCTTCGAACGGTGCCATGTCGATACTCGCCTGATAACTGTTATTATAAGTGAATTCAACCAAATGAAGATGGTCTTCCCAAGATCAACCGAAATCAATAATGCAAGATCGAAGCAGATCCTCCAAAATCTAATTCACCCTCTCAGTTTGGCCATCTGTTTGAGGATGATAAGCTGTGCTCAGATTCAGTTTAGTGCCTAAGACGTCCTGAAATGCCTTCCAAAATTTACTAGTGAATATAGGATCTCGATCGCATACAACACTGGACGGAACTCCATGGAGTCTAACAATCTCTCTCATATAAATCTCGGCCAGACTCGAAGCAGTACGAGTGGTCTTTACAGGAATAAAGTGAGCATATTTGGTCAACCTATCAATAATCACCCATATACTCTCGTTACCTTTTCTGGTCCTCGGTAATCCATCAATGAAGTCCATAGAAATCTGATCCCATTTCCAACACAGAATCTCTAGGGGTTGAAGTAAACCGGCAGTCCTCTGGTGATCGGCCTTGACTTGTTGGCAAGTGGTGCATCTACTGACATACATAGAAATATCTCTCTTCATCCCACTCCACCAATATAAACGCTTCATATTACGATACATCTTAGTGACACCAGGATGAAATGAAAGTGATGACTGATGGTTCTCTCTAAGCACTTCTTGTCTCAATCCATTGACGTTAGGGACACAAATACGGTTGTCGATCCTCAGAACTCCATTACTATCTACTTGTGCTCCCACTTTACTGTCAGCATTTCCAACTCTTCCAAGAACTAACTCCTTCATACGATAGAGCAAAGTGTCCTCATATTGTTTAGCTTTGATGCGATCCATAAGAGATGGGGAGATAATGAGCTGAAACAACATGCCTTCAATAAGATTACAACAAGACAATGCTTTGCTGCAACTCAAAGCATCTGCTACGACATTTGCTTTCCCTGGAGTATAACTGATGTCGAGATCATATGCAGCTAAGAATTCGAGTCATCGGACTTGTCTCTGGTTCAAATCCTTTTGAGAAAAGATATACCTCAAGGACTTATGATCAGTGAATAATTCAAATTTTGTTCCCAAAAGATGGTGCCTCCATAGTTTCAAAGCAAATACAACTGCAAGAAGCTCAAGATCGTGTGTGGCATAGTTTAATTCATGGGTCTTCAACTGACGACCCGCATAAGCAATAACCTTTCCATTTTGCATAAGGACAGCGCCTAAACCTTCTCGGCAAGCATATGTATAGACAGTTAATCCTTCACTTCCCTCAATTACCGCAAGAACAGGGGCTGAAGTTAACTTGCGCTTCAACTCATTAAAAGCTGATTCACATTTCTCACTCCAAATAAACTTAACATCCTTCCGAGTTAAAGCAATTAGTGGGGCAGAAATCCGGGCAAAGTGCTCAATAAATCGGCGATAATAACCAGCTAAGCCCAAGAAACTACGAATATCTGTAGGAGTTTTAGGAGTCTCCCAATCCTGTAGATTAATTGATTCAAATCAGAAAGAGATAAGATTGTTCGAACCGAAACAATGAATAAGATAGTACTTACATTGATTACGGCGATCTTAGCTGGATCGACCAAAATCCCATTTTCAGAAACAATATGGCCAAGGAATTTCACTTCGTCTCGCCAGAAGTGGCATTTAGAGAACTTGGCTTTAAACTGATGGTTTCAGAGAGTTTCCAGAACATAACAGAGATGTGTTTCATGCTCTTTCTCGTCTTTGGAGAAGACGAGAATATCATCAATGAATACAAGAAAAAACTTGTTAAGGACATCACGAAAGACTCGATTCATCAAGTCGATGAAATAAGCAGGTGCGTTGGTTAAACCGAATGGCATAACCAACCATTCATAGAATCCATTCTCAGTACGGAAAGCTGTCTTATGGATACTATCTTCTGCTACTCTGAGTTGGTGGAACCCAGTGCCTAGATCAAGTTATGAGAAGACTTTAGCTCCATGGAGCTGATCGAATAAATCGTTGATGCGAGGCATTGGATAGCGATTCTTGAGAGTGCGTTTGTTTAGTTCTCTATAATCAACACACATGCGAAGAGATCCATCTGATTTGGTGACAAATACAACTGCGGCACCCCATTCAGAACAACTTCTCCTAATCAAACCCTTAGCAAATAGATCATCAATTTGAGTTTTTAGTTCAGCTTTTTCTTTAGGAGCCATCCTTCGGTGTGGGAGAGCTACGGGAGTAGCTCCAGGAATAAGATCAATGCGGAAATCGATTTCCCGTTTAGGTGGTAGAGAGTTGACCTCTCCAAATACATCGGGAAATTGCTGAACAATAGGAGTGGAATCAAGATCATCCGGGTGAGCATCAAGAGAGAATATGAAGCTTCCGACATATTTCTGAGGTGATTTGCATTCAATGACAAGTGTTAGACCCTTGTCACTGACTAAAGAAATAGAACGAGCTTTGCATGAAATAACGACATCGAATTTTCTTAACCAATCGGCACCTAATAAGATGTCAAATGCTTCGAAGCCAAGCACATAAAAATTCCAAGTGAATCGATATCTTCCATACATGAGTAAAACCTCATTACAAATTCTTCTAAGGTTGGCAAGTCCTCCAATAGGGTTGGAGACACATAAGGAAGTAGTGGTAAAAGTAGGTTCTAATTGGAGTCTACTACAAAGATCAATAGATATGAAGCTATGGGAAGCGCCAGTGTCGAATAATACCCTAATAGGTAAATCATGTAATGAAAAAGTACACCGTAAGGTACCTTGGTCATCCTGGGCCGGTGGTGCAGGTGTGGTGATAGCAAATACTCCAGAAGTGGTGCCACGCTTATGCATTGGGCAGTCTTTCTTGAAATGACCAGGCTGGAGGCAGACATGGCATATATCTCTCCTAGTCATAGAAGGTGGTGGAATAGCAGCTCCGATAGATGGACAGCTATTAGCATAATGGCCCTTCTTATCGCATTTGAAGCAAGTGATATTTGCAAGGTCGATTAGGCTTTTCTAGGCGTATCCCAATCTAGTAGTCTTTTGCCAAGCTTTCTTTTGTTGATCAAAGTTCATCTTCCTCTTTCCGGTCTGGCTAGAAGAGGGCTAAGTAGGAGCGACCTTGGCAGTAGGTCCCTTGGGCTTCGCCTCATATCTAAGAGCATAGTCAACAAGCTCTGTGAAGGTGCAGTGGGTGTGGCCAGTAAGCAAGTCATAATATTCTGGTCTAGCTCCCAAAATGAATTTCTCGTTCTTCAGAAGTGGTGTATCAATCAAGCCAGGTCCGAACTTGGAGAGTTCGTTGAATTTCCTCTCATACTCAGAAAAAGTCATACTGCCTTGCTTAAGATCCATGAAAGCTCTATAAAGTTGGGTTTTCCCAACAGCTGGCATCCATTGTGCCGAGAAAGTATCCCTAATCAAAAGATAGACTAGATGAATAACATTCCAAAGATTGAAGGAAGAATTTAGACTACAAAATCCAAACAAATTTATACTTAAACTGGGCCCAAGTGATGGTGTTCTCCTCGATACGAGAAGTAACAGATTCCCACCAATCCTGTGCGGCATCTTGAAGTTGCCAAGCAGCAAGCTGACGCTTCTGAGCATCAGTGATCTCCAGACCAAAAAATATCTTCTCTAAGCCTTTAAGCCATTGCTGAGCCTCTATAATGCTCTAGGATCCAGAAAACTTAATGCCTCCAAGCTGTGTATACTCCTTACTAAGAGTGGTGAATTTGACTGGAGCTGGGGCGGCAGGTGCAGCCAGAGCAGGACCATTGCCTCTTCCTCCCCTATTGTTTCTTCTCATACTCATCCTGAAATACCAAAAGAGATTTAGAACCAAGGATAGAAATCATAGAACTCTAAGGAAAGTCCAATCAACGAATCAAAAGAAGTTTGAATTGAAAGGATTTGGATATTGAATCGATTCTCCTCATTCTAGGGCATTGCTACCCTATCTCTAATGAGTTTATATAATCCCAAACTAAGGTTTTTAGGGAAACCAAAGCTCTGATACCAACTATAACAACCTGTATATTTGGACCATTTAAATTGACAATAATCCACACATGTCAACTTAAATAATACAAAACACGAATCATTATGGGATTATACATACATAAATGTAAATGAGAATCAATACAACATCACAGACACAGAACAGTCACAGAATAATGCAACGGAAAAATACATCGTCATAATAACAGTTCATGAAGCTACTACAGGAAATACAACAATGTCTCAACATAAAGTGACTGAGAGGAAATACATAAATGTCCAACAGACTAGTACATCAATACTAGAATGAAAAAAAAACTGATAAAGATAAATGCAAAGTCTTCAGCATCTTCAACCAACCTCGATCAGCAAACTGGATAGCTTCAGACTGACCCGAGCATATACAAAAAGAAACACTCGAGTCAGGACTCAAAATCTTATATAAGATAATCATGTGCAAGGAATAAAGTCCATAACTCAAAGATGAATGAAATAAACATCTCTAAGGATCCGATAAACTATCTATATATACTATAGAGTACGATATGTAGATAAGGTCTAATCAGTAAAGTACGATATTAAAATAGTGTTAAGGCGTTACCATAATCCCCCTTAACACATTTTTATAATGCCATAGTCTATACAGCACCGTAAACCCCACCGTAAACTAGTGGTTATCAGAGGGTACCCCATAGGTATAACACAAAACAAATCATAGTGGTCGCGAATAGGATAATCAGTATGACAAGGTACATGAGGCGATACCAACTAGGATACTAGTAGTTGCGTGATCCGGACTGATGTTGAGCATAACAGCTACTACCTCAACACTCCTTAATCAAGGGGTGCACCCAAATCGAATCACAAAAGTAATAGATATGGTATCGAAGAAGTGTGTTCGCTAGAGGTGGCGAACCTCAATGGCCCGGCGCGGCTTCTGTTTTAGTCATGTCAGGGGTCATCCAAAGTCGTTCTCTTTCTTTGGTCAACGCGTTCACCAAACCATCCACTTCATTCTGGATCAACACTCCACGTATAATAGTTATTAAAGTGGTTTTTGGTATCGACAGAGAGTATGTCCATATCCGATCCCTGTCTCTTTAATAACTACGTATTTATTACCCGATGGTCGGTTAGATTAAAGTTTAAACAAATCAAAGTCCAAAAGTCAAGTTGCAAATTTGACTTTCAAAATTTGACATTTCCCGATTCAATTTATTTTAGATATTTAAAATCATATTTCCAAATGAAATTTTTAGTTCAAACATTTGAGTTAACGATATAATTAAGTATTCAAGTTCAATTTAATAAGATCCAAATTTCACCTATTAAATTTTGTTAATAATCAATGGATTCAATTTAATGGTCAATTTAGTTCAAATCATTAAATCAAATTCTATTCATTTCAATTCATATTTACATTCATTGTTACATTAAATATAATCGTAAATTCGATTAAATCAATTTCATTAACTAAATTCCTTTTATCAAAAACTTCATTTGATTTATTTACCAAATTCAATTATATTTCTATTTAAAGAAATCCAATTTCATTTATTTGATTCCATGATCTACATATCACAAATAAGTTATTTCCGAGTTACAAATCAACTCAATCCATATTCAGTTTACAATGTCCTGATTTAATTAATTCATTAAATTTAAATCATTTTAAATTTAAATTATCACTAAAATAAATCCATAAACTTTAATTAGTTTTATACTCCTCTTAAGTCAAATTTCACTTAATCTCAAATTTAATTTATAACAAGTTCCAAATCTATTTAATTTAAAACCGAGTTTTAAATCTTAATTCTAACAAATCTAATAAATTTTCAAATTCATTAAATTCTAAAACTTTACTTGTTTCTACCTCTCATTTCAGTTATTCAACTCACTTAACTTTAAATTTTCCTAAATCAAATTACAATTTTCTCAATTTAAATTTGTCAATTCATTTTATTCAATTAAATAGATTTATTAGTCCGTTTCAATTAAATCCATTAATTTATTTCAATTAAATCCATTAAGTTCGTTACTTAATTTCAAAACGAATTGTTAATTTCATTCCTTAATTTCAAATAGATTTCAATTCCAAAATGATTTTGTTGACCAATCAGGTTTCTTATTTTAATTATCTATCCTAGGCCAAGTTGTTTAATTGGGTATTTATCATTTTAACCCAATATCATTCAATCTAAAAAAATCAAAGCATAGCAAAGGGAACTTGCATTGTGATAACTGGGATGGTGTCAAAGTAAATAAACAAGCAATAGCAACCATACATAACAATTCAACAATTTATTTAAATAATCCCGAAATAATCATATTAATTTACATTTGTTATTTATGCAAATTAATATAATTATTCCTAGAATCCACACTATCATTTCATGCAGATTAAAGATTATTACATTATGGTTTTTCACTTGGTGTCTATTATCAAATTATCACATCAATCATAAATTCAATGGTTCAAAGTGTAGTTAACACTATTTCTACGTGTGATTTATTTAACATTTAAAGGGGTCAAGTTCAACATATATAATCCATTTTAAATTGTTAACTATCCTATATCAAATTCAATTTCATATTAATTATCACTTATATTAACAACCAAATTCAACATCACATAACAAATTTAGTGTCACAACTATTTACCATAAACTAACATCAAATCACAATTTAACACGTTAAATCTAATTAAGCAATACATGGCGTCAATTTAGCAATTTTAAATTCTAACAATATTCAATTTCAACTTGTATAGCAATTAACAGTTTATGTGAACAATTTTAACATCAACTAGTTTAACATCCAAATTAATATTAACAACATCTATCACTTGATTATCATAGCATAATAGATTGAGTCGTGAATGAAATATTCACCTTGCGTGGTTAAAGAAGATGACGGCGAAGCACGAAATGAATAGACTAGATAGACGACACAAGCACGAATCCGAACACGAACAAAGCAAAGAAACTAGATAGATCCGACAAGCTGAATGGAGGCCTAAGTCTCTGAAGCAGTAGCTGGAACAAAACACAGTAAAACACTGTATGTGAGCAACTAGAAATTTTAAAGTTATATACCACTATATATAATATACAGTTTCATATATATTTATATATATAAAACGCTGAAATACAGCTGCGGCCAAGGCGAAGCACATTAATGACGTCGGAGCGGGGACGTCGCGGTGGTTGGAGAAGGCGGTTGTGGGTTGGGGTTCGCTGGCGGGTTCGGGTGGTCGGGCGGTGGACTGGGGTAGCGGGTTCGGGTGGTCGCTGGTGGACTGGGCTAGGCGTGGAGGGGAGAGTGGGAACGTGGGTGGACAGGCAGTGGGTCGTGGAGCGGTAGAGGGGACGGAGGCGACAAAGGGGACGGAGGCTGGGCAGAGGGGACAGAGGCGACAAAGGGGACGGAGGCTGGGCAGAGGGGACGAAGGCGACAGAGGGGAAGGAGGCTGGGCAGATGGGACGGAGGCGACAGAGGACGGAGACTGGGCGGATGGTGGCAGTGGGACGCGGACTGGTGGATGATGGCAGCGGGACGTGGGCTGGCGGCGGAGAGTGGCGAAGGCGGGCGTGGGGACGGACGGGGTAGTGCAGCGGGCAGAGGATTGGGGAGGGAAGCTCTCGGTGGGAAGGAGTTGCGTGAAAAATGGAGATGCAAAAAAAATAAAAAAATAGACAATGGAGAAGAGAAGAAGCACTTTACTAGATAGTTTAGTTTACATGCGAACAAAAGGAAGGGCAGCTCGTTTATACAGAACATTGGAAATCAAAGGTCATAAATTGATTGTCATCGGTACACTAAAAGGCTGTTGGAGTTTCAAGGGTTTGAATAGTCATCAGTCACATCGTATTCCACATAGGGGAGGTGAATGGATACCGGTTTGAGCTGCTTAACGGGCCGATTTGTAATCCGTTAAACAATTATAATTTGCAACGCCGAACTCCGATTGACACAAATAAATATACCGTTTTGTTCAGCGCGACGAGGCGAACACAACGGTATATAGATATCAGTGGTACGATTGAATTATAAAAATTGAATTTTATACTACGGAAAAAATGCAGGAAAAACGCAGAAAAATAAGATCGACGGAGCTAAAGAAGTCCGAATTTGGAAAAACGAAAAATGGCGTCTCTGTCAGAAGATGATTTAGAATTTTTCTATGTAAAAAAATTCAGGTTCGGAAGATAAAATTTTTACACACTTTAAAATGAACTGATGTGCAATAAAACGCGAACGAAATTTACTGTGGTATTTTACGACGAAACTTTACCTATATCTCTAACTATCTAAGCACATTTTATAAACAAAGTTTGGACGTTAATTGAGATCGTATGTAAGTTTCACATTTTTATATAAAATAATGGATTTAAAATTTTTAAATTGGGTCGGAAATTCAGGGTCGTTACAAATATAAATCCCGAATTGATTTTGGGCCTTAGGCTAATTTTCAAAATATGTTTTTAAAATTTAAATAATATATTAAATTTAAGAGTTAAGTTTAAAATATGAATGAAATTTTATGAATGTTATAGAATATTTTCAAATTTTTATGAAAATTAATAAATAATTTTTGCAAATTTAATTTTAATTAATTTGATTAATTAAACGAATTATTTAAAACATATATATAATAATATATGTACATCTTAAACTATTTAATGTAAATAATGATAAAATTTTATAAATTAATTTTATTTATTTTAAAATTATTTTAATTGATTAAATTAATTAAATGTTAATTAATAAATAATATACATATATTATGTTATACATATATATAAAGGTACTATAAACGTTATAGTCAATATATAATTTTATAATGTTTAGAATGAATTAAATTAATTAAACTATTAATTAAATAATTAATTAAATTGATTTAATTAATAAAATTAAAATTAAATTAAATTAAATAGAGTGGAACCATAAGAAAACCAAATTAGGTTTAAGGAATAAATACATAGGTATAGTGCGTATACTATGATTTTAGATGTGTTTGACACTTAAACCGTGAGGGTATTTCGTATGAAATACATTATTCCATATAAATCGATTTCACTCGAATGGATATATTAAGTATTATGATTTCTATTATAAATGTTGTCATATATCATTTATATTGTAATAAATTACTCGTATACTCTCTAGCTGTTGAGCAAACTCAAGCTAGTGATGTTAGGTGTAATATGATTAATATATAGACTAGACGAGGTAAGATAACTATTTGTATATATTGAGCAAACTCAAGGTTCATACAATATACTTAGGCTGTCATGAAAATGATAGGGATGAGTTAATACTCTCTTTCGATTTATTGAGCAAACCCAAGGTCAAAATGGGATTAGGACAAAGACCATGGGTTAGGAGTTGTATATGATGCAACCGATAAGGAGTTATCCCTCATCTGCAGGCCTATGATTTGTTGAGCAAACTCCCAAGACAAGCAAGTCCTAACACCACTGGAGAAGTCGAAAGATTTTTATATTTCTCTTTAGGTTTTGAGAAAGATAAAAATCTAATGGGAGCTTATTAGTAAAATGAAATAAATATGTTTCCTTACTAATAATATAAGAATATATGCAATCCTCCTCAGCTTTTTTCTTTTTTTAATGGCCTCTGTTCCCTCCATTCCTCCTCCCGTACTTTCAAACATCCCTCCAACTGTTCATCCCCTGTCCCCTCAAGTACCTCCTGACCCTGTCCTGCCTGACCCATCCCCTCCTTTGCCTACTGCGACCCCTTCTCCACCCCCTCCTCCACATGGTCCTTCATCAAACGTCCACTCACAGATCTGCCCTTCTTCTCAGTCAGTTCCCTTTGTCCAATGGAATTCTCTTTTCAAAGATAAACCTCAAAATGCAGGGCAGCACTCCCCTATAAAAGTGCCACTGGTCTATGATGGAGAAGTCCTGGTTCCACCAGAGAATGTTATAAAGGCAGGCAATGAAGTTTGGGGTGACTACTTGGTAGGATTTTTTCTTGATAAACCTCTTTCGTATCTAACGGTTATAGCTCATCTAAAAAGAGTTTGGAAATTAAAGGGTTCTATTAAAGTCAAATCGGACGGATTTCTATTCCTATTCAATCTGTCTTGTGAGGAAGATAGAAGGAAAATAATTGCTTCAGATCCAATTATCATGAGGAACAAAATATTCATAGTTAAGCAATGGGATCCAAATGTTGGTAACAGCTATAGTACGATTAGATCAGTTCCTGTGTGGATTAAGCTCTCTAATATACCATTATATGCTTGGTTACACCTGGGCATCAATTGGCTTGCTTCACGTGTTGGAACTTTCATGTGTATGGATGAGCAAACTGAAAGGTTGGAAAGAATTGGATATGCAAAATGTATGGTAGAAATTTCACCATCAGTGGAGTTGTTGGATGAATTTGCAGTGAGGTTACTTGATGGATCAGAGCAGATTGTTAAAGTTGACTACTTGTGGAGGCCAGAAATATGCATATGTTGCAATGAGTTTGGCCATATGACTGACAAGTGTATGAAATTGAAATTGAATTATGAAGAGAAGGCAAGAACAAAAGAAGAAATAAGTAAGGAATGCAGGGTGAATGAAGTTGAGAATGAAAAACTAATAAGGGTCAATAAAAAAAAGCAGGAGTGGAGAAAGGTTGAAAATAGAGGAACAAAAATGAAAAGAGATAAGGAAAAAAATATGCAAAATGAAAACAATAAAAATAGAGCAGGAAATTCAGTAGATGATGCCAAGAGTATAAAGTTACCTGAAGCACATTCTTACTCAGTGGAAAAAGGTAACCCATCAAAATTAAATGAAGAAATCAATAGAGATAGCAATAGATTTAATGTCTTGATGGAAGAAAATGAGACTGAGCCATGCTATGTAATCTGTAATAATGAACCATGCTATGTAAACTGTGATAATGAAGAGCAGGTGGAGGAGGGAGAAATCATAAGTAATATGCAGACTGATTTAATGGTAAATGTTGATCAAGTGCCTACAAACTTACTTGTGCACACTGAAATAGAGGATCGGGAAATTAATAAATACAGGAGAGAATCACCAAAAACATCCAGAGGACCACAAGCAGAGTACAATATGACTCGAAGTAAGACCCAAAGTAAGAATAGGGAAGATATACATGTGCACACTGACAATATTATACATGAAAATGCCAGTACCATTGGAGGAAATTCTCAACCACCAAGTGATACTCAGGATAAGAATTTTAAAAATGGAAGCACAATAACAACTTCACATCAAGCAGAAACTCAGTTCAGAGAAACCCTAGAAAATGAAATATTTAACTTGTGCATGACTGTGCAAAAAGGAAGCACCATCCCCACTGCAAGTTTTTACTCATACACTGGCACCTTGCCTGGTTGGATCTCCCTGCCAACATCACCAAGAAACATTCCTCCCTATCCTATGGCAGAAAAGAAAAGTGATAAAGGTCTAAACCTTAAAAAAGATGACAATGTTGATCATATCTCTGGTCATAGGGGTTCTCCTTCAACAAGGAGCATGAAAAATGTAGTTCATCAATCATTGAAGTATACCAAATGATGCAATCCTATGCAATATGGAATATAAGAGGAGCACATTCCCTAACTAAGTTAGATCAAGTAAAGTATCTCATCAACCATCACAAAATATCACTATTTGCTATTCTGGAAACAAAACTGAATGAAACCCTAACTAATAAAGCTGCAAGACACATTAATCCTACTTGGACTCTTAACCATAATCTGAATCAAGCTTCTTATGGTTGAATCATGGTTATTCATGACCCATCTATTTTGACACTATCCTCTGTACTATGTACTGATCAAGTAATGCACTTCCAAGCCAAACTGAATGATCCATCTTCTTCCTTCTACCTTTCTATTATTTATGCTCACAATTCTATGAACTCAAGACAAGCTCTTCTTGATCTACTACCAGCCTTCAGGCAAAATTCCGATCCCTGGCTTGTCTTTGGGGATTTCAACTACTGTTTTTCCTTACATGACAAACTTGGAGGCACCCCCCTTCTTCCAAAAGACATTTATCCTCTCAATAAAGCTATTGAGGATTCTAGTTTGCTTCCTATTCCTACTTCTGGTGCTAAGTTCACTTGGAATAACAGGAGTCAAACTGGAGTCAGAACATTTACCAACATAGATCACTCATTTGCTAACCTCCAAGCCTTATCCACTTGGCCAACAATGTCTTCCTTTATCCCCCAACTAGTCTTATCTGACCACTCACCTATAATATTCTCCTCGGGTCAGAAGTTGTTAAAAGAAAAAAAGCTTCAAATTTTATAATACTTGGGTCCTTGAACCTGAGTATACTAATATAATAAATAAAGCATGGTCTGAATTTTTTTATGGAAATCCTAGGTTTATTTTTTGCAAGAAATTAAGAGCTACAAAATATGCTTTAAGAGATTGGGCTAAGAACAAGTTTGGTGATGGGACCTTGAAATCAACTATGCTAAGGAAGAAACTCATGGAAGCACAAGAAATAATGATGAACAATCTAGCTAATTTAGCAACTGCTGAATCTGAGAGAATATACTTTGATGAGCTAAATGAAGCTTTGAAAACTGAGGGGAATATGAAGAGGCAGCAACTGAGGCAAAAATGGGCAGCTGAAGGGGACAACAATACTGCATATTTTCATGCAGCCATTAAGGTTAAACAACCTAAGGAGCATATCTCAACTATTTATGATGAGTTTGGGGTCCTGCACTCTAACCCATCCGAAGTTGACAAAGCTCTTCTTAACTATTATAAGAATATGTTAGGAAACAATGATGAATTCAATCCCCAAATTGAAGAACTAACCCAATTGCAATTGCCAGAAGTGCAGCCTGAGGAAGCTGACAATCTTGTCATTAAGGTAACAGATAAGGAAATAAAAGAAACTCTTTTTTCCACGAATAGACAATCAAGTGGAGGACCGAATGGGTTTAATGTTCAATTCTTTATCCACAGTTGGGATATAATCAAGAAAGAATTTTTAAAAGCAGTTCATAATTTTTTCACCAAATTCAAACTGCTAAAGAAAGTGAATGCAACTAATCTGGTACTTATTCCTAAAGTCCACCCTCCCTTTTCTGTTGCATCCTTTAGGCCAATTTCTTGTTGTAATGTAATGTATAAGTGTATATCAAAAATCTTAGCTTCTAGACTTGTTGTTGTACTTAGCAGATTAATTTCCAGGAATCAGTCTGCTTTTCTTCCCAGGAGGAATATCCTTGACAACATATTGATTTCTCAAGGGTATGGTCATGCTCAAGCTACCCAAAATGCCATGTTAAAACTGGACTTAATGAAGGCATATGATAGCATACACTGGACATCAATTGTGAGAATAATGGCTCTGATGAGATTTCCAAAAGTTTATGTGGCTTGGATATACAGCTGTATCTCAACTCCCACCTTCTCAATAAAATATAATGGCTTCACATCTGGTTTTTTCAAAAGTAAACAGGGGATCAGGCAAGGTGATCCTATCTCATCTTATATATTTATTCTTGTTATGGAAGTTTTAACTACTATGTTGTCTAAGAGTTATGTGCAGAAGGATATTTTGTTTCATTCTAAATGTAAGTCCCCACAAATTTCATCCCTCCTATTTGCTCATGATATCATGATATTTACTAAGCCTGATCAGAGCTCCTTGGAGAATATTACAGCTAGGCTTCACAAATTCTACCATATGACTGGCTTGAAATTGAATGCATATAAATCACATATTCTCACTTCTGGTATAACTACTGAAGAAGCTAATCGTTTAATTGCTATAACTGGATTGCAATCTATGGATAATAACATGAATTACTTGGGCCTTCCACTTTGCTCTTCAAGAATTACAACTGTTAACTGCCTGCCTCTGTATTCAAAAATTTGTGGCTTAATGTCCTGCTGGGCTAATAGATTTCTCTCACAAGCTGGAAGACTTGTGCTCATAAAGTTTGTTATTTCATCTATGATGGTGTATTGGTCTAGGGTGTATATTCTTCCCATTAAATAGGTGAAAATGGTTAGAAATGCAATGTTGAGATTTTTTTGGACTGGCTCAATTCATTCTAAAGAAAATCATCCCGTGCTCCTTTGCCAAAATGGAGTTGCCTAAAAAGAAAGGTGGACTTGGAATATTTAACTTGCAAACATGGAATAAAGCAGCCTTTAGTGTTCATTTTAATGCCTTGCTAAGTGGTGTTGATTCCTTATGGGTTGAATGGACCAAAAAATATAATCTGGGTAGAAGGAACTTTTGGACTATGTCTGTGCCCCAGAATTGTAGCTGGACTTGGAGGAAGTTGCTGGACTTAAGAACTACTTTCTCTCCTTTTATAAAATTTGTTCTCTCTCAATCCAGTACTATCAATTTCTGGAATGAACCGTGGATGGCTGATGGCTTATTGCTTGGGAAATTTTTTACCCCACACCAGATTGCTCAGAATGGAATAAGTAGGGATGCTCATGCTATAGATCACTTGAATGATGGCAAGCTTTTCTGCCATACACCATAATCTGGAAATTAGGGCCGTTTGGAATAAATATCAGGGTCAAAACTACCATATAGCTCCCAATGACAAAATGCTTTGGAATGGAAAGCCTCACTCAATCTCTGTTACATATGATATCCTTGCTAATGTGACTGGAAACCCTAAAATAGTTAGGCATAAGGTATTATGGTCAAGATACTCTCCTGCCAGGGACAACTTGCTGATGTGGAAGGTTATCATGAATGCCTTGTTGACCAAGAGTAAATTGATGTATTATGGTATGACAGTTGACTCACTATGTGTTTTCTGTAAGTTGCAGACTGAAACTGTGGCTCATATATACTTTGAATGCGCTGACTTAATGGGTCTTTGGGGTAGATTGGTGAGAAGAATAAATATAGATCATATGCATGGTTTGTCTTCAGTGGAGTGGGATTTGATAAGCAAATCAACTAAGTGGAGGAAGCATGACAGAATAGTTTATTTCTTCTTCTTTAAGAAGTACTTGAAATTGGTTTGGGAGGAAAGAAATTTAAGATGTTTTGAAAATAAGAGTAGGAGTATGGATCAGCTATGGGAAGCCCTAAAGAATGTTATCATAAATGGTATGAAGGAAAGCCTATATGACTTCAGTAGTCATATGACTGAAGTTTGGATTTAGCTCATGAATGTGTTTATGTTCCTCTTTCTCCTACATCTTGTCTTGTATCCTTTGTGTGGTTTTCTTAGTAGCTAGCCTTTGTGTGGTTTTTCTGTTTTTATTTCATTTTCTGGTGATTATGAGCATGTTCATAATCATTTTCTTTTTTCTATTCTCAATAAACTGGTAGGGGACCAGTTAACCCCGCTTGCCTTGCAAAAAAAATAATATAAGAATATATGCTATGCATAAATGTCCTAATCCACTTAAATTAAATTTGTAGAAAATATCCACACTAAAGTTATTTTCAGAAAATGACAAGCTCACTAGACCTAATTACATTGACTGGCTAAGAGCAATCAAAATATCACTAACCCACGAATGCTTATGGTCATCTATACATGAGCCTCCAAAAGGAAAACCCATTGAAAATGCAGATCTCAAATTAGTGATTGCTTATAATAAATGGGTTGCGGATGTTGAAATCACCCAAGTATACATGTTATCTACTTTGGATAAACTGTTGCAAAGACAACACGAAAGCATGGCCGTCCATCAAATCTTTATAGCCTCAATGCTTTGTTTAGGGAGAAATCTCATTTTGTAAGTTATGAGATTATCAAGAAACTGTTTAATATAAACATGATGAACGACACTCGTTCAGAGGAATACATCTTGTTAATGAAAGCCTATATTGATCTTTCACAAATAGACATTACTATAAGCAATGAATTGCAAGCATATTTGATCTTTGGGCCTCTTACTCCACAATGTGAGTCGTTTATATTGAACTACAATATAAACTAGTTGAATGTAAGCCTCATGGAGCTACTTAATATGTTGACATCAATCGAGTCCTCATCCAAAGATAAAGGCACAATGCACGCTATAAAGGGAAATACATCGTCTTTGAATGGTTTGAAGAAGAGAAATCGTGTTAACAAGCGAAGTAAGAAGAATACCCCTAAAGACAAGGCTGACTGTCACCACCGTCACAAGAAAAGGCAGTGGGAACAGAATTATCTAGACTACCAAAGACTTTTCAAAGAGAAGAAAGAGAATGGCTCTACCGATCCTATAGTTATATTTATGATTCCAAGTTTTTTTGTAATCAATAAATTATCTTAGGTTTTAGTTTCTAAAACTCATATCTGTAATTTGTTATAAAGACTTAGGAATAGGCGACATGTGGCAAAGGGTGAAATAAGGCTTCAAGTCGCTGATGGATCTCTAGTAGATGCAACGACGGTTGGAGACTATCACTTGGCTTTGCCAAATGGATTTGATTTAATTTTAAATAATTGATGTTATGTTAAAAAGTTCATTTGTGAAAAAATTATGTGTCGAGATTGTTTGAGACTGGATATGTTTCTGATTGTAGTAGCAATGTTTTGAATATTTTGTTTGATGGAAATAAAATCTATAATGGTATTTTAAATAATGACATTTATGTACCTAATTCTCATCATATCTATGTTGTTAATAATTCTTTCAATGTTGAGATTAATAATAATTATTTGTAGCATCATAGACTAGATCATATAAGTGATAAATGACTGCACAAATTAAAAACCATAGGTTTTATACCATCATTTGATTCTGAATCATTTGATACTTGTGAGTCATGTCTAAAAGGAAAAATAACCAAGCACCCCTAGGTGGGAACAATGATAGAGTTGATGATCTCTTGGATCTCATACATACTGATGTATGTAGCCTTATGCCTATAATTACAAAAGATAATTCTTCTTATTTTATAACTTTTACCGATGATTTCTTGAGACTATGATATGCATCTTACGAAGAATAAATTTGATGTCTGTGAGAAATTTAAAGAGTACAAAAATGAGGTTGAAAACCAAACAAACAATAAGATTAAAATAATTCGATCTGATCAAGCAAGTGAATATGTTGGACAAGAGCTCCAATATTACTTAAAGTAATGGGATTATCTCTTAGGTTACTCCATCCTATACTCCACCATACAATTATGTTTTGGAAAGAAGGAATCGAATCGTGTTAGATATGGTTCATTCCACGGCGGGTAAAGCTGAGTTACCTTTTTCCTATTGTGGATATTCACTGAAAATCGCATGCCTACAAAACTATGCTTAAGACCCCATATTAGGTGTGGTGCCGGAAAAAACCCTAACTCGAGTATTTGAAAGTGTAGGGTTGTCCAGCCTATGTTATGGACGTTGGCTCCAATTAACTTGAGCAAGACTAGGATAATGTAAATTTATAGGATATCTTAAGAATTCAATGAGATATTTTTTCTACATTACCATGGAAAAAAGGTTATTTTTTCTCTACATGCTGTCTTTTTTTAAAAAGGAATTTCTTACGAAAGAAATTAAAAGAAAGATTGTGGACTTAGATAAGATATGAGAAATTAACACAAAGGCCAAACCAATAGATGAATTGAATTCACCAGTATACAAAAATACACAACCTATAAGAAGGTCTAATATGGAATCTCATGCACTAGAGAAATACCATGGTTTTGTTGTGGATCATGAGAAGGAGGAGCATGTCTTAGAAAAGATACTCCTCTCTCATTCCAACAAGCGCTGTAGAGTAAAGACTCTGCACTTTGGCTTAAATATATGAAATCCAAGGTGGATTCCATATGTGACAACAAAGTTTGGATTTATACTAACATACTCGAAGGGTTAAAACCCATCGGCTATAGATGGATTTTTGAGAAAAAGCTAAATGCAGATAGACCGGTAGAGAACTATAAGGCAAGGCTGGTTGTAAAAGGCTTTCACCAAATTTAAGGAGTTAATTCTGAGAAAACCATTTCACCCGTTGCCATGCTTATGTCCATTCAGATAATGCTTGCCATCATCGCATTCTATGACTACAAAATATGGAAAATGGATGTAAAATAACATTTCTAAATGTTGATTTAGAAGAGACCATTTAAATATCATTAGATTTAGAGGTCAATGAGATGAGGGCAAGGTTTGCAAAATGTTAAGATCGAATTATATTCTTAGACAAGCTTTAAGAAGTTGGAATAAGTGTTTTGATAAGGTAATCATATAGTTTGTATTTTATCATAATACAGAGGAACCGTGTATATATCAGAAAGAACAAGGAAATGCTACATTATTCTTAGTCCAATATGCCGACAATTTACTACGGATTGGCAACTATATTGCATTGTTGCAATCAGTGAAAGAGTAGTTATCCAAGAACTTCTCCATGAAGGATTTGGAAGAAGCAGCCAATATACTTGGTATTAAGATCTATAAAGATAGATCTCAGAGGTTATAGGTGCAACGACCCACTATTTTGGACCATTCAAATCGACAATAATCCACACATGCCAGACTTGAATAATACAAAATAACATATTGTAATAAAATTTGGAGCAAATAAAACCAATCATAGAATCACAGACACATAATATTTGAATAACTCGCAGCGGAAAATAAAATAAACAGTGGTTCATGAAGCCACTACAATACAAAGTCTCAAAACAGATTCAAAATACATAGTCTGAAAAACAGATACAACAGAAGTCTGAATACATAAGCATAGTAGAAATCCCAAATACATATGTCTCTAATACAAAGCTGACATAGAAATACTGAATGGAAATAGATAGCAACTAAATAAAAGATGATCTCCAGCAGTCCTAGCTCTAGAAGGTGAGATCCAAAGCTGATACTCAGGCTGACCCGAGCGTAAATAAAACACAACACTCGAATCAGGACATACATACTTATACAATGTAAATCAACTCAAGTGAACTGTAATAAAAGGCACAAGTAACTTAAAGAATGCTTAGGATCGCCCATTCTTTAAGGATCCGTTAAACTATCTACTATGTAGTAATATTCGCTATTATAATAATGTCTAATTATAAAATAAACTTACTTTTTAATAGCGTCAAGGGGTTATCCATATATCCCTTAACACGTAATAGTCCCAGTAGTCTATCCAGTATTAGCATACTCCCAGATCGGGGGCTACCCTCAATACTCCACAGGCTACGGGAGAAAACCAAACTCGTAGTAAAGCTCGATATGGTAGGTGACACGGCACAACTAGGCAATGCCAGGGTAGATATACCAATTACGCATCCGGGTTGGTGGAAACGCATAGCAGCCACTACCGCCCACCTCGAGCCACACTCCCAAAATCAAGGGGTGCACCCAATCAATCACAAAAGTAATAGAATGGTATCGAAGAAGTGTGTCCAATCAGAGGTGCTACCTCATTGGCCCGTCAATCGCTCCTGTTTTAGCCACCTTATGCCAACTCACGGGAGATGGAGCCACGTAAATATAGCCCTTAGCACTTAGAAAATGCTGCGGTAAGTTATATTTGAAAACAATTCATTTCACCAAAGACAACATTTAAAACTGTTGTAGTAGTTCAGTTACATTTGAAAACAATTCATTTCAGCAAAGACAACATTTAAAACTACCGTAGTAGTTCAGTTACATTTGAAAACCTCATTTCAGCAAACTGCAGCACTTATCAAGTGCTACTGTAGCTCTTTTACTAGTTTCGGTTCTTAGTTTTTATTCAGCAACTACAGCACTTACCAAGTGCTGCAGTAGCCCTTAGTTAATTTCAGCCCTTAGTTCATTTGCATCAACCACAACACTTACAAAGTGCTGTAGTATCATTTACTTAGATTTTAAGTTAATTTCAGAAATGATAGCATTTCTGAAGTGCTACTAATTCAATTTCCAGATTTAATAATAAAATTTCAAAAACAATTAAACTTCAATTTTAACCATTTTAACTTATAAAAATCATATTTTTCCACTTCAAAAATGTTCATTTAAATACCCTTTAACTTATGATTTTATAAAGAAATTTTTTACAATAAAATCAAATTTTCCAATAATTTCACTTATTAAATTCAAGTGTAAAATTTTCCCATTCTTTGCATTTTTTTAACAATTAACTCAACACTTAAATTTACATTACCATTTCAAAAATAAACTTAATTTCCATTTTTTGTTCTTTACTTAAACTTTCATTTTAAACCAAATCATAAATTTCCAAATTAAGTTATATTTCAAATTATAATTTAATCATTCATTTATTTAACATTTTTAACTTATAGAAAAATCACTAACCCTTTTTTTTAATCATTTTAAATTCAATTTAAATCAAATTATCATATTTTAGATTTTAAAATACTTAAAAATTTCCAAAAAAAATATATAAAATAACCACGGGTCTGTATAATATTTTCTAACCTAAGTCAAGTGATACAGATAATATATCATTTCAATCCGTAATTTACAAAGAAAAATCCAGGTTCTATCATTTCAAACCCGCAATCCCAAGTCAATAAAAATAAATAAAAATCACCCAAGCCTATCATTTCAGCCTGTAATGATTTTTCCCTATTCTAAAGTCCGTTCGGGTATGTATCATTTCAACCCATAGTGATTCTATTCTACAGGGAACTTGCAGTGTGAGAAATAGTATAAAATAAACAATATAATAGAATATAACATAGCAGATGATGTGACAAGTTTATAACAGGGTTTACCATCATATAATTTACATCACAGGCAGGTATAACGTGATATAATAATTTCTACACATTCACTTGTTGTCACTTCACAAATTATATAAGTATAAATGTCATGTGTGAATACTCACCTTTTTACGCTGGAGTTAGAAAATCAAACACACAAACAAAAATCCAGAAAGCACGATAGCACGACTTTTGATTTGAGTGGAGAGATAGTCAAGATATTATTCTTGTATTCATCAACTAAACAAAGCAAAATATAAATATAAATACAATACCAAAATTTATTGGAACAAAATGGAAATAGAATTTACAAAAGACATCACCAAGCTTTTCAATCAATTTTGCTTGACCACTAACAACTTTTGCTCGGCCATAATGCTTTATTGGTTCGGCCACAACATGTTTTCTGGTGGAAAAGGTTTTGGTTTGGATCACAAAACTCATGGCTAGCAAGAATGTGGAAGGTTTGGGAGTTTCAAGGTGAAAGGTCAAAAGGCAAGGCTAAAAAGGAGGTTTGGTTGCAACATTTAGGCTCGGCCAAAGGTCAAGTGGGCTCGGCCTTGGTCAGGTACAGGTCTGGTGATGGCTAAAGTGATTGCCAGAGGTGGTGTACTTGCCGGTGGTGGTGGCTAAGGGTGTGGCCGTGGTCAAAAAAATGAAGGGGATGGGAAAAAGTAGGCTCGGCTATGCATTATTGGAAGGGTTTTGCAACTTTTGTGGTGTTTTGTTCATATGGAGGTCACGAACACTACTGGTCAGAGGAGATGGGAGGTGGTTGAAGCCATGGATGATGAGGTGGAAGGTGATGTGGTGGTCGGTGGAGATGGTGGAGGGTATGGCCGAGCAACTTGTAGATGATTCAAGGCAAAAACAATGGAAAAAGAAGAAGAAAAGTAGAAAAATGGAAGAAGCCATTACCTAAAAATATTCCAGAAATGAGTTGCCGTGAAGAATGATGTTGAGAAAGAGTTTCTCACGTGATTAAGCAATGAAATGCATGGCTAAAACTAGAGAAAATGAAAGGCCAAGCAAATAAAAAGACAAGCAAATGAAAAGTCACAAGTTTAAAAGCTTTTTGTCTCTTTGAATTTCCAATTCATTTTAATTCAATATAAACAAATAAAAATCAATTAAACAAAATAAAGTACAAATGAAAATAAATAATTAGTTTTAGGAAAAATAGAAAATAAATAAAGAAATATTTTATTTAATTGAAACTAGAATTAAAAATTGTAAACAAAATACAACTAATATTGGAAAATTACAATTACACTTTTAAAAATGTTTTTAAAAATAAAAATATTGAAATAAAATTTAATTTAAAATAATTGCAAAAATATTGGGTTGTTACACTCTCCTCCACTCAAATCTTTTCGTCCTCGAAAAGAACGAAACAAGGAAAAAAGGAAAACAAGATAGAAAAGCAAATAGTACCTGGAACAAACAATTTCGGATTCGAAGCACGAATGCTCTCCTCCGTCTCCCAAGTACAATCTCGATCATCAGTACTCCACTGTACTTTGACCAGACTAACTTATTTCCTTCTTAGCTGCTTCGTACCTCTGACAATACGATGTGGCTTCCTTTCGACAATCAGATTAGGCTATATATCCAAACTTTCGAGAGCAGAAGGCTTAACAATAAGAGATGGATCATGCAGATAGCGACGAAGATGCGAAACGTGGAATACATTATGCACTCCAGAAAACTTCTCAGGAAAATCCAGGCGATAAGCTAAAGAACCAATCCTCTCCACAATGCGGAAAGGACCAATGAACCTAGGAGAAAGCTTCCCTCTACGACCAAATCGAATGACATTCCTTAAGGGAGAGACCTTAAGGAAAACCAAATCACCAACAGAAAACTCCAAACTCCTCCTACGACGATCAACATACTTCTTCTGCCTATCCTGAGCAACCCTCATCTTCCTCCTAATCTCCTCGACTCTCTCTGAAGCCTCTAAAATCACATTAGGACCAAGAACCAAACGATTACCGGATACAATCCAGCAAGATGGAGATCTACAAGGTCGTCCGTAAAGAGCAGCAAACAGAGACATCTTAATGCTAGCCTGAATTCGAAGATAGAAATGAGATGGATAAAAGATTAAGATAAGATTAAAACAGAAGATTAGCACTACTACAAAACAGGCCATTTGCATCGGTTGTTTACCCCCCTTTTGCATCAGCTCAACAACCGATGCATATGCAACCGATGCAACAGGCTTAACACTTTTGCATCAGTTCTAAAATCGATGCAAAACAGTCCTTTTTGCATCGGTTGTTACTAACAACTGATGCAAAATATCATGGTTGGTTGCTTGGACACAGCCCCCATGTTGCATCGGTTGTAATGAAAACCGATGCAACTAATCCCTCTATTACATCGGTTTTTCATAACAACCGATGCAAACTAATCTCTCTATTGCATCAGCTATTTATACCTGATGCAAAAAAACCATTCTTAGATACCATTATTGCAGTATTCAAATAGACTATATATGTATATTATTAATTATAACAAACAATTATTGCATGCAATATTACTATCATTCAAAATTAAATTTAATAACAAATACATAATCAGATTTAATAATTCTACAAAAGAATGAAAAACATAAATAAATTCCACGGTACATAATCAGACAGTCAGTAGTAAAAAATAAATGCAACCAAAACCACTCATTTCACTCTCCTCCACACACAAACCATCAATCTGCCTACATACATTTACTCCCTGAACCACATACAAATACACACTCAAACATCACCACAGCCTACAACCAGTTCATTAGTAATCATCACCATATCCATCACAAAACTGCACCCACCACCTGTACTTCTTGCAAAACATCTCCCAACAACACATTACTGCTGCTCAACCATCATGTTCACCACAACAACAAACACCATCACATTTCCAACCACATCAAACCACTGCCACTCCTTAAATACCCCATACATCCATCATCTTCCACCACCAGCCTGCCTTCCCTCTGCATACTACACTTCTGCAAACCACAACCTTCAACCAACTTTAAGCAACTACACATAAACACCATAACATTGCTATCATCCCCACATTGCTGCCACCATCTTTTGCAACTGCCCTCTGCATTCACTTCACCACTCCTCTAACCACCTCACTGCCTACCTCCTCCATACAACACTACAATATCCAGCACTACCATTGTCTCCACCTCATCAACCAACAAAACATCAAGCATACTACTGGCACGACCCACTTTCTTCACAGCCCACCATCCTCTGCCTAAACCTCCATTCAACATACAACTGCTCCTCCTCTAACCATTACTGACATTTATCCCACAGCCATTTCAACCTCCTCTAACATACATCTAAATACCCCCAACATTAACCCATTACCTGATCACCAATTACCCATCGCCACTACTTTTGACTGTCATACCAGTATCCAGTCATCCTCATCATTTCACCTATTTTTTCTTTGATGATCTAGATAGCAACCACATCATTTTAGAGTGTAGATAGTCACCACTAACAATCTGGCAACGCAACCAATATACTATTATCATCAATCTAAAGCTTACCTGACCATTGAGTGATGGATTAATAACCGCTCCAAATATTAAATTGGCTGCTGAATCTACAAGGTCATAGATTACTTCTGCTGCTGCATTCACCTGCACGTATGCAAAAATAAAGAAGATGAGAAGTACCCCCTGGACTGACCTTAATCTTTCTTTTTGTGTAATCCAACACGCCCAAGGTTATCATTGGGTCAGCTAATCAAACTAATTCCTTCTAGTATCTATTTTGGTAACATTTTAAACTAATTAAAATAAACATATATTAAAAACTATAAAAAAAATTCATAAACGTACAAACCAAAATATTAAAATTACTTTTTTCCAATGTAGGTTAATAAATTTCCATAATAAGATTATCAGCCTAGTATGTATCATTGTATCAGTCAAAAAATATAATGCATTGTGTGTTTGCAAGGTTGGAACCAAATTTCCACCTCTGCAAAAGAAAAAAATAGAATAGTCACCTGAGCAATAAAAAAGGCACCAACTGTTGATAATGTGGTTCCATTTTTGAACCCTTACACTTTTAAGATGACACTAGAAAAGTCCTGTAGTGATTGGGTCAAACATCTTAAATGAACGCTTGTAATAGAAATGACAAATTTTGTAGCCATGAAGTTAAATGATTATGAAGATCTAAATCCCACGTTTTAATCATCTATGAGAATAATCAAGATAGGATAACAGTTTCAACGTCAAATCAAGTGAAGAGTTCATAATTACCATTTTATACTAAAATCCTAAATAAAATAAAAAGAAGATAGTTCAAATTTGAGAAGTGCCAGGAGTTATCAGTACCATTGGTTTAATTAATTTTGAAATATTAGTTTCCAAATTTACAGCTCAGTCTTCTCCTCTTCATCAATTAATTGAATAGTAAGGTTAAATGTTTAAGAAGTTAAAAGGTTAACGGAACTATTATATGTATATGCACATATTAAATGATTGGAATAGTAATAATGAAAGAGCAATTAACTTGATAAGAAATAAATTAAGTAATAGACAAAATAATAATAATCAAAGGGTAATTAATACAACAGTAAATTAATTACTTGTAATTGATACAACACTAAATTAATTCAACGACTACTCTAATTTTATAGGGAGCAAAGACTACATTTTTCTTTTAACATTAAGCTCCATAATTAATTACCATAGTACTTTATAATCAACCATATTACAATTTGTTGACCATAATATCCAATAATAGAGAGGCAGTGGTATGATTTATGAAATAATGTAAAGCGATCAATTTCCCTGTTTAGTTAAGATGTAATAGAGCCTAATCTTTCATGTTATACATATCACATAGCATTTATAATGCTCAATTGCTTCTTTTCATTTATTTGCTAAAGCAGGCTAAAATTATTACTCCAATGCATAGTGTTACAGGTTATTTGATCCCTCCAAAAATGTTTTATCTGTCTCATCTAAATTCCAAGTAAAGATCAGTTTAAACATTGTAAGTTGCATCTTCAGATAGCAGGTACAAATCACTTTAAAATTTGAAATTTTGATATAATATATATACTGTAAAATAATAGATTGAAGGCACAATACCTTTTCTTCAAAAGGAGATAACATAATAAACTCAGTCAATATTTTCATGCTTGCTTCATCTTTATCCTAGCTTAAGTTCAAGTTCTAGTATAATTCAGTAAGGATTCATAGTCTTCAAATGTCGCAATTCTTCTGGAGGCATCTCATTATTTCCGTGGTACTTCAATTATGCTTGTCGGTGTACAATACTTCATATATTTCTTTGTGTATGCTACTATTTCTCTCATTTACTCGTTTATTTCCAAGTCTCCTTAATTTTTCCCTAATGGAAGTTTTATATTAACTGTAAGTTTCTAAAGCCAGTGCTATAGATCGAGTTAACTCATGTAAATCACCGATATAACTCTATGATAACGAATTCCAAAACAAGGTCAGCCTAACGTACAAGCATAATAATGGATTATTCTTTTGTACTATCTCATAGGTTGAAGGTTCCCCGTTAATCCTACAACACACACACACATCCATGTGTTTTATGAAGAATTTATTAATGATTCTAATAACTAATCATGATATCATGAAGTT
This sequence comes from Allium fistulosum, assembly GCA_030737815.1. Lineage (NCBI taxonomy): Eukaryota > Viridiplantae > Streptophyta > Magnoliopsida > Asparagales > Amaryllidaceae > Allium > Allium fistulosum. The sequence continues at coordinate 1,286,098,075 of CM060901.1, read as the reverse complement.
ATTTCACTTTATACTAAGAAAATTGTATATAGAATTTTCAGGAACAAACTAAAAGTAGCTGCATACAACTCAAAACCATTATTGTTTATAATGAATGAAACTACATTGACCTACGTTAGAGCCTTACCAAAAGTACTCAAGTTTGTTTTCCATGTCAAATAATCACTATAGTAGCTACACATATAGTGATAATGAAAGAGATTCAGAGTCAGTCTACTCGGAACTTTATACAAACACATCAGATAACTCTCAATTGGAACCATATTGTACAGTAATTCCCCTCTTATATGATGCTACAGAACTATCAAGCTGGAACCATATTATACATTATTATCTATATAAAAAATAAAGATGATAGTGACAATAATGAAACCTTATCATTGACATTAGCCTCCTTGAGCCTCTGTGTGTAGATAAACCTTCCAGGAAGCACAATATACTACCGACCACCGACCTGAATTATTTCACATTTTAACTTCAATCCTTACAATTGAGGTCGTAGTCATCAATTAATTATAATTATTGTTTTACAGAAAACCAATGGAAAGGGAAACTAAAATCAGAAAAGGAAATGAAGAAAGCTGTAAGCAGTATAAGAATAATACCATGACGATAACAAATACGTCTTCCCCCTTTGGAATTTCTGCTTCAGCAGCTGCAATCTTACTTGTACCGCCTCTGGAGAATCTGCCTCTGCGACAGAAGAAGAGGAACCAAGAAATGTTTATGGAATCACCCTTATTATCTTCTTCCTTTTAGGAATCGAAAGCAGCGGAAGCAATGATGATGAAAAATTACAGGGGTTAACTTTGATTTCGAGTTTGCTGCCATCTTCACCATTAATTTTTTTTAATTTTTTCTTCTTTTGTTCGATTTTGAAAATGAAAAGAAGGGGAGGCACGATATTATTATTATTTTTATTTTTATTTTTTTGGAGTGGGTTATTGAGGAGGAAGGAATACATTTGTCCAAAGTAAACTTTGGAGCCATTTTTTCATTATTTCCCCCCTAAATTTCATATTGCCATCAACATGTAGTTGCATCGGTTGACTTTAAAACCGATGCGACTAAAACTATTTGCATCGGTTGTTGGTGAGAACTGATGCAAATTTGATTTTTTTATTACCTATTGCTTTCCACGTACCAATTGCATTGGTTATTAAGATACAACTGATGCAAATAGTTCTATTTGCATCAGTTTTTAATTCAACCGATGCAAATGAGGCGAAGCAATATGCACTTTTTGTACTAGTGTAGATTATACTTGATAACTATTGTTATAGGTGAATTCGACAAGATGGAGATGATCTTCCCAAGATCCTCCATAATCAAGCACACAAGCACGAAGAAGATCTTCGAGAATCTGATTCACTCTTTTCGTTTGACCGTCGGTCTGTGGATGGTAAGAAGTGCTCAGATTTAGATGAGTACCCAAAGATTCCTGAAAAGCTTTCCAAAACTGACTAGTAAAGATAGAATCACGATCACAAATAATACTGAGAGGGACACCATGGAGACGAACAATCTCCCTCATGTAGATCTCAGACAAACTAGAAGCAGAACGGGTATACTTGACCGGAATGAAATGAGCTGACTTGGTCAATCTATCCACAATAACCCAGATACTCTCATTACCCCTCCTAGTCCTCGGTAATCCATCAATGAAATCCATAGAAACTTTTTCCCACTTCCAATTGGGAACCTCAAGGGGCTGCAACAAACCAGGGTCTTATGATGATCTGCCTTAACTTGTTGACAAGTCGCACACCTACTAACAAAGATGGAGATATCTCGCCTCATACCCTTCCACCAATACAACCTCTTCATATCCTGATACATCTTGGTCACTCCCGGATGAATAGAAAGTCTGGATCGATGATTTTCCCGAAGTAACTCCTGTCTCAATCCATCAACATTCGGGACACAAATCCTATTATTAATCCTCAAAATACCTCTATCATCAATCTGAGCACCACTGCCATCAAGACTACTACTACCAACCCTACTACGAACACTCTCCTGCATCAATCTAAGCATCTCATCCTCATCCTGCTTAGCCATGATACGATCCAAAAGAGAAGAAGAAACAACAAGCTGACACAACATAGCCTTCTTCCGACTCAAAGCATCTGCCACAACATTAGCTTTCCCAGGGGTATAGTTGATGTCGAGGTCATAAGAAGCAAGGAACTCTAACCACCTAACTTGTCTCTAATTCAAATCCTTCTGAGTGAAAATATACCTCAAAGATTGATGTCAGTGAAGAGCTCAAACTTAGTACCCAAAAGATGATGCCTCCAAAGCTTCAAAGCAAAGACAACAGCAAGCAACTCTAAATCATGAGCAACATAATTGGCTTCATGGGTCTTCAACTGATGACTAGCATAAGCAATGACCTTCCCATCCTGCATCAGAACGGCTCCCAAACCTTCACGACAAGCATCAACGTATACTATTAATCCCTCATTTCCATTTGGAACGGTAAGAACTGGTGCAGAAGTAAGCTTGTGCTTTAACTCCTTGAATGCAGCTTTACACTCATCACTCCAAATATACTTTGCATTCTTACGAGTCAAAGCAGTGAGAGGTGCAGCAATTCAAGCAAAATTCTCAATGAATCTCTGGTAATAACCGACAAGGCCCAGAAAACTACGGATATCAGTTGGAGTCCTAGGAGTTTCCCAATCCTGCACAGAATAGGGATAAATAAGGACAATTGGAAAGATAGAATAAATTGAATGAAACAAGGAAAGAGAAGGAAAAAAAGACTTACATTGATCGCAGCGATCTTGACTGGATCAACAGAAACTCCATTACCAGAAACAATATGTCCAAGGAATCAGACTTCATCCTTCCAGAAATGGCATTTACAAAATTTTGCCTTCAACTGATGATTTCTAAGAGTCTCAAGAACAAATTTCAAATGCGACTCATGTTCTTCCTCAGACTTAGAGAAAATGAGAATATCATCAACAAAGACTAGAAAAATTTTATTAAGCACATCACGAAAAACACGATTCATCAAATCAACAAAGAAAGTAGGAGCATTAGTCAAACTGAAAGGCATGACTAACCATTCAAAGAACCCATTCTCAGTATGGAAAGCAGTCTTGGGAATACTTTCCTCAGCAACTCTGAGCTGGTGGAAACCTGTGGCAAGATCAAGCTGAGAGAAAACAGTAGCACCATAAAGCTGATCAAAGATATCATTGATGCAAGGCATTGGATATCTGTTTTTCATAGTGAGCTTGTTCAGCTCCCTATAATCAACACACATCCGGAGAGAACCATCGGACTTGGTGAAGAAAACCACCGCTGCTCCCCATTCTGAATGGCTAGGTCTGATCAGACCTTTGGAGAACAAGTCCTCAATTTGCTTTCCCAACTCAACCTTCTCGCGGGGTGCCATTCTTCTAGGAGGAAGAACTATAGGTCGAGCTCCAGGAATAAGATCAATACGGAAATCGATTTCCCGCTCAGGGGGTAAAGCAGTGAATTCACCAAATACATCGGGATAAAGTTTGACCACATGAGTCGACTGAAGATTAACAGGAGAAGAATCCAAAGAATAAATAAAGTTGCCAGCATAATCATGAGGCATACGACACTGAATAACCAAAGGATTACCCCGATCATCCTCAAGAGAAACAATTCGGGATTTACAAGAGATTTGAGCATCATGCCTCTTAACCAATCACCTCCAAGCAAAAAATCAAAAGCATCGAAACCAAGAACATAGAAATCACCAGAAAATTTATGGCCAGAATAGAAGAGTCTCACATGCTTACAAATCCTATTAAGGTTCGCGGGACCACCAATAGGATTTTTAACACACAAAGATGCAACAGCAAACACAGGAGAAAGAAGATGCTCAAACTTATCACAAAGATCCACATAAATAAAACTGTGCGAAGCTCCAGTATCAAATAAAACACGAACATGATGCTTAAATAAAGAAAAGGTGCCCTGAAGTGTACCTTGGTAATCACTAGGAGCAGGAGCAGGTGGAGCAGGTGGAGCAGGTGAAGAAGCAGAGGTAACAGCAAAAATACCAAACGACTTGCCCTTCTGATACAAAGGACAATCATTCTTGAAATGACCAGGCTGTAGACAGACATGACAGAGGTTGTTCCTGGTACTCTGAGGTGGAGGAACAGTAGCACCAACTGAAGTAGGTCAACTATTTGCATAGTGTCCCTTCTGATCACACTTGAAACAGGTAATGGTAGATAGGTCGATAGGGTGCCTCTGAGAAGGAGAAGATGAAGATCCCAAACCCGGATGCTTGAGCCAATTCTTCTTCTGCTGATGGAAATTTGGCTTTCTCTTCTTAGAGTTAGCAGAGGAAGACTGAGATGAAGGAGCACTAGCAACAGCAGGACCCTTGGAAGTAGGGTTCTCATAACGAATAGCCATATCCATAAGCTTGGTGAAAGTGCCATGAACATGAGAAATGAGACGATCATAGAACTCTGGGCGAGCTCCAGCTATGAACTTTTCATTCTTCTTAAGTTGGGTGTCAATAAGGCCAGGACCATACTTGGAAAGTTCGTTGAACTTCCGCTCATACTCAGAAAAGGACAAGGTACCCTGCTTGAGATCTATAAACTCACGATAAAGCTGAGATTTCCCGGCTTCGAGCATCCATTTTGCCACAAAAGCCTCCCCGGAAAGAAGATACAGAAACAAAACTTAAGATAGATTCAAAAGAAAGGAAATGGGGACAAAATTCAAGATAACACAAAGGATACCTAAACTGCTCCCAGGAAATATCACCCTCGTTAGTGTGAGCTGTAACAGACTCCCACCAATCTAAGGCTGACTCTTGCAGCTACCAGGCTGCTAACTAACGCTTCTGGGCATCAGAAATCTCGAGACCGGTAAAGATCATCTCTAAACTCCGTAACCATTGCTGGGCTTCGATAATGCTCTCTGAACCTGTAAACTTGGTACCACCAAGATAAGAGAATTCCTTACAGAGAACAGTAAACCTAACAGGTGCAGCAGGTTGAGGAGCTGGGGCAATACCACGACCCCTACCTCGGGCATTTCCACGATTTATCCTGAAAAATCAAGAATGAATTTTAGGACAAAGGTAACGAGAAGACAAAGATAAGATAAGATAAGATAAGACAAGATAAAATCATTTGGATGAATATCCTAATGAAAGAAAATACTACCAAGGTAGATACGAAAGGAAGGAAGTTTAGAAAATTGCTTTTTAAAACAAGAAAAATTTATATCAAAATAATCTTTGAAAAATCCTTTGAAAAATCATTTTATACTTTGAAAATACGTTCTCTGACAAAGAAATGATTCTGAGGTTGATTTCACTCATTCTAGGGTATTTCTACCCTATCTCTAATGAGTTTTTGCTCCATAGGCTAAGGTTTGCCTAAAAAACCAAACTCTGATACCAAATGTAACGACCCACTATTTTGGACCATTCAAATCGACAATAATCCACACATGTCAGACTTGAACAGATTTTAATAAAATTTGGAGCAAATAAAACCAATCACAGAATCACAAACACAGAATATTTGAATAACTCGCAGTGGAAAATAAAATAAATAGTGGTTCATGAAGCCACTACAATACAAAGTCTCAAAACAGATTCAAAATACATAGTCTGAAAAACAGATACAACAGAAGTATGAATACATAAGAATAGTAGAAATCCCAAATACATATGTCTCTATTACAAAGCTGACATAGAAATACTGAATGGAAATAGATAGCAACCAAATAAAAGATGATCTCCAGCAGTCCTAGCTTCAGATGGTGAGATCCAAAGCTAATACTCAGGCTGACCCGAGCGTAAATAAAACACAAACACTTGAGTCAGGACATACATACTTATACAATGTAAACCAACTTAAGTGAACTGTAATAAAAGGCACAAGTAACTTAAAGAATGCTTGGGATCGCCCATTCTTTAAGGATCCGTTAAACTATCTACTATGTAGTAATATTCGCTATTATAATAATGTCTAATTATAAAATAAACTTACTTTTTAATAGCGTCAAGGGGTTACCCATATAGCTCTTAACACGTAATAGTACCGATAGTCTATCCAGTATTAGCATACACCCAGATCGGGGGCAACCCTCAATACTCCATAGGCTACGGGAGAAAACTAATCTCATAGTAAAGCTCGATATGGTAGGTGACACGGTACAACTAGGCAATGCCAGGGTAGATATACCAATTACGCATCCGGGCTGGTGGAAACGCATAGCAGCCACTACCGCCCACCTCGAGCCACACTCCCAAAATCAAGGGGTGCACCCAATCAATCACAAAAGTAATAGAATGGTATCGAAGAAGTGTATCCAATCAGAGGTGCTACCTCATTGGCCCGTCAATCGCTCCTGTTTTAGCCACCTTATGCCAACTCACGGGAGTTGGGTCCACGTAAATATACCTTTAGGATCATCGCCACCATCCCACTTCATTCTGGAAACTCCACCGCGTACATAGTTGTTAAAGTGGTTTTCGGTATCGACAGAGAGTATGTCCATATCCGATCCCGGTCTCTTTAACAACCAATCGTTATTATAACCCGTGGTTATAAATTTCAAAAATAGTTTATATTTCAAATCAAAATACTTCATTTAAACCATTTAAAAGTAAAGTCAATGTTCTTTCAAATCAAATATTCAATTCCCAAAAATTTAGCACTTTTAAAGCTTGTTTATTTAGTTAAATACGTCAAAACATTGAAATTTCAGCATTCGCAGCACTTAGAAAATTCTGTGGTAAGTTATATTTGAAAACAATTCATTTCAGCAAAGACAACATTTAAAACTGCTGTAGTAGTTCGGTTACATTTGAAAACAATTCATTTCATCAAAGACAGCATTTAAAACTGCCGTAGTAGTTCAGTTACATTTGAAAACCTCATTTCAGCAAACTGCAGCACTTATCAAGTGCTACTGTAGCTCTTTTATTAGTTTCGGTTCTTAGTTTTTATTCAGCAACTACAGCACTTACCAAGTGCTGCAGTAGCCCTTAGTTCATTTGCATCAACCACAACACTTACAAAGTGCTGTAGTATCATTTACTTCAGATTTTAAGTCAATTTCAGAAATGATAGCATTTCTGAAGTGCTACTAATTCAATTTCCAGATTTAATAATAAAATTTCAGAAACAATTAAACTTCAATTTTAACCATTTTAACTTATAAAAATCATATTTTTCCACTTCAAAAATGTTCATTTAATTACCCTTTAACTTATGATTTTATAAAGAATTTTATTACAATAAAATCAAATTTTCCAATAATTTCACTTATTAAATTCAAGTGTAAAATTTTCCCATTCTTTGCATTTTTTTAACAATTAACTCAACACTTAAATTTACATTACCATTTCAAAAATAAACTTAATTTCCATTTTTTTTCTTTACTTAAACTTTCATTTTAAACCAAATCACAAATTTCCAAATTAAGTTATATTTCAAATTACAATTTAATCATTTATTTATTTAACATTTTTAACTTATAGAAAAATCACTAACCCTTTTTTTTAATCATTTGAAATTCAATTTAAATCAAATTATCATATTTTTACATTTTAAAATACTTAAAAATTTCCAGAAAATATATATAAAATAACCACAGGTCTGTATAATATTTTCTAACCAAAGTCAAGTGATACGGATAATATATCATTTCAATCCATAATTTACAAAGAAAAATCCGGGTTCTATCATTTCAAACCCGCAATCCCAACTCAATAAAAATAAATAAAAATCACCAAGGCCTATTATTTCAGCCCATAATGATTTTTCCCTTTTCTAAAGTCCGTTCGGGTATGTATCATTTCAACCCATAGTGATTCTATTCTACAGGGAACTTGCAGTGTGAGAAACAGTATAAAATAAACAATATAACAGAATATAACATAGCAGATGATGTGACAAGTTTATAACAGGGTTTAACATCATATAATTTACATCACAGGCAAGTATAACGTGATATAATAGTTTCTACACATTCACTTGTTGTCACTTCACAAATTATATAAGTATAAATGTCATGTGTGAATACTCACCTTTTTACGCTGGAGTTAGCAAATCAAACACACAAACAAAAATCCAAAAAGCACGATAGCACGACTTTTGATTTGAGTGGAGAGATAGCCAAGATATTAATCTTGTATTCATCAACAAAACAAAGCAAAATATAAATATAAATACAATACCAAAATTTATTGGAACAAAATGGAAATAGAATTTACAAAAGACATCACCAAGCTTTTCAATCAATTTTGCTTGACCACTAACAACTTTTGCTCGGCCATAATGCTTTAATGGTTCGGCCACGACATGTTTTTAGGTGGAAAAGGTTCTGGTTTGGATCACAAAACTCACGGCTAGCAAGAATGTGGAAGGTTTGGGAGTTTCAAGGTGGAAGGTCAAAAGGCAAGGCTAAAAAGGAGGTTTGGTTGCAACATTTAGGCTCGGCCAAAGGTCAAGTGGGCTCGGCCTTGGTTAGGTATAGGTCTGGTGATGGCTGAAGTGATGGCCAGAGGTGGTGTACTTGCTGGTGGTGGTGGCTAAGGGTGTGGCCGTGGTCAAAAAAATGAAGGGGATGGGAAAAAGTAGGCTCGGCTATGCATTATTGGAAGGGTTTTGCAACTTTTGTGGTGTTTTGTTCATATGGAGGTCACGGCCACTACTGGTCAGAGGAGATGGGAGGTGGTTGAAGCTATGGATGATGAGGAGGAAGGTGATGTGGTGGTCGGTGGAGATGGTGGAGGGTATGGCCGAGCAACTTGTAGATGATTCAAGGCAAAAACAATGGAAAAAGAAGAAGAAAAGTAGAAAAATGGAAGAAGCCATTACCTAAAAATATTCCAGAAATGAGTTGCCGTGAAGAATGATGTTGAGAAAGAGTTTCTCACGTGATTAAGCAATGAAATGCACGGCTAAAACTAGAGAAAATGAAAGGCCAAGCAAATGAAAAGACAAGCAAATGAAAAGTCACAAGTTTAAAAGCTTTTTGTCTCTTTGAATTTCCAATTCATTTTAATTCAATATAAACAAATAAAAATCAATTAAACAAAATAAAAGTTAAAACAAAATAAAGTAGAATGAAAATAAATAATTAGTCTTAGGAAAAATAGAAAATAAATAAAGAAATACTTTATTTAATTGAAACTAGAATTAAAAATTGTAAACAAAATACAACTAATATTGGAAAATTACAATTACACTTTTAAAAATGTTTTTAAAAATAGAAATATTGAAATAAAATTTAATTTAAAATAATTGCAAAAATATTGGGTTGTTACAATAGGGATGGTCTTAATCCCTGTACATAAATACCATACTGAAAAGGTTAAGTATGGAGAATTACAGGCGCAGAAATGTTCCGATGCAATCTGGAATCATCTTTTTCAAGAAGGATGCTCCTCATACTGACAAGGAGAAGCGGTGTAATAAAAGGATACCGTATGCATTTACAATCAGTTCCATAATATATGTTATGCTATTTACCAAACCGGATGTGGCTTATGCATTAGGATGCATAAGTCGGTACCAGTTTAATCTTGGTGAAAAGCATTGGACTATTGTAAAATGCATGCTTAAGTATTTGAGAAATACTAAGGAATTATTCCTTATATACGATAATGAAGACCTCCTTATGAAGGGCATACAATTTCTAGCTTTCAGAATGATACCAATGGTAGTAAGAATGTATCCAAGTATGTTTTTACTTTAAACGGCGGGGGTTGTTAATTGGAAAAGTTCTAAGCAAGAAATAGTATCTGACTTAATGATGAAGGCCAAATACATCGCCCTCAATGAATTAGTAAAAGAAGCATGTGCAAATTTATGGCTGAACTATGAGTGATTTCGAACAATGAAAATCCAATGAGATTATTTTGTGACAACAATGCTTCGATGCAAATCACAAAGGAATCAAGAGCTCATAAGAAGTCAAGGTGCATTCTTCTTAAGTTCTACCTTATTAGAGAGTTTGTCGCTAATAAAGAAGTTGTGGTTGATAGAGTAAATACCAAGGACAACATAGCAAATCCATTTACATAGGGACTAGCTCGATTGGTTCTCAGCAACTAATTGGAAGAATGGGATTGAGATTCCATAATTGGCCCCAAGTGCAAGTGTGAGATTAATATAGTTTGGTGTATGTCCTAGAGGAAATTCTATAATTTATTGTAAATTAATAACTCTGTCTCAAAATCTCATCGAAATAAAAGGTGTTTTTATTTCTATTGTATACATGTCATATTATGATATGTTAATTATTTAATTAATTTAAGCATATTAAAAAGAAAATCCTTAAATGGTATATTATGTGATAATAATTATAAATTGTGGTAATCGTAAGAAATTTATCACATTAAAAAATAACATATTATTTTAAATATTTATAATCAAGATGTTTTGAGACAAGATATTGATACATCTGTTGAGACCAGAGTACATAAATGTTGCATAATTTATTACTCATGGTTGCTGCGAGACCAAGGGGTTACATACTGATAGTTATTGGATAGTCATCGAATAACTCACTCGAGAATTTTTTGTTGGTTAATATAACTAACATGAAGTAGGATATCTTGAAGTGATGATATTACACAATTCTATCAACTAAAGAATAATGCCGAACTTCAATATCGATACTCCACTTTGATTATAGTTAAATGATGACATGGCATCTATCGAATGACTATAGTTGGGTCTAAGTTGAAGCATTAGAAGTGAAACACTATTCAATAGAGAATCTGTCTCCTCAGTTATATGAGGTTAGTATTACGGTCAAATGATGTCAACTCCAAGTCAAAGTCTATGTCCAATGCAGTACATCAATAATAAATATTATTATTGAACCAAGGACTTTGCGTTTTGACTCAGTAGGTTGAATGTGGGCGATATTGGAATTTTGACCAAAACCAAATTCCGTAAGTCCTAGGTGATATAGTTTTGATGAAGAAAATTGGTGTAAATAATCTCACTCCTGGGTACCGCTTAAAATAGTAAAATTGGAATTTTCAAAATATGCAGACTATAATTTAGCCAAACTATCACATTATTAGCTAAAGTGATGTGTCAATGTTAATATTCGAATTATTCAATATTAGTCGCTGGCTGAATTTATATCTTTTATTTGCACAATCATAATGATGAATACTCCAAAAAATCACTTGATTTAATTAATTAATATTTATGAAATTTTAATTATTAAATTTCATTTGATTTGTTTAAATGTTGTTAGTATTTATAATGTGTATATAAAAGTTATATATGTACGTATCAATACACGATATCGATAAATATTTAAATTTGATTTAAAGTGGGTTTGAAAATAATTGAAGGCCCATAAAGCCTCATGTGATGGCCAACTATAGGAGCTAGGGGGAGGTGATTTAAGTGTTCAAATACTGATTTGAAATGGCAAAAAAGACCGAGTAAAGAAAGGAGAAAAGGTCTCCCCTTTTTCCTCTACCTAGATGCCTACTTAAACACTTCATTCTCATTCATTTGGTGATTCCTCTTCTACCTCATTCTAGCCGCAAGTATCAAGGATAATAGCCATTCATTTCCCAAGAAATTTCAATATAAAATCAGTTAAATTAAAAGGTAATGTTCATCTTTTGATCGTTGCAATTTCTAGAGGTGGTTCGATCGGAAGAAGGAATTGATTCTTCATTCAAGGTGCATTTCATAGGCTACATCTTAAGGTAATCTTTTCAATTTTTTTTATCATTTATATATACATCATTTGATTATGTAGATTATATATATATATATATATATATGCTATAACGAATTTATATGTGCCTATATTGTTAATTTAATTTGTATGTTCAATTGTCTAAATTTTAAAAACATGAAAACATCATTAGAATACATATATCATTTTTGCCATATGTTAAGTAATTAAATATTTATTTTCAAAATTTAGAACTAAATTTAGTTAGCTTTAATAATTTTATAATGTGATAAATGTAATTATATAAATATAAAATAGATATATGTTACATATATTAAATTGTTTAAATTATTTAAAATTGTTTTATAAATACAAATATACTTTTGGATTTTATATAAAAAATTATATCAAATCTGTACAGATTTGATATATAAAAAATATAAAACCTTTTTGGTCAGAAAAAAAATTATATACATATGCATATAAATATTTAATAATTTATACATAAACTAATATAGTTTAAATTAAAATATAAAACATATGTATATGTACATTTTAAATCTTAAATTTAATTTTTTTAATTTTATATATAGTATTCGTCCATTATTGACTATTGCTATCTATTGATGTCAATTTGTGTGTGTGTGTATATATATATAATTGAAATAACCATCTATTTCTAGGAGAGTAGAACTTGTTCATTCAATCATTATCCCTTAGATTTTTTTATTGGTCGATGATTTACCAAATTCCAGTGGCTTCTATTAGGAAAATTAATAAAATGTGTGCAGATATTTCTAGAACGGGAAACATCATAAAATAGCGTGGGATGTGATCTGTAGACCTTAGTAAAAAGGTGGTATATGTCTGATTTTTTTATTGAGCTTAGAAAAGCAATAGGTATGAAACTTTTATGACATTTTTCAATTAAAAACAATATGCGGTAAAAATGGCTCAATAACAAATACTGCTTAAATAAAAAAAAATTGACTATGAATATTGATAAGAATAGCTCTTCTACTTGGAAAACTATTCTTAAAGCTAGAGAGAAAGGTATACTTTACATTAGAAGAGTTATTTCAAATGGAGAGTCTACTTCATTATGATTGAACCATGGATTAATGATAAACCGATGGTAGATTTGCTTGGTTAGGATAGGGTGAAACTAATGGGATAGCTAACCACAAAAAAAGCAATATAATTCGAAACAATCAATTAGATCCATCAATATTTAGATAAACTAGAGAACTCGAGGTATTAATTAATTAAGTCACTATTTGTGAAAATAGTAGAGTGATTATTAGGAATGGGATAAAGGCAAATTCACTTTTAAAGATGCTTAGGAAAAATTAAGAACTCATTATGATATTCAACCATGAGAAAATGTTATTTAACACAATATTAATAGTCGTAAGATGACTTTTGGTGCTTGTCAGGCATTTTTGGGTAAACTCAATGCCAAAGACAAACCATCACTTTGGGAAAATCCTATTTATCTATAATGCATTCTATATGAGATAAATAATGAAAATCTTTTTCTAAAATGTAATTTTAGTGCTATCATTTGGGCTAGAATTCGTCTTAATATCAAATTTCCTTCACATAGTTCCCTAATCATGTTGGACGAACTAAATGATATAAGTAATAATTTCAAGCTCAAAGATTAGACATAAGATTTAGCTAGATGTTGTTTTGTTATTTCTATATACTATATATGGCAAGAAAGAAACTATCGTATATCTTAAGAAGGTGGGGTATTAACTTAAGGGATGAAGGCTTAGCTTCAACATCTACTGCGTTGCCAAAACTTAATTGATTCGAGATCGTAGGGAATTTGTAATTTCAAAACACTACTTATTGCCGCATTGATCTTGCATTACGACTATGAGGGGATGAATTTCTGATCTATCGCCTATAAATGAACATTAATTGCAGCGAATTTTAAGGCAGTAAGCATTTGAAGAAGGTGAAGTTAGGGTTATTATTTGGAAAAGTAGCACTAGTTTTGATTATTTTAAGCAGTTTACTTATATTTCCTTTTTTAATACTATCGTATATTCTATTACTATGTACTTATGAGATCTTTTTTGTGTATATCAATAAAGTATTGTACTCCATTTCCTTGCACAATACTACACTGGTAATGTAGAGGTTTTTAATGAGGTGGTAGTGACAATTTTTAATATATATACATATTATTTGTAATTCTTAATTTAAAATTTATAAACAGATATTTATTTAAGAATATATCTAATTTTGAACTTAATACAAGATTTTTAAGATATTAATTCAAAATATTTTGAATTTGTCAAAACCATTTTAATAAAATATACAATTATATATATATATATATATATAATTTCAAAATAAACTTATGGACAACAAAGACATATGTAAAGGGACAAGTGTGTATGTTGTGATGTAAATTCCAATACCTATAAACGTACACATTAACCATGCACTATATTATTAGTTGCATGTGCATTATACAATGAGTATATTTGGATATACTCAAATTCAATTTCAAATTTAAATTCAAATTTAGTCTGCTATTTAATTAACCTAATAATTTGAATAAAATGAGATTTTATTTAAGTGATATTTTAGATTGGTTCTAATATCAAACTAGACTTCATATGCCCAACAAAGATCCAATATGGTAAAATCATTAAAATGCACTCATTTAACCCACTTCGACCTGCCTGGTTCATTCATATACAATATGTGATTATTTCCTTTAAATGAACAAGGAATTGTAGATGTTATGTACAGACCCCTATTTATTAAGTTTACCATGGACAATTAATAATATTGTAGAATGATTAGAATTGACTAAAACAAGTTTCGAATATTTAAGTAGGAAACCCTGAAATAATAAGGGTAGAATTGGACTTCAGTAATGTCTTACTAGTATGATATCATCATATGCTTAGGGATATTTTCTCTCTTACTAGACTTATGTCTGATCCCCTCTATATTCCCATTTTTCCTATATGTGATAGGCTGATAGCAAATAGGGGACACTGGGCGTTCAATAGAGAAATGTAGGCATTGAAGTTTCATAGTTATCTACCTTTATGTTATTTCTCTATTTCATATTTATTTCATGTAAAAATATAAAATATATAGTATGGTTTTGGGATCATGTAACAACATTTACGGTTACTTTGGAAAGTAATTCTGATATTGATTTTTAGAAGTTCTATTATATTTTATTCCTTTTGCCATGAGTGCGGAAAGTGTAGATAAAGTACCAGCTATGTGTGTTGTTATTTCACCTTATTTACCCTAACAAACTATTTTTATGGTCTATGAGATTTTTTCATCGATTTGGATGTAGAATTTAGAGGGCAGTGAAAGGCGGGTTGGTACACTTGGTATCAGAACTTAGGTTACCCTATTCGTATAGGTTAAAAGCTTATTGAGAAAGCGTATATGTATTTTTATATAGAAATAAATAAGAAAAATAAAAGTAAATATGCACACAACACTTTATTTTCCAACTATATTTACTATCTTGTGAAATTGCAAATGAATCCCATCTGCATATAGTTGAGATGGGTAACAATATCGGAGCATGTGCAGATGATACAACCATGAAGATTTCTGGCATGAACATTCCACTTTGGATCCGCATGTATCTTCAGGCTAGAGCATAAGCCAATGATAATCTAGAAGTGCATATCCAATCGGCACAAGGAGTAGGCAGCCAATGATAATCCAGAAGCGCATATCCAATAGGCACAAGGAGTAGGCCTTGCAAATCCACCTGCCTTGGACTTTGCTAAGCCATGCAGAGACTTTATTAGCATGGGTAGAAAGCCTTATGTAGGGGTTGTGTCTTTTGTGGATACAAAGGTGTGGCTACATACATGTGAGAGGATATTTACTATGTTGGGACGTAAAGAAGCTATTCAAAGACAGCTTGCTTCTTGGCATTTGCAAGGAGATGCATTTCATTAGTGGGATATAATGGTGGCTGAGGCTGATGATGATAAGATGTCATTAGTGAGATATAATGGAGCTGCATATGATGTCAAGATTCAGTATACTCCCGGAAAAGGGAATCATGTAGCTGATGCTCTTAGCCGCAAGCATCTTGCAATTGTTTCTATGATGATGCTAGAGTGGAAGGATTTAGAGACTTTATCTATCTGTGATATCCAAGATAGAAGCCCAGATTTGAGATCAGATTTGGTGCTCACTAGTTTAGAAGTGTGTCCATCTATATTAGAAGGTATAACAGATGCTCAGAATCAGAATTCCTCTCTGATTGATATTTTCCAGTTGTGTTATAGTGGCAGTTAGGAAGTGACCGAGTATACAGTTGATAGTAGAGGTTATCTTTGGAGGCATGGTAGGCTAGTAGTCCCTGATACTGATACACTCCGTAAGGATATCATGGAGAATTGTCATCGATCTAGATATACTATCCACCTAGGAAGCAGCAAGATGTATGATGATATGAAGAGGATGTATTTCTGGGAGGGGATGAAGCATGATATGGGGAATTTTGTGAAGCATTGCATAATGTGTCAGCTTGTTAAAGATGAACATCAGAGAACTAGTGGACTTCTACAGCCGTCAGAGGTTCCATTATGGAAGTGGGATCAGGTAAACGTGAGCTTAGATTTTAATGAGTTCATATTTATTTCCAATATAAATTGATTTGGTAATTTCAATTACAGGTATCCATGGATTTTGTAGATGGATTACCTCATTCGAGGAGCAGACATGATAGTCTTTGGGTAATTGTTGATAGGTTGACTAAATCGGCTCATTTTATTCCAGTAAAGTCAACCAGAACAGCTTCTTATCTGGCAAAGCTGTATATTAAAGAAGTGGTCAAGCTTCATGGTGTTCCCAGTGCCATTGTGAGTGACCGAGATCCATTATTCACCAGCAGATTCTGGGAAAGTCTTCAGATTGCATTGGGTACTAAGCTGAATCTAAGTACTGCCTATCATTCTCAAACGGATGGTCAAACGGAGCGAGTTAATAAAGTTTTGAGGATTTGCTTCATGCTTGCATATTAGATTTTGGAGGTAGTTGGATTGATCATATCTGTTTAGTAGAATTTTCGTACAATAACAACTTTCAGTCAAGTATCGGTATGGCTCCTTTCGAAGCACTATATGGAAGACCATGTCGTTCTCCATCTTGTTGGTTAGAGTCGTGAGATAGATATGTACTCGGGCTAGATTTTATTAGAGAAGCTTCAAAGAAAATAGAAATTATCAGCAGAGAAAGAAGGAAGCGTAGAGCAGACAGAAGTCCTATGCGGATCAGAGGAGAAAGGACTTAGAGTTTGCTGTTGGAGATCTTGTTTTTATACGAGTATCTCCACTGAAAGGAGTAATGCGATTCAATAGTTCCGGGAAATTAGCTCCACGATTTATTGGACTATATCCTATTATTAAGCGCATTGATACTGTGGCATATCGGGTTGTTCTACCTGATCATCTACCCGGAATACAGGATGTATTCCATGTATCTCAGCTCCGCAAATGTCTTAGAGATTCTGAGTCAGTTTTGAGCCTTTGCAGATAGAGGAACTTGAGAATTCTTTGGATTTGACTTAAGCTCAAATGCCAGTGCAGATAGTGGCAACAGAAGTCAAACGGATCAGAAACAAGGAGTTTCCGCTAGTAAAGGTGCAATGGTCCGGGAATCCTAAGGATTATACTTGGGAAACTCGTTAGTATATGCAGTGAATTCATCCCGAGTTATTTTCTGAGGCATGAGTCTGGTAAATTCTTTTCTCTCTTTTATAATTTGTTAAATATTAATTAGATTAATTATTCATGTAAGAGATTCCTTCTAAATAGGAATTTTTGAGGATGCAATTTTCTTAAGGGAGGGAGTCTGTAACAACCCGATTAATAATTGTCTAATTAATAATTGATTAATAAATTCTAATCGTTAATTTAAAGAGTTAAATTGAGAAGTAAATTTAATTTGGATAATTGGTTTGAAATTTATCTATTTTAAAAGAAAATTTCAATTAAAAAAAATTTATGATATAATTTGTGTTAATTTGTCCATTGAGAGTTTTAGGAATTCTAGTCGATGCGTTTGTCCAACGTTATCGATAGGGGTTCCTAAAACACTACAACGAGACATTTCAACACCGGGATATGGAAAGAATAATTAAAATTTAATGTTTATTTTATTTTTATTTAAGTTGGTTTTGGATTTTGGCAAAATGTAATAATATTATCTAATTTAAGATTTTTAATAAAGTGAAATGGATCTTTATCCCAATTCGGTTCATCTCTTTTCTTTTTGAATTCTAGGTGAGATAATAATCTCACACTACTATATCTATGATCTGAGATAATTTACTGTTCCAAATTGGATAATTCGATCAGTAAAAATAAAATAAAATTTTATTTAGTATAACTTAAGTTTTGGGAATTGGTACTGTTTAATTGAACTGAGCAAACATGTGTTGATCAGTTTGATCTTAAGTTTTTAAATTTCCTTATGAGTTTGCTCTGTCACTTGAGCACGTTTCGTACCTCCCTGCCTCCATGCTTTGTCACTTGAGCACGTCTAAATTCTTTCTTTACGTTTGTACACGTTAGTTTAGATTTTTATTTGCAAGCTACATCAAATATTAAATTGAATATAAAAGGACATGTCTTTCATTGTCCTTGTTACGAAGACAAGTCAAAAGTCAAACCTTACATTTAATAGTGTACGTGCCTGCCATATATATATTTGTGGCTGTTATAAAAATTTGTTCACTTTAACTTATACCAATGCATGTAAAAATGTAGACACGCGTGACTTGAAGTAAGAATAGATTTTTGCTTTGATTTATACGTCATTCTTTTTTTTTCTTGCCTTAAAATTTTTGTCCTTGTCATGTTGCGTTTGAGCATATATCCATATCCTTTATTTTTATTTTATTACTTTACAATTGACATAACTAAGCAAGCATTTTTGCTTTGATAGGCATGCATTGCCTGTGCATGTTTTCATTTTTATAACTTTGCTAATAAAACTTAAACTAGTGCATGTTCATGCCTTCTAATTTGTACATGTAATTATTATGTAACTTGACTTTATTCATCTTTTGGTAGTTTAATTTCACCTTAAAAATATATAGTCTAGAACTATTACAAAGGATTTTCATTTTTCACATACTTGATTATGTAGCCTGACACTTTTCAAACACATAGTATTACATACATACATACATACATATATATATATACATACATACATATATATATATACACATATATATATATAGTTCGAATTGACTTGAATGCATTGTTCATTTGTGTAGCATACTTATACATTTTTTGAGATGTCTCTTTTAATAAAATATCTTATGATAAAGTGCTACTAAAAAAAAGTAGTGATAAATTTTATTATGAGTTTGGGATTTTGTTGGAATTTTTGTGATTTTCTATGAAACAAAGACTTTTAATAAACGATTGAATTGTCAGACTGTTATGGGACATTTCGTACAATTCTTTCGCTTATTATTATAATTTGTTAAATAGAGTTTGAGTGGAATTTACTAGCTTTCAGTAAATACTAGAATTTCACCTTTTGGTATGGGATAATTAGTTATATTCTAGTGATTACTAGAGTGAAAGTGAGCTACACTTAGAGTTATATTAGCTTAGGGTGTTCGGATTTTTGGCTGATAGATCCCTGAGAGACGATAACTCATTTTTATCGACCTGAGAGTCGATACGTTCTTAGATTTGGGGTAGGTAAACCTATTTCTTTTAGTTAGGTTTGTTATGGTATGACACGGCTGCCTTTTCCTATTTTTGGGCAGGTGTTATATGCAGGCCTAACAGTTTATTTTACAACTGGACAATGTTTACCTATTTATTTTCGTTAGGTAAATTCACATAGTTTTGTCATAAACATGACTACCTATTTCTTACCGTTAGGAGTCGGGGTTTTTACCTGATAGTCTATTTCTTTTCGTTAGACTATTGCGCTATGTGGCGGGATTTATTTCTTTTAGTTAGGACCCATGTCGCACTGTATCACATTGATAGTTAACTACCATTATTATTTCATTAGTGGTGATTATTTCTTCAGAGATTTTGGGATAGATATTTAGTATCTTTTTGGCTCTGGAGAATTTTGAATTTTTTGTCGCCATGTTTTTGATGACATTCCATTTTATATGTGATATGGATTTAAAAAAATGGTGATTGGTTAGTATGCCTTATTTTGGTCATCGTTCTGGCATACTTTTATTATGGCTTATTTAATTTATGTCATATGTTTACGATATCACTACCTCATCTCTTTATTAGATATAGTCTGATCTGTTTATTTTAAAAACACTCAGGTCAGGTCGAGACTCTACACGTACTAGGACTCGTTGACCTCTGGATCTTGGGCTAGCAATGAAGTAGACTTTTTTGACTGTTTTAGTTTAGTTCATACTTGTATATATTGACTTTAGGAGTTTGTGTCATGTATATTATCTAGTAGTCATTGTGTGCCTGTTATAATACTTTTGGATGTGATATATATATATATATATTATGTGGGTCTTATACTGATATTTTGTAGACTCACATTCTATTATGTATATGATGTATAGTAGTCCAATGTGATCTATGACTCTGATCCTATTTTATCTATATTATATACTATTCTGAATCTTTTTAATTGGTGCGTTTATTACTTTGTAATAATACTATACACATCAATTTTTTTTTCCAGTTTAGATCCTCTAAATGTAATAAAGACGCGTCAGTGTTAGTACAAAGATATACTCACATTTGATCGTCCTTAACTAGCCATATTCTCCATGTTATTAGACGACATTACTTGTAATGTTCTTTAATAATATGGGTATAACGGTAGGGTTGTTACTGCTTGGTATTAGAGCTGGATTCAGAACATTATAAAATATAATCAATACGGAGTCGAGATCTAAACCTAGATGACCTAGAGTCCCGTCCCTTTGGTATGTGGTAGTTCGTAATCCAATTAATTATTATGGATAGGAATATAAAATGAGTACCAGGTAATCATTGGGTCGTATTTGAAAATTTCTTTAAGTATAAATATTGTATATATATATATATATTATAGGAGTATATTTCTAATCTAGAAATTGAATGTGCGGTTTTGAGTTATGGTTGGTGGTAGACCTCCTAGAGCTACTACATGATCGACTAGTGGTCCTGGTACAGGAGGAGTGATTTTGACTCCTGAGCAGATCGTTGTGATGGTTCAAACTGCCCAAACTCAGGCTCTTGGTGCTCAGCCAGCTCGTTTCGATTTCGCCCGTCTGTGTACTGATTTCGGAAGGCTGGAGGGTAGACCTTTCAAGGGGACTGAATCTATTGGAGAGGTTCAGGCATGGTTGAAGACTTGCGAGCGTATTTTCTCTTGTATGGAGCTTGGGGATGTTCAGAGAGTTCGTGTAGTAGCCAGTCAGTTACAGGAGAGAGCCTTGGATTGGTATGATTTATTGGAGGCAGATTCTTCAGATGCCCCACTTACATGGGTTCAGTTCAGACATCGATTTGAATTGAAGTTTCTACCAGATGCAGAGAGAGAGAGAGAGGCGATGGCTAGGAGATTTAGTGATCTTAGGCAGGATCAGATGTTAGTCATGGAGTATGTGGCAACGTTTGAGGCGTTGTCCAAGCATGGCTTAGACTTTATCAATACTCCGAGAAAGAAAAATCAGAAGTTTATATGGATTGAGGAAGCCATTGAGGATGGCTCTATTGCTTCAGTTAGATGTGTCCTTCGAGTCTCTCATCGATTCAGCACTTCGCTTTGAAGAGGCAAAAAGGGATAGTGATGGGAATAGAGCTGCCCAGATTCAACCCAGTTCTTTTCAGAAGAGAATGTTGCCTTGGAACAAAGGCAAGAAAGGGTTTTAGGGCAAGAAGGGAAAGAGTGGAAATCCAGGTTCCAGTTCAGGAAAGGGTTCATGCTATAACTATGGAGAGCAGGGTCATTTTTCTAGGGAATACACTAAATCTTGCCAGACATCTTCTTCCCCTTCTACACCGTCAGTCATAGTCTGTAGTTATTGTAGAAATCCAGGGCACTTGATTTCATCTTGTCGTAAGATAGCTAAGAAGAACCAAGGTTAGGTGAATGCAGTTAGTTCAGCGGGTGGTTCAGCTCAGCAGCAGCAGAGGGGTATATCTCCTTCTATTTTAAAAGGCATGATTTTATTTAGAGGTTTGCAAATACGGGTTCTTTTCGATACGGGCGCTTCTCATTCGTTTGTATCGAATGATCTCATAGACTCTACTTCATTGGATTCTGTTTGTCTTGTTACTTCTCTGAGGATTGCGAATCCTGTTGGGATCCGTAACTCTCAGTTTTCTTTGTGGGCATGTGGAAATTATTTTAACTAGCGTATCTTTCTTTGCCGATCTTTATGTTATTCAGTTCTTGGGTTTCGGTATGATATTGGGGATGGATTGGTTATCTTTATACGAGGCTCATATTTTATGTCCTGAGAGAACTATACTTCTTCGACATCATAAATTTGGAGAGCGAGTTACTGTAGCTCTAGACAAAGCTATTTCAACCCTATATGTTTCTTTGTATGCCTTAGAATCTTCAATTGAAGAAGAGATATCTCAAATTCCAGTTGTTTCTGCTTTTCCAAGTGTTTTTGAGCCTATCTTGGGATTGCCACCCAAGAGAGCTATTGAGTTCAGGATTGATCTTGTTCCTGGAGCTCGGCCTTTTAGTCATCCTCCTACTAGAATGTCAGCTAGAGAAAACGAAGAGTTGGTTAAACAGTTGACAAAACTAGAATCCAAGCTGTTGATTCAATCCAGTAGTTCTCCATGGGGGTACACCCATATTATTTGTGAAGAAGGCAGATGGTACTCTTCGGCTTTGTATTGATCATCGAAAACTGAATGAGCTTACTATTAAAAATCGTTATCCACTGCCTAGGATTGACGATATGTTCGATCAGTTATGCGGTGCTAGGGTCTTTTCTCAGCTTGACCTAACTACCGGATTTCATCAGCTTGGGGTAGCAGAGGATAACATTCCTCTTATAGCTTTCCGAACTATATATGGATCTTATGAATGGTTAGTGATGCCTTCCGGGTTAACGAATGCGCCTGCATATTTCGTTGACTCAATGAATCGAGTTTTTCGAAAGTATCTTGATAAATTTGTACTGGTATTTATTGATGATATTTTGGTACATTCCAAATCTGAAGAGGAGCATGTTGAACACCTCAGAATTGTTTTGGAGACATTACAAAAGAATGAGTTGAAAACGAAATTCTCGAAATGTCATTTTTGGCAGCATCAAGTGAAGGTTTTGGGTCATGTAGTTTCTGGTGAAGGTATTTCAGTCGATCCCTCTAAAATTGAAGCAATCCAGGACTAGAAGAGACCGGAGACCGTTACCGAGATTAGGAGTTTTCTCGGCTTAGTTGGTTATTATCGGCGTTTTATTAGAGATTTCTCAAAAATGATTCTCCCTCTCACTACCTTGACCAAAAAGAATGTAAGATTCCAATAGACAGATAAGTGTGAATCAGCTTTTAAGAAGCTGAAGGTTCTTCTCACTCATGCACCTATTCTTATTGTACCTGATGGGAATAAGGATTTGGTGGTTTATACTGATGCTTATGGAACGGGACTAGGAGTAGTTCTTATGCAGAGAGACAAAGTAGTTGCTTATGCTTCTAGACAGCTTAGACCGAATGAGATTTGGTATGCTACTCACGATCGAAAGCTGGCAGCTATTGTTTTTTCACTTAAGATCTGGCGTCACTATCTTCTGGGACATAAGTTCATATTATATATAGATCATAAATCATTGAAATATTTATTTTCTCAAAAAGATCTGAATATGAGACAACAGAGGTGGTTAGAGTTTTTAGCTGCATATGATGTTGAGATTCAATATACTCCCGGAAAAGGGAATCGTGTAGCTGATGCTCTTAGCCGCAAGCATCTAGTAATTGTTTCTATGATAATGTTAGAGTGGAAGGATTTAGAGACTTTATCTATCTGTGATATCCGAGATAGAAGCCCAGATTCGAGATTAGATTTGGTGCTTACTAGTTTAGAAGTGCATCCATCTATATTAGACCGTATAGCAGATGCTCAGAAGCAGAATTCTTCTCTGATTGATATTTTCCAGTTGTGTTATAGTGGTAGTCAGGAAGTGACTGAGTATACAGTTAATAGTAGAGGTTATTTTCGAAAGCGTGGTAGGCTAGTAGTTCCTAGTACCGATACACTCCGTAAGGATATCATGGAGGATTGTCATCGATCTAGATTATTATCCACCTAGGAAGCAGCAAGATGTATGCTGATATGAAGAGGCTGTATTTCTGGGAGGGGATGAAGCGTGATGTGGGGAATTTTCTGAAGTGTTGCATGACGTGTCAGCTTGTTTAAGTTGAAAATCAGAGACCTAGTGGACTTCTACAGCCATTAGAGGTTCCATTATGGAAGTGGGATCAGGTAAATGTGAGCTTAGATTTTAATGAGTTCATATTTATTTCCAATATAAATTGATTTGGTAATTTCAATTACAGGTATCCATGGATTTTGTTGATGGATTACCTCGTTCGAGGAGCGGACATGATAGTCTTTGGGTTATTGTTGATAGGTTGACTAAATCAGCTCATTTTATTCCAGTAAAGTCAACCAGAATAGCTCCTTTTCTGGCGAAGCTACATATTAAAGAAGTGGTCAGGCTTCATGGCGTTTCCAGTGCCATTGTGAGTGACCGAGATCCGTTATTCACCAACAGATTCTAAGAAAGTCTTCAGACTACATTGGGTACTAAGCTGAATCTAAGTACTGCCTATCATCCTTAAACGGATGGTCAAACAGAGCGAGTTAATAAACTTTTTGAGGATTTGCTTCGTGCTTGCATATTAGATTTTGGAGGTAGTTAGATTGATCATATCTATTTAGTAGAATTTTCCTACAATAACAACTTTCAGTCGAGTATCGGTATGGCTCCTTTCGAAGCATTATATGGAAGACCGTGCCATTCTCCATCTTGTTGGTTAGAGGCTAGAGATAGATGTATACTTGGGCCAAATTTTATTAGAGAAGCTTCAGAGAAAATAGAAATTATCAGGCATAGAACGAAGGAAGCGCAGAGCACAGAGAAGTCCTATACGGATTAGAGGAGAAAGGACTTAGAGTTTGCTGTTGGAGATCTTGTTTTTATATGAGTATCTCTACTGAAAGGAGTAATGTGATTCGGTAGTTCTGGGAAATTAGCACCACGATTCATTGAACCATATCCTATTATTGAGCGCATTGGTACTGTGGCATATCGGGTTGTTCTACCTAATCATCTATCCGTAATACATGATGTATTCCATGTATCTCAGCTCCGTAAGTGTCTTAGAGATTCCGAGTGAGTTTTTGAGCCTTCGTAGATAGAGGAACTTGAGATTTCTCCAGATTTGACTTATGCTCAAATGCCAGTGCAGATAGTGGTAACATAAGTCAAACGGCTCAGAAAAAAGGAGTTTCCGCTAGTAAAGGTGCAATGGTCAGGGAATCCCAAGGATTGTACTTGGAGGACTCGCGAGTATATGCAACAAATTCATCCTGAGTTATTTTCTGAGGCATGAGTCTGGTAAATTCTTTTCTCTCTTTTATAATTCATTAAATATTAATTAGATTTATTATTCATGTTAGAGATTCCTTCTAAATAGGAATTTGCGAGGACGCAATTTTCTTAAGGGAGGGAGTCTGTAACAACCCGATTAATAATTATCTAATTAATAATTGATTAATAAATATCTAATTAATAATTGATTAATAAATTCTAATTGTTAATTTAAAGAGTTAAATTGAGAAGTAAATTTAATTTGGATAATTGGTTTGAAATTTATCTATTTTAAAAGAAGATTTCAATTTAAAATAAAAAAAATTATGATATAATTTGTGTTAATTTGTCCATTGAGAGTTTTAAGAATTCTGGTCAATGCGTTTGGCCAACGTTATCGATAGGGGTTCCTAAAACACTGCAACGAGACATTTTGACACTGCGATTTGGAAAGAATAATTAAAATTTGATGTTTATTTTATTTTTATTTAAGTTGGTTTGGATTTTGGCAAAATATAATAATATTATCTAATTTAAGATTTTTAAAATAAAGTGAAATGGATTTGAAATTATTTTTCTTTTAGTTAGAATTCTTTTTTTTAGAAAGTTTAGTTAAGTGTAAATTTAACTAAATAATGTAATAACCTTTTCTTAAGAAACTTGGGCTTAGCATATCCAAGCCCATTAGTAAATCTGATAACTTCATTCCTTAATCAATTTTCTAATTCAACTACTGCTTATTCATTTATGTATCTTCTCTAACAAAATTAAGCAGAATGAAAGAGGCAAGCAAACCCAATTTTTAGCCCTAGTTTTGATTTTGAGAATTCAAGCAAAATTCAGTAAATATCAAATTAAATAGGGGCTGTTGTGAAGTTTTGTGGAGTTTAGGAGTTAGAGAAGAAGGCAGTAGTTTTCAATTTGCATCTTAATCCCAATTCAGTTCATCTCTTTTCCTTTTGAATTCAAGGTGAGATAATAATCTCGCACTACTATATCTATGATCTGAGATAATTTACTGCTTTGAATTGATTTGCAAATTGGATAATTCGATAAGTAAAAATAAAATAAAATTTTATTTAGTATAATTTTACTTTTGGGAATTGGTACCGTTTAATTGAACTGAGCAAACATGTGTTGATCAGTTTGATCTCAAGTTTCAAAATTTCCCTATGAGTTTGCTCTATCACTTGAGCATGTTTGGTACCTCCCTGCCTCCATGCTCTGTCACTTGAGCACGTCTAAATCCTTTCTTTGCATTTGTATACGTTAGTTTAGATTATTATTTGCAAGCTACATCAAATATTAAATTGAATATAAAAGGACATGTCTTTCATTGTCCTTGTTATGAAGGCAAGTCAAAACTCAAACCTTGCATTTAATAGTGTACGTGTCTGCCATATATATATTTGTGGCTGTTATAAAAATTTGTTCACTTTAACTTATACCAATGCATGGAAAAATGTGGGCATGCATGACTTGAAGTAAGAATGGATTTTTGCTTTGATTTATATGTCCTTTTGCTTTATTTTTTTTTAAAATTTTCTTGCCTTAAAATTTTTGTCCCTATCATGTTGCGTTTGAGCATATATCCATATCCTTCTTTTTATTTTATTGCTTTACAATTCACATAACTAAGCAAGCATTTTTGCTTTGATAGGCATGCATTTCCTGTGCATGTTTTCATTTTTATAACTTTGCTAATGAAACTTAAACTAGTGCCTGTTCATGCCTTTTAATTTGTACATGTAATTATTATGTAACTTGACTTTATTCATCTTTTGGTAGTCTAATTTCACCCTAAAAATATATAGTCCAGAAATGTTGTAAAGGATTTTCATTTTTCACATACTTGATTATAGCCTGACACTTTTCAAACACATGGTGTTATATATATATATGAATAGTTTGACTTGACTTGCGTGTATTGTTCATTTGTGTAGCCTACTTATACATGTTTTGAGATGTCTCTTTTCATGAAATATCTTATGATAAAATGCTACTAAAAAAAGTAGTAATAATAATAAAATAATAAAAGTTGTATTATTTTACTATGAATTTGGGATTTTATTGGAATTTTTGTGATTTTTAGTGAAACAAAGAATTTTAATAAACGATTGAATTGTCGGATTGGTATGGGACATTTCGTACAATTCTTTCGATTATTATTATAATTTGTTAAATAGAGTTTGAGTGGAATTTACTAGCTTTCAGTAAATACTGGAATTTCACCTTCTGGTATGGGATAGTTAGTTAGATTCTAGTGATTACTCAAGTGAAAGTGAGCTACACTTAGAGTTATATTATCTTAGGGTGTTCGGATTTTAGGCCGATAGATCCTGGAGAGACGATAACTCATTTTTATCGACTTGAGAGTCGATACGTTCTTAGATTTGGGGTAGGCAGATCTATTTCTTTTAGTTAGGCTTGTTATGGTATGACACGACTGCCCTTTCCTATTTTTGGCAGGTGTTATATGCAGGCCTGTCAGTTTATTTTACAGCTGGACAATGTTTACCTATTTATATTCGTTAGGTAAATTCACATAGTTTTGTTATAAACACGACTACCTATTTCTTATCGTTAGGATTCGAGGTTTTTACCTGATAATCTATTTCTTTTTGTTAGACTATTGCGTTATGTGGCGAGGTTTATTTATTTTAGTTAGGCCCCGTGTCGCACTGTGTCACACTAATAGCTGACTACCATTATTATTTCATTAGTGGTGATTATTTCTTCAAAGATTTTGGGATAGATATTTAGTATCTTTTTGGCTCTGCAGAATTTTGAATTTGTTGTCGCCATGTTTTTGATGACATTCCATTTTATACTTGATATAGATTTAAAGAAACGGTGATTGGTTATTATGCCTTATTTTGGTCGTTGTTCTGGCATACTTTTATTATGGCTTATTTAATTTAAGCCATATGTTTACGATATCACTATCTCATCTCTTTATTAGATATAGTCTGATCCGTTTATTTTAAAAATACTCGGGTCAGGCCGAGACTCTACTGGTATTAGGACTCATTGACCTCTAGATCTTGGGCTAGCAATGAAGTAGACCGTTTTAATTGTTTTAGTTACTTCATACTTGTATATATTGACATTAGGAGTTTGTGTCATGTATATTATCTAATAATCATTGTGTACCTGTTACAGTACTTTTGGATGTGATGTGTGTATATATATTATTAGGGTCTAGTTCTGATATTTTATAGACTCGCATTCTATTATGAATATGATGTATAGTATTCTGATGTGATCTGTGACTCTGATCCTGTTTTATCTATATTATATACTATTCTGAATCTTTTTAATTGGTGTGTTTATTACTTTGTAATAATATTGTACACAATATTATTTTTTCCAGTTCAGAGCCTCTAAATGTAATAAAGACGCGTCAGTGTTAGTACAAAGATATATTCACATTCGATTGCCCTTAACCAGCCGTATTCTCCCTGTTATTAGTTGACATTACTTGTAATGTTCTTTAATAGTATGTGTATAATGGTAGGGTTGTTACATAGCTTCTTGATGGAGTTAAGGGTATGTCCTAGGGGCGGTTTTGTAAATTTGTTACATATATCTATCTCGATAACCAATCTTGTTTGAAATAAAAGATGTTTTATTTCTATTATATACTTAATATAATGTGTTTAATATTAATTAATTTAATTAAAAGTATATTTAATAGAAAATCTATAAACTGTATATTTTGTGATAATAGTTATAAAGTGTTGTAACCGTGAGTAATTTATCACAATGAAAATAAATATACCATTTTGAATATTCCTAGTCAAGATGTATCGGGACTAAATATCGATACATCCGTTGAGACTAGAGTACGCAACACTCTCCAAATGTTCGAAAATGTAGTACTCATGGTTGTTGGGGGCACCAAGGAGTTATGTAGTGATAGTTATTGGATAACTATGGAATGACTCGCTTGATAGTTTTCTATTGGTTGATATAACTAAGGTCAAACATGAGATATCGATGTGAGTAATTTACATAGTTATCCTGACTTGAGAATACTATTGATCTTCAATGTGGAAGCTCCGCTTTGATTATAGTTAAATTGTGGCCGACATCCATCGACAATCATAGTTGGGTCGAGTGGAAGCATTAGAAGTGAAACACTATTCAAGAAAGGATTCAAATCCTCAATTATAGGAGGTTAGTATCACAGTCAACTCAAAGTCAAAGTCTCTAGCCAAAGCATTTCGGTTAATAATAATTGTTATTATTGAATCAATTTTGTATTTGGATATAAAGTTGAATATGGATGATATTGGAATTTTGACCATTACCAAATTCCATAAGTCCAAAGTGATACAGTTTTAACAAAGAGCATTGGTATAATAATCGTCACTATCAGGTACCGCTTATAATAACTAAAATTAGATTTTACCAAAAAGATGTGTAAGCGATAAATTCAGCCAAAACGTCACACCACTAGTTAAGTTGATGTGTGAACGTTAATATTCGAATTGTTCGATATTATTCCCTGACTGAATTTACACCTTTCAGTTGCATAACCATAATGATGAATTCTCCAAAAAATCACATGATTTAATTAATTTATAAAATGTTGTGAATTGATTAAATTAATTAACATTTAAATAATGCTAATTATTATTTAATTTAGTTGATGTTTGGGAGTTGTTTGTAATTATTTGAATGCATTTATAAAAGTTATATTTGCGTGCATTGATATACGATATTGATGTAATTTATATAAAAAAAGTAATTGCATGTAGTGATTTGTGGAAATTTTTTGTTATTTGATGGCATGTAATTTCAGCGAAGAGAGAGGAGTGAAGAGAGAGGAATAGTCAAAAGAATTAATTAAGGAAGTTTTAATTAAATAATGAGAAATGTTTCATTCTTTTAATTAAAACATATACGCTAATTCATTTCTATAGACAACTCATTCTTTCTCATTCATTCATTTTTCCTTCTTTCCGCCTAACCTTTCATGGCAGAAAACAAAATAAAATTTCCAAAATTTTCAACTCTAAATAAAATGCAAATATCAAATATAATAATGAAACACAAGTGGTTCATCCATCTCTTATAAAGATTGAGCGTGGATCTCGAAGATCTGAGGAGATATCATCATTCAAGGTGCGTTCTTTTAGCTACATCTTAAGGTAAAAGTTTCATTTTATTTATTCATATAATCTTCTTATTTATATGATTAGATCTCTGGCATATCATATCTGAATATGAGTTTATCTATTTAACTTGAACTAATTTCTTTTTTTTATCACATCTTCTTTAATAATATATATTTATAATATTAATTTGTTTTAGATCCATTTTGTGCTATTCCCTTTTCATTACATGTCCATATTCTTAACATTAGAGTTATGACATATTACATCTCATTCAATTAGTTATTTATGATTTCATGCAGTTTAGATCTAAAATTTTACCATGAATTTATATAGCCTAAGTTGTCCCATTTGTTATTGTTAACCTGCCTTTTGGCAAGGCCGTAGACAAGCGGATTTAACTAAATCGATTGCTCGGATATCGAGGATGAAATACAACAGGTTTGACTTGACTTGATGGATAGATGATCAATCATGGATGATAAACATGATTATGAAGCCGGGATTTGGCATAGTCGATGGACAAAAGGCGTGTGATACTTAAAATATGAGTTTCAACAAAAACTGAGTCGCTTTGAGATGGTTGGAGTTTGCTTCGAGTTGTTTGAGGGTTTACTTCGGGTTCTCAAGCTGCCTACTTCGAGTCATTTGCAAGGATGCCTCGGGTCGGCATGTTTTCGTGGGCTTCACAACTTACTTCGGGTCGGCATCCTTCAGTCTTTGGGTCGGCGTGTATAAGTCATCGTGTCGACATGAATGGACGGGTCGGCATCGAATAAGTGGACGGGATCGGCATGTTTAGAGATTGACTCCGGGTCGGCATTCAGGTTTCTTCGGGTTGGCATTGGAGCCAGGTCGGCAAGCTATGGGATATGCATCAAAAGGAAGACTCGGGTCGGCAACTACTCTCGCTTCGGGTCGGCAATGGCCATACTTCGGGTTGACTATGAGGTCGGGTCGGCATATGGGAAATTAGGTCGGTGTGTTGTATCAGGTTGGCTACTTTGGGTCGGTGGAACGAAGGCTCCGGGTCGGCTAAAGGGGATCGGGTCGGTGTCTTGAAGAAATGGGGTCGGCACCGTGTTACTCCGAGTCCAAACGTAGGTTACTTCGGGTCACATGCGAGTTTGCTCCGGGTTATATCTATGTTCACTTCGAGTCATTCCTCAGGCAACATTGGATCGGTGTATTTTGAACTCGGGGTCGACAGTGATGATGGATTTGGGTTCGGCTATGGTCTTGATCGGCTCGGATCACTCAGGAAGCCCGGTAATTCGGATTTTGCCTGTAAATACAGCAGGTGGGGCTTCAAAAAAAGGATCTTCATTCCGTTTCCCTTCATCGTCTTCACTACAGCTACTATGCCATTATTGTTTTAAAAACTTCAGATTGTAACTGTAATTGATTCCCATATCAAAAAAGGAAATTTCTGGAGTAGACGTAGGCTAGAGTCAGCCGAACCACTATAAATCCTATGTTATTACTGCTTTCTTTTTAATTTTTACCGATCTTCATATTTATACTCTCTACATACATTCTATCTTATCTGTGACTGTTAGTTGGTGCTTTCATCTACGTTTGGGTGTTAGTGACCAATTTTGGCCCTCACATTTTGGTGCTTTCACCGAGAAAACTAGCACTCAAGGATTCTGGAGCTCGAATTTTGATTTTGAAAGCTTAGGAACTTAGATTTTGGAAGCTATGGTTAGGCAATCAACAATGAGGCAGGTAACAGAAAGGAGCCAGCAAGAAGGAAGTCATGAGGCTTCCTCTGGAGCTAATCAGGCTTCAATCTATATTACAAGAGATAAGATGGAGACAATGCTGAAAAGGTAGGATGACAAGATACATAACCTACTCCGGCAGATTGGACAAGTTGGAATGCAAAGTCAAGGGAATGGACCAACTGCAGCTGCTGGCAATGTAGAACAAGGAGTCGGAGCTGCCGAAATTTCTGGAGGTCAGAACCAGAACCAGACTGGAGAGCTTGAAGGAAACCAGCAAAGGCCTGGGGGGAAGACCCCCGGGATTGGATACTGGAAGGACTGTGAATGAAGCTCAGCGAGCTGGGCCAACGTGAACGTGAATGAGCAACCTAAGGAGTACTACCCGAAGTACCCTCCAGGACATGGGGGGCAGAGTGGAGATGCAAATAAGGGACCACCCCCGGATGGAGACGAGCGGATGGCTGGATTTATAAGAAGGATTATGAGAGGAGGGCTACCGAGCAGAGGCTTGGAGGAAGCTAGTCGGAGTCCGTTCACTCCAAATATCAGAAACGCAAGGAACACTCCAAAATTCAAATTGTCAACACTGGAGGCCTAGATGGGAGTCGGACCCGACCATGCATGTAACCAGATACATCAGACATATGGAAGTGCTGGGGGCATCTGAGGAGGTGATGGCAAGATGTTTCTCTTTATACTTGACTGATTTGGCTGCGCTCTGGTTCAGGCAGCTAGAGAATGGATCGATCAGGACATGGGGCGAGCTAGTGGAACGATTCATGAGACAGTTTATGGTCCACGTGATGTGACCCAAGAATGTAATGACACTGGCATCGATGAAGCAGAGGACAGGAGAGTCTGTGAGAGGTTTTCTAATGCGATTCAATGCAGCTGTGGCTTTGGTAGATCGCCCTGATCCATCAATGATTTTGATGGTGGCGGTAGCAGGGATTGGAGAAGGCACTGAGTTCAAGGATTCATTGGCATAGGATCCACCACAGGATCTTGGAGAGTTCTATCATGAGGGGGAAAGATTCATTCAGTTAGAGGATTCACGTGCCGAAAAGCAGGAGATAAACGCCGTGCAAGGTGAAGGAACGTCTGGAGAAGGACAAGGAATGGATAAAGGAAAGCGAAAGCAGGACGATGGATATGGTGGTTCTGACAAATGGAGGAGAGGTCGGGAACCCAAATTCATGACGTATGCTGACTTGACAAATAATTTGGAATAGATTTATTTGGACACACGGGGCCAGCTCTCCTATTGGAAACCACCCAGGAGAGATCCCATAGAACGGGAGCGCAGGAGCGGGAAGTACTACCTCTTCCATGTGCTGGAAGGGCAGGCCACGGATGAATGCCGCCACTTGAAGGACGTGGTGGAGGAACATGTTAGGAGTGGTAGATTGCCACAGTATGTGAGGAACTGGACAAGAGCGGTAGAATACGAGCAACTACCGCCTGCATCAAACAGGAATGACCCTGGATTGGGGTCACGACTCGTCATCAACTGATCGCGATGGCAAGGACCGAGTTCAAGATTTGGACTTCGGTCATCGAATAATTTCTATGGTTTTGTTTTAAAATAAAATAAAGCAGCTATGCCACTTACACATGTAAGGGAACTAGAGTGATTCCCAGGCATGCTCTGAGATGGTAGTAGGCTGCTCTGCCCGGGAGGCAGCACTTAGTTTTTTCTGTTTTTCTTATCGGACATTTGGAACTTGGATTTAATAAATGAATTTGGATTTTATGAAGCAAATCCCTAATCGGAGAGTTACGGGATGGGTATTAGAAGTCAGTTGGAAATTAATCGCTTTATATTCCGGGATATTGAACCGGAGTGCAGGGAGCGATGCTGCTTCGCAGAAGAGCGACAGGATCGGCTCGGTCGTCGTTGTTTCCCCTTCACCAGAGAGTGACAGGATGGGATGTAGCAAGAGCCCGGAGATGCTATAATCTGTCTAGGACTTAGGCCATGGCATCGCTTAATGTTTAGGGATACTAAAACGGAGTGCAGGGAGTGACGTCGCTTTGTCGAAGAGCGACAGGATCGGCTTGCTCAACGCTGTTTCCCCTTCACCGGAGAGTGATAGGATGGGATCCAGTAAGTTCCCGGAGAGGTTGAGATCGGTCTAGGAGGACCAAGGCCTCGCTTAATGTTCAGGGATGTTGGACCGGAGTGCAAGGGATAGGTTGCTTTGTCGGAGCGCGACAGGATCTGCCTATTCAATCGTTAAGTTTGGATCGAGCTTAGCAAGGGTCCAGAGAGGCCGTCAACGATCCGGAGAGATCGTAGGATTCGATTAATAACTTCCAAGGTGTGAAATGGATTTGGATAGCGGCTTCGAATAGCTACAGAGTTGGCTAAGGACCCAGTGAGGTCTTGGCCCTGGATATGGACCCAGCGAGGTCCTAGCTTTGGATTATAGGACCCGGCGAGGTTCCGACTTTAGATAAGGACCCGGTGAGGTCCCAACTTTGGATAAGAACCCGGTGAGGTCCCGACTTTGGATAAGGACCTGGCGAGGTCTCGGGTATGGATTACAGGGCCCGGAGAGGACTCGGACTTGGATAAAACGATCTGGAGAGGTCATGGATTCTGTTAATGGATTTGGAATGGACTTGAAATCGGGAAACGACTCGGAACAGTCACGGATTTGGTTATCGGATTTGGAGTTATTCAAAACACACCTTCCAATGGCAAGGCATGTTTTGGGGGGCAAATGTTAACCCATGTTTTGGCAAGGCCTTAGACAGGCGGATTTAACTAAATCGATTGCTTGGATATCGAGGCTGAAATACAATAGGTTTGACTCGACTTGATGGATATACGATCAATCACGGATGATAAACATAATTATGAAGCTAGGATTTAGCATAGTCGATGGAAAAAAGGCACGGGATACTTAAAATATGAGTTTCGACAAAAACCGAGTCGCTTCGAGATGGTTGGAGTTTGCTTTGAGTTGTTTGAGGGTTTACTTTGGGTTCTCAAGCTGCCTACTTCGAGTCATTTGAAATGATGCCTAAGGGAGACATGTTTTCATGAGCTTCACAACTTACTTCGGGTCAGCATCCTCCAGTCTTCGGGCCGGCGTGTATAAGTCATCGGGTCGGCATGAATGGACGAGCCAGCATCGAATAAGTGGATGGGATCGACATGTTTGGAGATTGACTCCGGGTTGGCATTCAGGTTTCTTCAGGTCGGCATTGGAGCCCGATTGGCAAGCTATGGGATTGGCATCAAAAGGAAGACTCGGGTCAGCAGCCACTCCCGCTTCGGGTCAGCAATGGCCATACTTCGGGTCGGCTATAAGGTCGGGTCGGCATATGGAAAATGGGTCGGTGTGTTGTATCAGGTCGGCTACTTCGGGTTGGTGGAACAAAGGCTACGGGTCGGCTAAAGGGGATAGGGTTGGTGTCTTGAAGGAATGGGATCAGCATCGTGTTACTCTGAATCCAAACGTAAGTTACTTCGGGTCACAGGCGAGTTTGCTCCGGATCATATCTATGTTCACTTCGAGTCATTCCCAGGGCAACATTTGATCGGCGTATTCTGAACTCGGGGTCGACAGTGATGATGGATTTGGGTTCGGCTACGGTCTTGATGGGCCTGGATCACTCAGGAAGCCCAGTAACTCGGATTTTGCCTATAAATGCAGAAGGCTTCAGAAAAGGGATCTTCATTTTGTTTCCCTTCATCTTCTTCACTAAGGCTACTATGCCATTATTGTTTTAAAAACTCCGGATTGTCACTGTAATTGATTCCCATATCAATAAAAAGGAAATTTCTGGAGTGGACGTAGGCCAGAGTCAGCCGAACCATTATAAATCCTCTATTTTTACTGCTTTCTTTTTAATTTTTACTGCTCTTCATGTTTATACTCTCTACATACATTCTACCTGTTATCTCTGACTGTTAGTTGGTGCTTTCATCTTCATTTGGGTGTTAGTGACCAATTTTGGCGCTAACAGTTATTGTCTTAGAAACTATTTATTTAAATGATTTTATTTTGTTTCGACTCATCTAAATTACATATGTTGTCTAATTGAAATCATTTGTGAGTTGAATAAGTTTTATATGATTGTTGTTTGAATATAATTTTTTGTTTATGTGTACTTTTGTTTGAAAGTAAAAAAAAATATAATCGGACTTTTTTGTAAATTTGTTAACTTCAAATTTTAACACGTGCTAAATCACAAACTTTACATATTCATTTGTTGTTTTAATTTTAAAACATAGCTTGCAATTAATTATATATATGTGTGAGTGCGTTGTTTTAATTCAAGGTTTATAAAATTTACTTATGTGTAAAATCACAATTTTAACTTAAAAATTCTTCCTAATATGAAACTTGATTTATATTTGTTAATTCTAGATTTCAAAAAATGAGAATGGTTAAAATTAATTTTATATGCATATATTTTAGAGTTTAATTACTGATTTGAAATGACATTGATTGAATGAGTAAAGGAAGGAGGAAAGTCCTTTCCACCTTTCCTTCTTCATAAATATCTACCTTAAATCATTGATTGTCCTTTTGTAAATATATGTTAACTTTTGTCTATTAGTAAAATACATTTTAATATATTATGTATAAGTGTATGTTGAACTTATATATACATATTTTACTATTTCTTACTTTATTTAAAATAAAATTTGGACAACAAAGGTATGTGTGAATTCTTTAGTAAATGTCATGTAATATGTAATCAATGAGAAAGACAAAATATTTCTCTCTTTATCTTTATGGCATCATCTTCCCTTATTTAAGTAATTATGTTAAGAGAAAGAAAAAAAAGGCTTCTATCTCTAAATTTCTACATGTTTACACACACACACACACACACACACATATATATATATATATATATATATATATTATGTACTGCTTATATGTTGCTTTTACCTTTAAAATACATGAATGTATTTGATACATTCATTATATTACATACAGATGTAAATTGAATTTCAAATTCCTTTTACCAAATTAAATAAAATATTATTTATTTTAATTTTTATTAAATTGGATCAAATTTACTTTTAGACTACATAGGCCTAATAAGAATCCAAAAGGATTTTTTTTGAAATTAACCTTACAACTCCGCTGTGGGTTGGGCCAGTTCCAACACTTCTATCCCAGTAGTCCAGGATTTCTAGGATGTTTTTATTGAAGTTTCAGGCGTACTACTCTAATGAGAAATTTAATTTTGAACCGATCTCAAGAAGGATGCTATGCCTATTGTTATGCCACTTAGACATTTGGCCCTAAAAGAAAGAAGGGTGTTAGAAAAGCAAGTTTCTGAATTATTGTAGAATGGATTTATCCGTAGAAGTATTTCAAAATGGGGAGCACCAGTAGTCTTTGACATTACTATAGATGGTACTTTGAGGCTATGCGTCGATTATCGAGAGTGGAATAAGCTGATAAAAAAGAGTCGCTATGCATTGCCTCACATATAATTTATTTGATCATTTAATAGGAGTGAAAATATTTTTTTAGCTTTACTTTGTTACCAGTTTTCATTAGTTAAGAGTGGCAAGTGATAATATTGCTAAGAAGATTTTTATACACTAAGCAAACTGTTTGAGTGGTTAGTCGCGCCCTTCAAACAAATCAATGCTCCGAGCTATTTTGTTGATTTAACGAGCATAGTCTTTAGGGAGTAAGTGAATAAGTCTGTTGTTGTATTTATTGATGACATTCTTGTTTTTTCGAGAAGTGAAAAAGAACATAAGTATAATTTTAGGATTGTACTTGATGTGTTGAGAATGCTTTAGTTAAAGGAAAAAATTTCTAAGTGTCACTTTTGGAGAAGTGAAGTTCGCTTTTTAGGCCATGTCATTTTTTAGCATGGATTGTCTATTGATCCGAGTAAGGTAGTAGCAGTTTAAGAATTACGCATACCAAAAAATGCTATATAAGTTTGAAGTTTTCTTAGTATGGCCAAATATTATAGAAAGTTCATTAAGGACTTCGCTGAGTCTTGGAACCATTGACTAAGCTTACCGAGAAGAATCGGATTTTCTCAATTAACACAAAAAGCAAACTTGCATTTGTTAAGCTGAAGGAGTTATTGACTAGTGCACCTGTGTTGACGATTCAAATGGTACTAAGCCTTTTACCGTATGTACCGATGCTTGCGGTACTAGGCTAGGAGCTATATTAATGCAGGAAGGCGGAGTGGGAGCATATGCTAGTAGACAGTTGAAGATCCATGAGAGAAATTATCCTACTCGTGATCTTCGGTTAGTGGCAATTGCTTTTAAACTTAAGGCTTGGAGATATTATTCGTTGGGTGAAAGATTTGAGTTTTATATAGATCTTAAATCTATTAAATATTTATTTTCTCAGAACGATCAAAATTTATAGCAGCAGAGGTGGATGAAGTTTCTAACTTCATATGATTTTGGTATTGCATGCACTCTAGATAAAGGAAATATAGTGACAAGTGCTTTGAGCAGGAAATATATGACATTGAGTTCCATATTATTGGAGTTGGGACAACTAGAGTTTATTTTTAGATTTTATTTCTGACCATCATTAGAGTTAGTTTCCAGTTTGTTTGCAGCTTTAGAAGTTAGATAAACACTTATGGATCATATTGGTTCTAGTTAGAGGATGGATAAGACATTGGTAGAAATTATGGATCGGTTGGAGAAAGGAGAGAGGTCTTCTCATTCAGAAAGGTTCTCTATTGGTTCGAGGGGGATCTAAAGAGAGATGGTAGATTGTGTGTACATGGAATTAGAGAGCTGATTGATGAGGTTTTGTCAAAGTCTCACCGTTCTAGGATGATTGTTCATCCATGTGGAGACAAAATATACAGGGACATGAAGGGAGTGTTTTATTGGCCAAAGATGAAAAGGGAAGTGGCTGAGTATGTTGCTAGATGATTGACTTGTCAAATGCCAAAGTTGAGCAGAAGAAGCCTAGTGGATTGTTACTTCCTTTAGATGTTCCGCAGTGGAAGTGTGAACTTGTATCGATGGATTTTATTAATGGCTTACCTTGGAACAGAAGGGGAAATAAGACGATTGGGTCATCATAGATCAATTGACCAAGCACACTCATTTCATTCCAGCACGGAGCAAGTGGACAACAATGACGTTAGCTACATTATATGCAAGGGAAGTGATTAGATTGCATCAGATTCTAGTCAGTATAGTCAGCGATAGAGATCCACTTTTCACAAGCGAGTTTTGGAGAAGCCTTCAGAATGCCATAGGGATCGAGTTAAATCCTCGCACTACAAGTCACCTATAGGCCAATTGACAGACTAAGGAAGCGAATATGGTGTTGGAGGTTTTGTTGAGAGCTTGTATTCTTGACTTTGGTGGAGCATGGGAATATCATTTTCCATTATTGGATTTTACTTATGTAACATCCCCCATTTGGAGGCCCAAAACTAACAGCTATGGATGTTGTAGTCACCCATAGTTATTAATTCTCGGTGAGTAAATGCAATAATGTTAAATACATTGATATAATAGAAACACATGGATATGAAAAAAATTTAAAATCATAAAATAAATTTCTCATTCCACTCCAAATCACATTTCAAATTCATTACATAATCCCAATTTGAAAACTACATTCAGAGAAATATAATTATTATAAAATACGCCAAGAGCGACATATGAAGATGCCCCCTGATCAGAGTCGAAATATAGGCAATTAAAAAACTTTGCCATTACATCCAAAACAAAGCAGAATCAAACAGAAAGAACTCCTACAAGCTAGCTTGCCTCCTGCACGTCTCTGGAAGCTTATTTATCTAAAGGAGAACCTTAAAACCTTAACTCTCAAACTACTCAAAATCAATTGAGCACCCGAGAGCTTAAAGAAAAAACATAAACTTCGAGTCAGACAAAAAGTCTGTATGAATAATTACCTACCATCTTGAACCATACAGATATCTAGTGAGACCACGCCGCTTAGCGAAATGGGTTTTTCTCTCACTAGTATCTTAACCCAACTTATAATAACCATATACTATGCACCTGCATCCACAATGGTTTAGACATAACATAATAAAAGGTAATATGATGATATGCAAACATGCAATATGCTCTGGATTGCCTATCCCCATTAACCTGACTATCTGTCTCAAATTATAGTTTCTAGGGTCACTATTTACCTATTAGTTTTTATGGGCTAACTAATAACCTATTAATTCTTATCGAATTCCGATCCACCTTTATAGTTTTTATGGATCACTATGAACCTATCGGTTTCTACCAATACTATCATCCAAACATAGTTTTCATGGGATCTCTATGAACCTATTGGTACCTACCAACCACTTTCTCCAATCATAGTTTCATGGGCTTACTATGAACCTATTGGATTCTCCAATAACTTATCTCATATCACAGCTTTCATGGGATCACTATAAACCTACTGATCTCTTCCAATAACTTATTCCGGACATAGTTTTCATGGGATCACTAGAAACCTATTGGCCCCTGCCAATAACTATTTCCATACATAGTTTTTATGGGCTTACTAAGAACCTGTCTAAACCAATAATCCTTCGATTAGCCTTTGGGCATCCTATATTCTTGTCTACCTGTCCTCCTAGATGCAATTCTACCCACACAGGAGTTAACTCTATGTATATTCACTGCTAGGTCAACCTAGCTAGTTATGCTGTCCTTAACACCCCAAAATGTAGTTATAGGATTAATTATAAAGTGAATATGTTTAGAAAAGAAGTACACATGATAACTGATCATAACCTAATAATATAAATATCTATGGTTTAATTTCCTTGTAATCATTTTTCAAATGCAACATGGTTAATACCCTTAACCCGCTATCTTTAACAAGGAAAACTTCTTCAAAAACTCAAAATATAAATGCCATTTCAAAACTCTTTCATATTGCGATGGATTCATTTTAAAAAATGAGATTGGGTTTCTTGTTTGAAAACTAAGGCTTTCGAAACCTTAGGCCTTCTCTTTTGAAACTGTTAAAAACAAACCTTTCGAGAGTATTCAAACCTTCCTTTCAAAACACTTAAAGATATACCTTTTGTGTAACAACCCGGGATTTGCATTACCAATTAATAAATAAAAGTTAGGATTTTTATTTATTTTAATGAAGCATAAAAGGATTTGGAATAATAAAAATTTATTTGAAAAAGGCTATTTTAATTAAATGGGAAATATGGGATTTTAAAATGAGGATAAAATGTTATTTTTGGAAAGTTAAATATTTTAGGAGAGATTTTAAAACGGGTTTGGATAAGAAAAATGAGTTTTATAAACATATATGAACACTTAGACTAATTTTTGGAAATATGTAAATAACTCTCTTCTTATTGGGTTACTAAACCTAGACCAATAACCCACCCTAAACCTCCTCTATAAATTTTCTCAAACTCTCCTAACCTCATTCATTCATCCCTAATCAAAACCCTAATCATTTCCTAAAGCTTTCTTAACAAAAATGGCCTCTATCTTCATCTCCTTGTAGTTTTAGCTTATGCAAGTCATTCTGTGCAAAGGTAATGCAAATACCCACCTCAAATTCGTTTTTATATCTTTCTAATTTCTGAAATTTATTTGGTAACACATGTTTTATGTGTTTTTTTGATCTTATAGCCTCCTAATCATCTTTTGCTAACTTGGGTTGATGCTATAGTGGTCTTTGTTGCTTTCTAGAGAGGTATATTGCTAAAAACCTCTTCTAATATGTGTTTAATCATCTTTTGATTTCAGTAATCAGTTAGTAACACATGTTTTATTATGTAACATGTGAATCATAGCTCTTTGATCATCTTTGCTTTCATTTGGAGTGTGCACATAAGGTGCTTGTGATATTGCTTCCTATGGTAATGCTAAGCTTTGGCCCTTTGTTCCCTTTAATATAGTGTAGTAATCATAATAGGGTAGTTAGTGATTGATATTGGTGAAATTTGATGCCAAAAACTTGAAAAAAACACCCCAAAATCACCAAAACCAGCATTTTGAGATGGCTGAAATGTTTCAGCCTGAAAACAGGCTGAAACAGGGATCTGAGTGCACTAGGGCAGGCCTGGGTTGCACCCAGGCTGCTGCTCGGGCGCATCAGGCTAGCCCGGTTGGGTTAGCCAGAAGCAGGCCAGCCCTTGGTGGGCTGTCCCGCTATACTCCCCAGCCCATGCGGCTGGGGCTTGCTAATTCCCCCGGCCCGCATGGACCGGGGCTTGTAATTCACCCCAGCCCGCTTGGGCTGGGGGCATGTTAATTCGCCCCAGCCCGCTTGGGATGGGGGCATGTTAATTTGCCCCAGCCCGCTTGGGCTGGGGGCTAGTTAATTCGCCCCAGCCCAAGCGGGCTGGGGGCTTGCACCGAATCCCCAGCCCAAGCGGGCTAGGGCTGGACCAAACCAGCTGCACCGCATGGTGCAGCATGGTTCACAGAAACGGGCTGCACCATGCGGTGCAGCCGGCCTTTATAAAATGGGCTGCACCCATTTGGTGCAGCCGGGTTTCGACCCACCGGTTGCACCATTTTGGTGCAACCGAGTCCAGGTTGCACCATTTTGGTGCAACCGCTTCAAATTGATTGTTTCTGCAATGAACCTTTGGGTTTCAATTGCGAATCAGAAATTGTCGAACTTTGGTTCACAACCATTCGGAATATTTTCCAACATGAATATTGGTTTTCAGTGATTCTCTGATTTATTGATTTCTTTGAGATTTGTCTCTAGATTTCGTACACGTGTTTTATGAATTATTTTCAAAGGATTTTTCACTCCTAAATGGCTTTCGAAATTATTATTATATAATGTTATTTTTAATTATTAAACTATTTACTCCATAATAGGAGAGTATTCAAAAGCCGTTTTAAAGTGATTTCAAAATCAATTATAAAACCGTTTCGCACCATTATTTTCTATAATAAAAATCTCACACTCCCTTTTTAGCACGTTGAGCGAAGTGGAAAGGTGCTTAAACGGTTAGGAAATCTCCGGCCTATGGAACTGTGTGTATTTTCTTTCCGGTTAATCCCCGACCTATTCGATTGATCGTTTTGACCTTTGGGTCTAGTTTACCGATGATACGAGGTGGACTTTTTATTATTTGGGGTATGAGCTTGCTATTGGTTAGTAAACCGTTTAGTGCGAACGTGGGGTATGAGACTCATTGTTAACACTTTACGGGTTCCTCTCCAAGAAGTTTGTGACACATTAGCCTCTGGGCGGCCAGTACTGGACCTCTGGGTCACCACGCCTCTGGGCAACCATCTCTGGACACCTGTTCTATGGAGCAGTTTCTTTTTTTTCGGCATGTGCCTCTGGGCCTTTATCCTTCTGGGAAGGATCTCGCCGTCTCGCGCGTTCTTCATCTGTGCAAGTGATCGATCACAACTCTACAGTACTTGGCAATAACGACTCCGGTCGGTGCACGTGCTATACTTGTATTATCTGATGATTTTTATATCCATTCGAGTACCGCCATTCGGTGTTGGTTCTATGGAACCATACGATGTAAGTGCGATTACCTTGTGGATTCACAGTGTCTCTGGACACTGCTTTTCAGTGTTTGATTTCATTGA
Source organism: Allium fistulosum (assembly GCA_030737815.1). Lineage (NCBI taxonomy): Eukaryota > Viridiplantae > Streptophyta > Magnoliopsida > Asparagales > Amaryllidaceae > Allium > Allium fistulosum. Next base: position 1,286,054,416 of record CM060901.1, on the reverse strand, counting down.
CTTTTCAGTATATCCCCATTGCTCTTTGGAGCATCGATCTTTGCTTGGGCATTGATTACAGACTCTGGTCACTCTTGGGATTATTGCCTATGGGCAACTTTATATAGCTTTGGCTACGCCGATGATACGAGGCGATTTTATTTATTCAACACTTTGGTGCTGATATTCTCTTTGGAGATTTTTACTACTGATTGATGATTAGGGACCGTCATTATATTCATGTGGTCCAAAATACTCTTCTCTTAGGAAAAGTACTGTTTCATTTATGTACCGCATTATTATATATCTCAGTTATTACTGATTGTTTAGCTAGCCTGACCCGAGTGTTTTTCGCTCGGGTCAGACCGAGTTGTTTCAGGTTAGGTCTCTGGACTTAGCTTCTGTGTTTCCGCTTGGACATTATTTGCTATGCTGATAGATAGCACTTTTATTTGTCCACTATTCCGCTACTCTGTTATTATTCAAACTTTGATATGTACATATTTTTGACTCACATGTGTGGGAAGTGGCTTTGTACCCACTTATAGTATTTGGATCTGTATTGACAATGTATTGTTCTAGGATTTTATATCTGTTATGTGATTCTGTTCTGTGATGTTTTATCATTTATTACTATGCTTGTTCTGATAGGTCTTTAGCCATTGTAATTTCGTTATAAATATTTATTGAATATGTCGAACCACTTGAAAAATATATATATAGATACCATCCTTTCGACGTATTCAGTAGATAGTTATAGCTTGATTACAAATGGTCGCTTCCACTATACTCTATTCTCCGCTTTAACAGACAGTATTACTCCCGTAATACTCTTTGTTACAGTGGGTCTCAGAGTGGGGCGTTACAGTTTGGTATCAAAGCCTGGTTTCAGGAATAAGCATAATAAACACAGAACAGATACACTTAGTACAATACATTTTAATTAGATCCGAATTAAATCAAATCCCTTCCTTATGTTTATTGATAGATAAGTTAGGAATATGTATAGGAATCCGTTATATTCCGTAGTATTCCTTAATTAATTATCTATCATTGAATCATGTCTAACTCTAATTCTCGTTTGAATTTCAGTATGTCTGGAAGGGGAAGAGGGAGAACCACATGTCCGACCAGTGCTGCTGGGCAGTCCAGCAACACTCATCCAGAGGGCGTGTTCATGACCACCGACCAGATCATGGAGCTGGTTCGGAACTCCCAGTCTCATTCTCAGTCTCCAGCCCTAGTTGCTGATGCTCCACGCAAGTCTGCTTTTGTGCGTCTCTGCAATGATTTTACACATCTCGGAGGGAAGCCGTTCAGTGGCTCCGAGACTGTCTTAGAGGTCCAAGCTTGGATTCGGGTATGCGAGCGCATTTTCACTCGTATGGATATCCTGGATCATGACCGTGTTCATATTGCTTCTAGTCAGCTTCTGAGTCGTGCCCTGGATTGGTATGAACTCCTTATTGCCGAGATCGATGAGACCACACTTACTTGGGCTCAGTTTCGTGAGAGATTTGAGCTCAAATTCATCCCAGAGTCAGAGAAGAACTCCCTTGCTCGCCGCTTTCTTGATCTCAAGCAGGGGAAGTCCTCTGTATCCGATTATGTCTCTTCCTTCGAGGCCCTGTCCAAGTACGGCCTTGAGTTCATTGCTACTCCTTATAAGAGGAACCTCAAATTTGTTGAGGGCTTGAAGAAATATCTGAAGAGGCAGCTTATGCTACAGCTTGAGCTCTCATTCGAGAAGCTAGTCGATGCAGCTCTACATCTTGAGTCAGTCGAGATGGAGCATAGCGATGGGGATGGTGAGGGTTCCAAAAACCCCAATCAGAAGCGGGGTCCATTTCAGAAGACCAAGCCTTGGAACAAGAAGAAGAAGACTGGCAGTTCTGCTGTTCAGACTCAGCCTCAGACTTGTCCTCAGTCCCAGACTCCTGCTCAGCCTAGTGGGACACGTCCTCCGAAGAAATGCTTCAACTGCGGTTCTCCAGATCACTTTATTCGAGAGTGTCCCAAACCTCTCTATTTCACCTTCTGCAAGAAGGAGGGACACAGGATCTCCGCTTGTCCTATTGCTCCAGCTAGTGCCAAGCCTGGCAGGCTTAATGCTGCCAAGGCTCCTACCACTTCTGCTCAGCCTAAAGTTACACATCCTTCCATTCTTGAAGGCTCTATTTTATTTCATGGTAGATCTATTAGAGTTATTTTTGATACGGGTGCCTCTCACTCATTCGTATCAAAGGAGCTAGTAGATGCATTATCCTTGGATGTTACTTGTCTGGTTTCTTCACTAAGGATTGTGAATCCCATTGGTGGATCCACGACCCTTAGCTTGCTCTGTGAGGATATAGATATTGATCTGTGTGGCTTTTCTTTCCGTGCAAATCTCCACGTTATGGAGTATTTGGGCTTTGATTTGATTCTTGGCATGGATTGGATCGTTCAGCACGACGCCAAAATTATTTGTTCGGAGCGGATATTATTCATTCATCACCCTGACTCGTCCTCTCCGTTAGCTATTGTTCTTCAAGATGTTGGGTTTTCCGATGTTACTTTATTCTCTCTCGATTCACGAGATGAGGATTTGAACTTATCTTGTATTCCTGTTGTTCGGGATTTCCCCGACGTATTCGAGCCAGTATCCGGACTGCCGCCAAAGCGAGCTATTGACTTCCGCATCGATCTCATTCCAGGCTCTCATCCAGTTGGGCGTCCTCCTACGAGAATGTCTACTAAGGAGAATGAGGAACTCAGGAAGCAGTTAGTTGAGCTTGAAGCGAAGCAGTTCATCCGATCCAGTTCTTTGCCATGGGGTGCTGCTGTGGTCTTCGTTAAGAAGGCCGATGGCTCTCTTAGGCTTTGCATTGACTATCGCAAGCTCAATGAGCTGACCATCAGAAATCGCTACCCACTTCCTCGGATAGACGACATGTTTGACCAATTGAGCGGTGCGAAGGTCTTCTCTCAGCTTCACCTTGCCACCGGATTCCATCAGTTACGAGACGCGGAAGACAGCATTCCTCTTACAGCATTTCGCACTCGTTATGGTTCTTTTGAGTGGTTGGTCATGCCGTTCGGCTTGACGAACGCTCTGGCTTTCTTCGTCGATCTCATGAATCGAGTATTCCGGGAATACATCGATAGATTCGTTCTAGTTTTCATCGACGATATTCTTGTTTATTCTAGGTCCAAGGCAGAGCATGCTCGGCATCTGCGGATCGTCTTGGATACTCTTCGTCAGCATCAGCTTAGGGCCAAGCTCTCCAAGTGCCATTTCTGGGAGAGTAAGGTCAAGTTCTTGGGTCATATTGTTTCTTCTGAGGGTATTTCTGTTGATCCTGTCAAGATTGAAGCTATTCAGAATTGGAAGCAGCCCGAGAACGTTCATGATATTCGCAGCTTCCTTGGTCTAGCGGGTTATTACCGTTGATTTATCAAGGATTTCTCTCATGTTGCACTTCCCCTCAGGACTCTGACTCGTAAGGGGGTTCGCTTTATTTGGTCTGATAAGTGTGAAGTTTCTTTCCAGCGATTGAAGGAACTTCTCACTCATGCTCCTATCCTTGTGGTTCCTGAGAGTAACCAGGATCTTGTTGTTTACACCGACGCTTGTGGTAGCGGCCTCGGTGCTGTGCTTATGCAGAAGGATCGGGTAGTTGCTTATGCTTCTAGACAGCTATGTCCGAATGAGGTTCGCTATCCGACTCATGATCTTGAGTTGGCAGCTATCGTCTTTGCTTTGAAGACGTGGCGTCACTTTCTATTAGGCGAACGCTTCACTCTTTACACCGATCACAAGTCGCTGAAATATTTATTCAGTCAGAAGGATCTCAATATGAGGCAGCAGCGATGGCTTGAGTTTCTCGCCTCATATGACTTAGACATTCAGTATACCCCTGGCAAGGGTAATCGTGTGGCTAATGCACTCAGTCGCAAACACTCGGCAGTAGTTTCTATGATGATAGCCGAGTGGGATATTCTTGAGACTCTTTCTATGTGTGATATTCGAAATCGAGCTCCGTCTTCTGATCCTCAGATCTTGCTATTCAGCTTGGAAGATCGACCAATTCTATTGGATCGCATTGCCCATGCTCAGCGGCAGGATCCAGACTTGTTGCGATATATTCATCTCCTTGAGTCGGGATCCAGTGATGAGACATTGTCGGATTATTCTATTGATTCTCATCGGTGTCTTCGCAGGAAGAACCATATTTTGGTACCATCTGATTTATCACTTAGGCGCGACATTCTAGACAAGTGTCATCGCACTAAGTACACTATACATCCCGGGTCGAGTAAGATGTATGCCGACATGTGTCGCCTATTTTATTGGAAGGGCATGAAGAGTGATGTTGCAAGTTATGTAAGCCGTTGCATGACTTGTTAACAGATCAAAGCTGAGCATCAGCGTCCATCTGGTCTTCTTCAGCCGCTAGAGATTCCGTTGTGGAAATGGGATCAGATATCCATGGATTTTATTGACGGTCTGTCTCGATCGAGGTCAGGCCATACTTCTATTTGGGTCATCGTCGATCGCTTGACCAAATCAGCTCATTTCATTCCTATTAAGTCCACTCGGACTGCTCCTCAGCTTGCCAAGCTATATGTGAAGGAAGTCGTTCGACTTCATGGCATTCCTAGCTCTATCGTCTGTGATCGAGACACTATCTTTACTAGTCACTTCTGGAAGTGCCTACAGTCAGCTTTGGGCTCAAAGTTGAATCTCTCGACTGCTTATCATCCTCAGACTGACGGTCAGACGGAGAGGGTGAATCGTGTTTTAGAGGATCTTTTGCGCTGTTGTATTCTGTATTTCGGAGGTAGTTGGGAGGATCACTTACCGCTTGTAGAGTTCTCCTACAACAACAGCTTTCAGTCTAGTATTGGCATGACTCCTTTCGAGGCTCTTTACGGAAGGCCATGTCGTTCTCCTTCGTGTTGGTTAGAATCTGGCGAGAAGCTCCTTCTTGGTCCAGATTCAGTTCGGGAATCTTCTGAGAAGATTATTCTTATTCGTCAGAGAATGAAACAGGCGCAGAACCGTCAGAAATCCTACATGGACAACCGTAGGAAGCCTCTTGAGTTCTCCATTGGTGATCATGTCTTTATTCGGATATCTCCTATGAAAGGGGTTGTGCGTTTCAGCTCTACAGGGAAGTTAGCTCCTCGCTATGTTGGACCATTTCCTATTACGGACCGCATCGGCCCCATGGCTTATCGTGTGGCTCTACCTGCTCACTTCTCTGGAATACACGACGTGTTCCATGATTCCCAGCTTCGCATGTGTGTCCGCGATCCTGATTCTATCATTGAGCCGCATGCTGTGCCTGATTTAGAGATCTTACCTAATTTATCTTTGGAGCAGCAACCTCTTCGTGTGCTTGATTCGAAGGTTAGACGCCTTCGCAACAAAGAGGTTCCACTCGTGAAGATTCAATGGTCACCGAATCCTAAGGACTGCACTTGGGAGACCAGAGAATCTATCGAGCGCTCTTATCCTGGCTTTCTCCCATCTTCTTCTACGGGTGAGAATTCTCTATTTTATCACTATCACTTCTTTTGTGGATTTGACGTTATAGACGACATCTATCTTAAGGAATTGTGGGGATGCAATTTTCTTAAGGGGGGAGTCTGTAATAACCCGGGATTTGCATTACCAATTAATAAATAAAAGTTAGGATTTTTATTTATTTTAATGAAGCATAAAAGGATTTGGAATAACAAAAATTTATTTGAAAAAGGCTATTTTAATTAAATGGGAAATATGGGATTTTAAAATGAGGATAAAATGTTATTTTTGGAAAGTTAAATATTTTAGGAGAGATTTTAAAACGGGTTTGGATAAGAAAAATGAATTTTATAAACATATATGAACACTTAGACTAATTTTTGGAAATATGTAAATAACTCTCTTCTTATTGGGTTACTAAACCTAGCCCAATAACCCAGCCTAAACCTTTTCTATAAATTATCTCAAACTCTCCTAACCTCATTCATTCATCCCTAATCAAAACCCTAATCATTTCCTAAAGCTTTCTTAACAAAAATGGCCTCTATCTTCATCTCCTTGTAGTTTTAGCTTATGCAAGTCATTCTATGCAAAGGTAATGCAAATACCCACCTCAAATCCATTTTTATATCTTTCTAATTTCTGAAATTTATTTGGTAACACATGTTTTATGTGTTTTTTTGATCTTATAGCCTCCTAATCATCTTTTGCTAACTTGGGTTGATGCTATAGTGGTCTTTGTTGCTTTCTAGAGAGGTATATTGCTAAAAACCTCTTCTAATATATGTTTAATCATTTTTTGATTCCAGTAATCAGTTAGTAACACATGTTTTATTATGTAACATGTGAATCATAGCTCTTTGATCATCTTTGCTTTCATTTGGGGTGTGCACATAAGGTGCTTGTGATATTGCTTCCTAAGGTAATGCTAAGCTTTGGCCCTTTGTTCCCTTTAATATAGTGTAGTAATCATAATAGGGTAGTTAGTGATTGATATTGGTGAAATTTGATGCCAAAAACTTGAAAAAAACACCCCAAAATCACCAACACCAGCATTTTGAGATGGCTGAAATGTTTCAGCCTGAAAACAGGCTGAAATAGGGATCTGAGTGCACCAGGGCAGGCCTGGGTTGCACCCAGGCTGCTGCTCGGGCGCAGCAGGCTAGCCCGGTTGGGCTAGCCAGAAGCAGGCCAGCCCTTGGTGGGCTGTCCCACTATACTCCCCAGCCCATGCGGCTGGGGCTTGCTAATTCCCCCGGGCCGCATGGACCGGGGCTTGTAATTCACCCCAGCCCGCTTGGGCTGGGGGCATGTTAATTCGCCCCAGCCCGCTTGGGCTGGGGGCATGTTAATTCGCCCTAGCCCGCTTGGGCTGGGGGCTGGTTAATTCGCCCCAGCCCAAGCGGGCTGGGGGCTTGCACCGAATCCCCAGCCCAAGCCGGCTGGAGCTTCCTACTACATCCCCAGCCCAAGCGTGCTGGGGCTGGACCAAACCAGCTGCACCGCATGGTGCAACATGGTTCACAGAAACGGGCTGCACCATGCGGTGCAGCCGACCTTTATAAAATGGGCTGCACCCATTTGGTGCAGCCGGGTTCCGACCCACCGGTTGCACCATTTTGGTGCAACCGCTTCAAATTGATTGTTTTTGCAATGAACCTTTGGGTTTCAATTGCGAATCAGAAATTGTCGAACTTTGGTTCACAACCATTCAGAATATTTTCCAACACGAATATTGGTTTTCTGTGATTCTCTGATTTATTGATTTCTTTGAGATTTGTGTCTAGATTTCGTACACGTGTTTTATGAATTATTTTCAAAGGATTTTTCACTCCTAAATGGCTTTCAAAATTATTATTATATAATGTTATTTTTAATTATTAAACTATTTACTCCATAATAGGAGAGTATTCAAAAGCCGTTTTAAAGTGATTTCAAAATCAATTATAAAACCGTTTCGCACCATTATTTTCTATAATAAAAATATCACACTCGCTTTTTAGCACGTCGAGCGAAGTGGAAAGGTGCTTAAACGGTTAGGAAATCTCCGGCCTATGGAACCGTGTGTATTTTCTTTCCGGTTAATCCCCGACCTATTCGATTGATCGTTTTGACCTTTGGGTCTAGTTTACCGATGATACGAGGTGGACTTTTTATTGTTTGGAGTGTGAACTTGCTATTGGTTAGTAAACTGTTTAGTGCGAACGTGGGGTATGGGACTCATTGTTAACACTTTACGGGTTCCTCTCCAAGAAGTTTGTGACACATTAGCCTCTGGGCGGCCAGTACTGGACCTCTGGGTCACCACGCCTCTGGGCAACCGTCTCTGGACACCTGTTCTATGGAGAAGTTTCTTTTTTTTGGCATGTGCCTCTGGGCCTTTATCCTTCTGGGAAGGATCTCGCCGTCTCGCGCGTTCCGCATCTGTGCGAGTGATCGATCACAACTCTACAGTACTTGGCAATAACGACTCCGGTCGGTGCACGTGCTATACTTGTATTATCTGATGATTTTTATATCCATTCGAGTACCGCCATTCGGTGTTGGTTCTATGGAACCATACGATGTAAGTGCGATTACCTTGTGGATTCACAGTGTCTCTGGACACTGCTTTTCAGTGTTTGATTTCATTGACTTTTCAGTATATCCCCATTGCTCTTTGGAGCATCGATCTTTGCTTGGGCATTGATTACAGACTCTGGTCACTCTTGGGATTATTGCCTATGGGCAAATTTATATAGCTTTGGCTACGCCGATGATATGAGGCGATTTTATTTATTCAACACTTTGGTGCTGATATTCTCTTTGGAGATTTTTACTGTTGATTGATGATTAGGGACCGTCATTATATTCATGTGGTCCAAAATACTCTTCTCTTAGGAAAAGTACTGTTTCATTTATGTACCGCATTATTATATATCTCAGTTATTACTGATTGTTTAGCTAGCCTGACCCGAGTGTTTTTCGCTCGGGTCAGACCGAGTTGTTTCAGGTTAGGTCTCTGGACTTAGCTTCTGTGTTTCCGCTTGGACATTATTTGCTATGCTGATAGATAGCGCTTTTATTTGTCCACTATTCCGCTACTCTGTTATTATTCAGACTTTGATATGTACATATTTTTGACTCACATGTGTGGGCAGTGGCTTTGTACCCACTTATAGTATTTGGATCTGTATTGACGATGTATTGTTCTGGGATTTTATATCTGTTATGTGATTCTGTTCTGTGATGTTTTATCATTTATTACTATGCTTGTTCTGATAGGTCTTTAGCCATTGTAATTTCGTTATAAATATTTATTGAATATGTCGAACCACTTGAAAAAAATATATATATATACCATCCTTTCGACGTATTCAGTAGATAGTTATAGCTTGATTACAAATGGTCGCTTCCACTATACTCTATTCTCCGCTTTAACAGACAGTATTACTCCCATAATACTCTTTGTTACAGTGGGTCTCAGAGTGGGGCGTTTCATTTTGAAACACTCAAAACATTCCTTTTGAAAGCATTGAAACCTTCCTTTCGAAATGATTAAAGATATACCTTTCGAAAGCATTAAAGCTTATCTTTTGAAGGCACTTAGTTCAAAGAAAATTAATAGAAGCATAGCTTCGAAACCATTTGAAAGTATCTCTTTCGAAATCATTGGGTTTGACATTAAATATAACTTCTGGGTCAAAGAAAACAACAGTGAAAGTAATCCTTTCGAAAGCATTGATCTTTAAATAAAAGAATTGGGGAAAAGGATAGCTTCGAAACTAACCTTTCGAAACCATTAATAAAAGCGGCTACAATAACCCTTTCGAAAGCATTGGGAAGGCGGCTTCAATATTAATAAAACGAAAGCCTTCCATTCGAACTCATTCATATAAGGCTATAAACGTGGCCTTTAACCAATTCAAAAGGTATGAAGGAGGCTGTTAGGTATCGCATAGGTTCAAAATGCGGTAACTCATTCGAAAGCTTCTTTTAAAAACAAAGTAAGTGTCTCTTTGAACAAAGGTAAATTGATTGATTCGAAAGCTTCAACCCCCTTCGAAATCATCTTTTAAAAACAAGGTAAGTAATGTATTCGAAAGCTTATAAGAATGACTTCAACACCTTCGAAAGCATCTTTTAAAAACAAAGGCAAGTGTTGTATTCGAAAGCTTATAAGAATGACTTCAACCCCTTTGAAAACATACCTTCGACACAGTCTCTTATGCCTTTCTCTAATCCACTACATATCAATGGCTTGATACCATGTGTACTGGTTTCGAATGGGTTCATTAGCAGAAGTATGGTGACAAAAGCTAGCATAGGGAAGTGGCGAAGTTGTAAATTAAAACAAAACAGGTTTTATTGTCTTTCAAAGAAATTCCTTTTTACCTAACTTACCCAAGTGTTCAAAATATGATTAGTTGTCAAATTCTTCATCAAAATCATTTTCTAAAAAGACTGCCAAATTCAATAATATATAATTGAAATTATTTTAACAAATAAGCCATTCCCTTCAACAAAACATTTAAGTCCTTCAACTTAAATAATTTAATAACCATATTCAAACACTTAGGAAAAATCTCCAAAAATCACCATAATTCATTTTTAATATGTTTTCTAACATAAGAAAATTTCAGACCCGAAATAATTATATATAAAACACCCCACACCCCTTAGTATACCAAAAAATGACACATTAAAAGATGTGGTGCGTTGTAGGTATAACTAAAACTTTACAGAGACTAAGATTCACAAGACAAATAAATAATAACAACGGAAACATTTAAATGGTAACTTCATTACTCCAGAAAATAAGTCATAAAAACAAAATATGTCAAAACCAAGTACACATGTCTCGTGAAAAATATAATCTCAGTCACATCATCAGAGTACATTAAAATAACCATCCCTCTCAGAAGTACCAGTACATCAAAATCCAAATAAAATTAAAATAGAAAAGAAGAAGAATACATGAAGAATTTCCAAGAATATCTCCCCAAGAAAGCTGAAATCTACTATCCTTGCCTCTGCTGGCCTATGAGGGGAAAAGGGGAAAATAGAGGAGTGGGTCAGACTAAAAGTCCGGTGAATGAAAGTAATTACTAATATTTTTAAGCAAGATAAAAGTAATAGACTTGACAATAGTTCTAGTACAAAAGGAAATAAAGGAAAAGATAAAGCTGGAATAAAATACCGTTTAACTGTTTGCTTTGATAGTGATTGTTTGCACTTGTCGTAGATAGCTGCTTTGATTAGGCTGAAATACTAATCCTATTTTAATTAGGCTGAAATCCTAATTCTACCCTTTGATCGGCCTTCAATCTCTGTTGTGCCACTGTGAGCTAGTCCCATCCCATGGGTCCCATAGCAAAAGGACACCTGTTTAGCGCTTTAGAACTCATTAGCGACTTATCTACCATAATCAGCATAAGCATGTCCGAGTCTCACCTAATCTATTGTGAGACCATCAGTTCCTGACTGAAGGGGAATGCTGTCGGTACGGGCCCTACTTCTAACTTTGATTACTAACTTAGTGTAAGTCTTTAAAATAAGCCTCTTCTGTTAATTCTGCTCTATTTGCTTGTTAACTTATTCTAAGTCTTAAAGTAAGCCTCTTTCTGTTCTTTCTATTTAATTATAACCTATGTTATAATTGTTCTTCTATTCAGTCCTTTTAGTTATAACTACTAGTTATAAACTTGCTTGCAAATGTCTGAAATTTGCCTATTTCAGTCTATTTTCTTTTTATTATTGTTCTTCTTATTTTACATCCAATTTCTGTAAATTTAGTATTCTTATATTTTAGTCCATATTAGCAAATTATTCTCTTTTTATTATTTATTCGCGTAAAAAGGAATAAAAAGAAACTAACATTTACAGGCTAAATTCTAACGTAAAACGGATGTAAATAACTGTAAATAACAGTAAATAACTATAAATAAATGAATAAAATAGCTAAATAAAAATATCTGAATAAAATAGACTGAAAAGAACTTTAAAAATTAACTGTAAACAACTTATATAAAAACTGTCTCAAAATTGTAGAAAAACTACAACTATTGAGAACTCTATTATTTTAAATTACTTAAACACTCACCTGTGGTCCTCAGCTCTAGTCCTTGGTCTTCCTTGATCCTCTCCTAGAGCGTAAATATTTTTTTCAAAAAGATTCTCTCCTTAGAAAAATTTATTTCTAGGGTCCAGCCTCCGGCAATGAACCCGAATAGGAGAAAATCTGAATGAGAAAAACATCTATGCTTTGGGGTCTATTTATATGGTTACTTGGGGATCTCAGACCATTGGATTTGAAGATTAAATCTGGTGTAACCACGTCATAGGCTCGTTGGGAACCGTCAGATGGAAGCACGAACGCACAGGATTGAAAACAAGTTGACTAACACGTCATATTTGCATCTGGACGAATTAACGTCCAAAACACATAAGCGGGTCGACCTTATTGTCGACCAACACATGCTACGGTCGACCTATAGGTCGACCAAGCTATGGGGAGGGTCGACCTGACCTTATATATATATATTTTTTCATTCGTATCTTATTCGTTTTAGCTTGGATTTTAACAATCTATATATGGAAATTGACCAAAAAATTACCATGGACACAATGGTGCAACTCCCGTGGCTCAAAACTGCTAATTTCATAAAGTTATTTTATTATTTAATTAATTCATTAATTAATTATTATAGCTTGAATTTTGGGTTGTTACATTCTCCCCTCCTTAAAGGATTTCGTCCCCGAAATCTCCAAGGATAGAAGAATGAGATAAATATTTTGATCCAAATTATACAACCATCTACTCAACCATCACCCATTACATTCATTGTCCTTATGTTTTCTAATGCAGTTTATGATATATATGCAAATAGTGTAGTGTCAATGTCCCTAACTAATGCAAAAGATTAGGCGGTCTACTGATTCAATCGACCTCCTTTTATGCAATCATGTTCGTGTCATGTATCTAAATGAATGCAAATTTCCTAATAATAACTGATAGTTCTATATGCGTGCTACAATCATCATCCAAATGCAACAATCATATGATAATCATCCATTTATAGCAACCATGGAATAAAATAAAAATAAAATATGCAAATGCGCACAAATTCATATGCATATGCTCTAGTGACCTAGTTAGGCCGATCCCTAAGAGATAATAGTGCCTAGTGTATGTATATGCATCCATTAACATCCACTAGCAACCACTTGCAACCACTAGCATCCATCATACATAACATGTTTACATCAAATCATACCATCCACAGGTTAAATCCTAAGATCTACCCTCCCAAAGGATAATAAAGGAAAGAACCTATTCAAAACTAAAGATAGAAATAGGAAATTATAAAACTTACTATCAAAGAGATGTGGATAGGAGATACGAATCTTCTCCTAAGCCTCCCACGTAGCGTCTTCAACATCATCTCCCCACTGCACCTTTACTAACAAGACCTCTTTATTCCTATGCTTCTTGATGTCACGTCCAATGATCTTGGTAGGAATACGATGAACCGATGCTTCTCTCTCCACTTTAACTTCCTCCAGTTGACTAGGTTCCACAACCTCTGCTGAGTCATATAAGCACTTTCTAAAGTGCGAAACATGAAAAACATCATGCACTCATGCGAGCCTCTTCAGTAGCTTTACTCGATACGCCATCTTCCCTACTCTTTCTACAATAGGGAACGATCCTATGAATCTGGAAGCTAGTTTCCCACTCGATCCAAATCTCACCACCCTCCTTATCGGGGACACTTTAATGAAAACTAAATCTCCTACCTCGAACTAAATGTCCCTTCTCCGCTTTTCTGCATAAGATTTCTGTTTATCTTGGGATGTCTTCATCCTCCTCCTAATCAAATATATCTTCTCTGAAGTCTCCCTAACCATGTCGGGACCAAGTAGCAATCTCTCCATAGACTTCAACCAACATGAAGGTGACTTGCACGGTCTTCCATAAAGAGCCTCAAAAGGTGCCATCCCAAGCTCCTCCAAAATCAAGAATGCACATCCTCAACAAATCCTCAAGAACTCTATTAACTCTCTCCGTTTGGCCATCTGTCTAAGGATGATAGGCCGTACTCAATCTAAGCCGCGTCCCTAAAGCCTCTTGCATGCTTCTCCAAAACTCGCTAGGAAAGATAGGGTCTCTATCGCTCACTATGCTAGAGGGAATTCCATGAAGTCGGACTATCTCGCGAACATATAAAGATGCCAAATAAGGTGTTGTACTCTTACTCTTGACTGGAATGAAGTGGGCGCTCTTAGTCAAACGATCTACAATCACCCAAATACTGGTATTCCGCTTCCTAGATCGGGGTAAACTATCTATGAAGTCCATCGAAACACTATCCCACTTCCATTCGGGTACATCCAATGGCTGAAGTAATCCTCCGGGCTTCTGCTGCTCCGCCTTAACCCTTTGGCATACAAGACACTTAGCTACAAACTCTGCCACATCCTTCTTCATGCCGCTCCAATAAAACACTCTCTTCATATCCCTATACATCTTATCACCACCCGGATGAATAGTCATTCGCAAATGGTGTGCTTCTGCTAGAAATGCACTCACCAAACCACTAGTGCGGGGAACACAAAGTCTTCCATCTCTCCTTAGCCACCCTTTACTATCAATGGAATAGCGTTGGAGATGTCTAAAGACCTCTCCTCTACTAATCCTCTCTAGAATATCCATAAGCTCTGAATCCTCTCGCTGCCTCGAGCCAATCCGATCTATGAGGGTAAGCTTAACCTCAAGTGCTGCTAATAATCCAAGGGTAATGTCCGTAGAGGGCTTAAAATCAAAAGTGGAAATAAACTCTAGGATTTTCGACTCTACAAACATTGGGCTAACTGTTGCTCTCTTCCTACTCAACACATCCGCAACTATGTTTCCTTTACCAGGGGTATAAGCTATCTCAAAGTCATATGATGCTAAAACTCCATCCAACGCTGCTGCCTCAAGTTTAAATCCTTTAGTGAGAATAGGTACTTCGATGATTTATGGTCAGTGAAATGCTCGAACCTCTCTCCTAGCAAGTATTGTCTCCAAGACTTGAGTGCGAAAACAATAGCAGCTAGCTCCAAATCATGGGTGGGGTAGTTCTTCTCATGAGTCCTCAGCTGTCTACTTCCATAGCATACTACCCTCCCTTCTTGCATCAATACTGCTCCAAGACCCGTCTTACATGCATCAGTGTATATAGTAAAAGGCTTAGCTCTGTCGGGTAAAACTAATACTGGTGCACTTGTAAGGGCTCTCTTTAGCATCGTGAAGGAATCCTCACAATCCACGTCCCGCACGAATGTCGCATTCTTTTTAGTGAGGCGAGTAAGCGGTGCTGAAATCTTAGCGAAATCTCCAATAAACTTCCTATAATAACCAGCCAAACTTAGGAAGCTTCTAACTTCGGTAGCGTTCTTGGGGGCCTTCCAATCTTGTACTTCTACTACCTTAGCGAGATCAACAGCTAAACCCTCTCTTGAGACTACATGCCCTAAGAAACGCACATCCTTACGCCAAAAGTGACACTTCGAGAACTTTGTCTTCAACTAATGAACATGACGTGTACGAAGAACCTCCTCTAGATGAATAGCATGCTCCTCCATACTCTTGGAAAACACCAAAATGTCGTCCATGAATACTACTATGAACTTATTTAGGACATCTCAAAAAACATGGCTCATCAAATCTATGAAATAGGCTGGGGCATTGGTCAGCCCAAACAGCATAACCAACCACTTAAAGAATCCATTGGGTGTCCTAAATGTTGTCTTACCAATGCTATCGTCAGCGACCCTAAATTGATTAAATCCAGTAGCTAAATCAAGCTGAGAAAATACTGAAGAGCCAACCGAACGATCGAAAAGATCATCTACCATAGGAAGTGGGTAACGATTCTTCTTAGTGAGCTTGTTCAACTCTCT
The DNA here is from genome assembly GCA_030737815.1 of Allium fistulosum. Classification (NCBI taxonomy): domain Eukaryota; kingdom Viridiplantae; phylum Streptophyta; class Magnoliopsida; order Asparagales; family Amaryllidaceae; genus Allium; species Allium fistulosum. The sequence continues at coordinate 1,286,038,998 of CM060901.1, read as the reverse complement.
ATAGTCTACGCAAAGTCAAAGGGAACCATCCGCCTTTGTAGCAAAGACGACTGTCACTCCCCACTCAGACATGCTCTGTCTGATGAAGCCTTTCTCTAATAGCTCACCAATCTGCTTGCTTAACTCCTTCCTCTCCCTAGGAGCCATATGTCTCATGGGCAGTGCCATTGGCTTAGCATTGTCATTACGATAGATCCTAAAGTCGATCTCTCTCTTAGGGGGTAGTCCCCTAACCTCCTCAAAGACGTCTGGGAAATCTCTGACGACTGGAACTGAATCTAACTCTGCTGGTGATGAATCGAAGGAATAAAGGAAGCTCAACATGACTGACCCCTGTGGGTCGCAAGAAACCTTGAGAGTCCTACCGCTGCATGTCTCTAGTTTGACGACTCACCTCTCGCAGTCCAATATCGCTCCATAAGTGGATAGCCAATCCATCCCCAAAATCATCTCATACCCCCAAAATCCCAATACATAGGCGTCACAGTCAAACTCTACGCCTAATATGAAAATTTTCAAACCCCTACAAATCATGGATAAATGTGCTGATCCTCCTATGGTGTTTGAAACAACTATGGTGTCTACTACTGAAGAGATATCTAAGTGAAAATAATCAACTAAGGAACTAGAAATGAAAGAGTGTGATGCTCCAGAATCAAAAAGAGTCCGAATGGGAAAATCCAAAATAGAAATCAAACCTTCCACGGTGACTTTTCTACCTCTATCTGGTCCACTGCTAGAAGGTACTGCATCCAAGACTTGTACCTGCACTGTAGGTGTGCCCGATCCCTGCCCCGTCTTCTGAGGAAAAAATCTACTAAGGTGACCGGGCTGTCAACAACTATAACACTTTCCCTTCATTTTATCCTTCTTGCAGTCTTTTGCGTAATGACTAACCAGTCAACAGCTATTGCACTTCTCTCCTTTCTTGATCTGCTTTTGAGGTCCTCCTCCTTTCTTCTTATCCTTATTGTTCTTCCACCATTTCTTCTTAGAATTCTCTAACTTAGGGACCTCCTTAGACTCCCCTTCCTTAGCTGCATCAGACATGAGGGCCATCTACACCATTGACTCATATGTAGCTCCCATCGGTACATGCGTCAATGCTAACCCTTGGAGGGGCTGGTTCAATCCCTTAGCAAAATTCATGGCCTTCTTGTGCGGTGTATTGACAAGCTCCATCCCAAACTGTGACAACTCATTAAATTGGTTGATATACTCCTTTATTGAAAGATTTCCTTGCTTCAAACTAATGAACCTTTCCAACTGCATACTTTCTTCTGCTTGTGACAAAAACTTCCTCTCAAACCTTTCACAGAATCCATTCCAACAAATGTCTCTCCCTTCCAACTCAACAATCTCCCACCAATAAGAAGCCTCTCCTTTCAGCTGCTAAGATGCAAGATGAACTCTCTGTCGGTCCTCCAATCCCAATAGCCCAAATATCCTCTCGGTATTCCTCAACCAAGCTCGTGCCTCCACGAAATCCTCTATGCCAGAAAACGTCTTGCCTCCTAGATTAGCGAAGTCCTTGCATAACTTAGAGAAATTGGCTGCAACAGGTGGATTAATGGGATCTCCACCCGTCGGTGCTAGATTGGGAGCTTGCCCTTGCACCTCTGGTGTCGTAGCTTGGAGGTATCTATGAAACCAGCCTGGGACTTGGATACCCTCTGGAAGATTAGGGGCATCCGCCATGCTATGCAAAGAAAAAGAGATTTTAGGCTCGAAAGGACCGAAAGAAGGTTGAACTGGACTTTAAAGTGATTTTTATAAATACTCTCTTTTATACTTGAAAAACTATTTCTATAATAAGGGTTTCTTTTTGAAAAATACTTCTAGTTTGAAGATATGCTACTTTTAAAATTAGGTTATTATTATTTTTTTGAAAAATACTTTACTTCTAAAGCAAGTTTTTAGGGATCCTGTAACATAGGCTCTAATACCAATTGAAACACCCCACACCTCTTAGTATACCCAAAAAGGACACACTAAAAGATGTGGTTCATTGTAGGTATAGCTAAAACTTTATAGAGACTAAGATTCAAAAAAAAAAAAAACAACAGCGGAAACATTTAAATGGTAACTTCATTACTCCAGAAAATAAGTCATAAAAACCAAATATGTCAACCAAGTACACATGTCTCGTGAAAAATATATTCTCAGTCACATCATCAGAGTACATAAAAATAACCATCCCTCTCAAAAGTACCAGTACATCAAAATCCAAATGAATTGAAAATTGAAAAGAAGAAGAATACATGAAGAATCTCCAAGAATATCTCCCCAAGAAAGCTGAAATCTACCATCCTTGCCTCTGTTGGCCTATGGGGGGGGAAAGGGGAAAATAAAGGAGTGGGTTAGACTAAAAGTCCGGTGAATGAAAGTAATTACTAGTATTTTTAAGCAAGATAAAAGTAATAGACTTGACAACAGTTCTAGTACAAAAGGAAATAAAGGAAAAGATAAAGCTGGAATAAAATACTTTTTAACTGTTTGCTATGATAGTGATTGTTTGCACTTGTTTTAGATAGCTGCTTTGATTAGGCTGAAATCCTAATCCTATTTTAATTAGGCTGAAGTCCTAATTCTACCCTTTGATCGGCCTTCTTCTATTGTGCCACTGTGAGCTAGTCTCATCACGTGGATCCCACAACAAAAAGACACCTGTTTAGCGCTTTAGAACTTAATATCGACTTATCTCCTTACTTCAAGACCGCACGCTCGGTCACCGCCGGTTCGCACTATCTATTACTCCCTCTTTTGACCTCTTATCTACCTACTTCAGCATAAGCATTCCTAGCCTCACCTGATCTGTTGTGACACCATTTGTCCTAGTCTGACAGGGTCCTGCCCAGCCTCACCTAGGTGTTTGTGAGACCTTCAGTCCTAATCTGAAAAGGGAATGCTGCCGGTACGGGTCCTAACAAACAAAATATAGTTGCGCCCCTTGCCCAATTCCTCTAATTTGAGCTTCTATATATTGACCACTTATCTACCCTAATCAGCATAAGCGTGTCCTAGCCTCACCTAATCTATTTTGAGACCATCAGTTCCAGACTGAAGGGGAATGCTGCCGGTATGGGCCCTACTTCTGTCTTTGCTTATTAACTTAGTGTAAGTCTTTAAAATAAGCCTCTTCTGTTAATTCTACTCTATTTGCTTATTAACTTATTCTAAGTCTTAAAACAAGCCTCTTTCTGTTCTTTCTGTTTAATTATAACCTATGTTATAACTATTCAGTCCTTTTAGTTATAACTACTAGTTACAAACTTGCTTGCAAATGTCTCAAATTTGCCTATTTCAGTATATTTTCTTTTTATTACAGTTCTTCTTATTTTACATCCAATTTCTGTAAATTTAGTGTTTTTTATATTTTAGTCCATATTAGCGAATTATTCTCTTTTTATTATTTTATTCGCGTAAAAAGGAATAAAATGAAACTAACATTTACTGGCTAATTCCAACGTAAAACAGATGTAAATAACTGTAATAACATGAAATAACTATAAATAAACGAATAAAATAGACTGAAAAGAACTTTAAAAATTAACTGTAAACAACTTATATAAAAATTGTCTCAAAACTACAGAAAAACTACAAATATTGAGAACTCTATTATTTTAAATTACTTAAAAATCTAAAATAATTTCGTAAACACTCACCTGTGGTCCTCAGTTCTAGTCCTTGATCTTCCTTGATCCTCTCCTAGAGCGTAAATATTTTTTTCTAAAAGATTCTCTCCTTAGAAATTTTTTATTGGCAATGAACCCGAATAGGAGAAAATTTGAATGAGAAAAACATCTATGCCTAGGGGTCTATTTATAGGGTTACTTGGGGATCTAAGACCATTGGATTTAAAGATTAAATCTGGTGCAACCACGTCATAGGCTCGCTGGAAACCATTCGATGGAAGCACGAATGCACATGATTGAAAACAAGCTGAAAAACACATCATATTTGCATCTGGACGAATTAACGTCCAAAACACATAGGCAGGTCGACCTTTGTGTTGACCAACACATGCTAGGATCGACCTAGCTATGGGAAGGGTCGATCCTAGGGTCGACCTGACCTTATACACATATACACACACACATATATATATATATATATTGTTTAATTCGTATCTTCTTCGTTTTAGCTCGGATTTTGACAATCTATATATTGAAATTGACTAGAAAATTACCACGGACAAAATGGTGCAACTTCCATGGCTCAATTCTGATAATTTCATAAAGTTATTTTATTATTTAATTAATTCGTTAATTAATTATTATAGCTTGAATTTTGGGTTGTTACAATATAATTGCCGTATATAGTTTATACTCAAAATTGTCTATTTCTTCCATCTAGAATTCATAATTAATTATCCATAGCTTGGAATATTATGAAAATTTAAACCTATCTCCAAAATAATGTTTTACATATCTTATTCAACCATCATGGCATTCGAATTCAATTTACACGATTTTAACCTTAAAATCGAGATATAACATTACACAAAATCCTTGTTTAAATCAAAACATGGCATATAATCAAAGCATATCATCATTCATCCATCTAAACGGTTTTAAACCTTAAACTGGAATTTAAAATGTTCAAAAAGACATATATGAGATGGTTTAGATTATGATTTACCTTATTTGGATAAGGAACTTGAGATTTGTTCTTGCTTTAATCTTCTTAGCTTGGATCTTAGCTTCTAATTGATTTTAAGCTCTTCTCCCCTAAGGTAATGGCCGGCCTTGATTCTACTTTTCTTATGTTTTTGTTTTATAGAAGTCTGAATGAGAATGAGGTAATGGTTTAGAGGTTATGGGGTTATGATACACGGCTATTCCCATATTACCCTTGCCTTAATCTCTTAGGTATCTACTTATAAACCTTTTTTATAAATCCATTTAGTTAAGGCACAACCCTAATTAGTTTTAAAATTTCAATCCCCTTATCACTCTAGTCTCTACATTATTGTATTTAATTTATCTAATTAAATCTCCTGAATAATGCTATTTAAAATTAGGGGTGTTACAACTTATAATAAAAGCTATCTTGCAAGCATATGCATAGCATCTATGGCTTTGTATATAAAAATTGCAAGTACGTTACTATAGCGTTAACCTAAACCTCAATCTCATTTTCTAATTCAATGGATTATGTTTTGAAATCTTTTAGGTTCAAATTTCTTTTAAATTTACATAAACCTATGCTTTGATACCAACTTGTAACGTCCCCAATTTGGAGGCCCAAAACTAACTGCTACGGATGCTGCAGTCAGCCATAGTTATTAATTCTTGGTGACCAAATGCGGTAATGTTAGATACATTGATATAACAGAAACACATGGATATGAAAAAAATTTAAAACATAAAATAAATTTCTCATTCCACTCCAAGTCACATTTCAAATTCATTACATAATCCCAATTCATAAACCACATTCAGAGAAATATAATTATTAAAAAATATGCCAAGAGCGCCATATAAAGATGCCCCCTTGGTTGATCAGAGTCTAAATATAGGCAATTAAAAAACTTTGCCATTCAAAACACAGCAGAATCAAATAGAAAAAACTCATACAAGCTAGCTTGCCTTCTGCACATCTCCGGAAGCTTATCCATCTAAAGAAGAATCTGAAAACCTTAACTCTCAAACTACTCAAAATCAATTGAGCACCCGAGAGTTTAAGGGGAAAACATAAACTTCGAGTCAGACAAAAATTCTGGTATGAATAATAACCTACCATCTCGAACCATACAGATATCTAGTGAGACCATGCCGCTTAACAGAATGGGTTTTCCCCTCATTAGTATCTTAACCCAACTTATCATAACCATATACTATGCACCTGCATCCACAATAGTTAAGACATAACATGATAAAAGGTAATATGATGATATGCAAACATGCAATACGCTCTGGATTGCCCATCCCCATTAACCTGACTATCCGTCTCAAATTATAGTTTCTAGGATCACTATTAAGCTATTAGTTTTTATGGGCTGACTAATAACCTATTAATTCTTATTGAATTCCCTTCCACCTTCATTGTTTTCAAGGGATCACTATGAACTTATTGGTTTTTACCAATACTATCATCTAATTATAGTTTTCATGGGATCTCTATGAACTATTGGTACCTACCAACCACTTTCTCCTATCATAGTTTTCATGGGCATACTATGAACCTATTGGATTCTCCAATAACTTCTCTCATATCATAGTTTTCGTGGGATCACTATGAGCCTATTGATCTCTTTCAATAACTTATTCTGGACATAGTTTTCATGGGATATCACTAGGAACCTATTGGCCCCTGCCAATAACTATTTCCATACATAGTTTTCATGGGCTTACTAAGAACTTGTCTAAACCAATAATCCTTTGATTAGTCTTTGGGCATCCTATATTCTGGTCTACATAACCTCTTGGATGCAATTCTACTCATATAGGAGTTAACTCTATGTATATTCACTACTAAGTCAATTTACACGATTTTAACCTTAAAATCGAGATATGTTATTACGCAAAATCCTTATTTAAATCAAAACATGGCATATAATCAAAGCATATCATCATTCATCAATCTAAACGGTTTCTTAAACCCGAAATTAAAATGTTAAAAAAGACATATATGAGATGGTTTAGATTATTATTCACCATGTTTGGATAAGGAACTTGAGATTTGTTCTTGCTTTAATCTTCTTAGCTTGGGTCTTAGCTTCTAATTGATTTTAAGCTCTTCTTCCCCTAGGGTAATGGCCAGCCTTGATTTTCCTTTGCTTATGTTTTATGAAAGTATGAATGAGAATGAGGAAAGGATTTAGGGGTTATGGTACACGGCTATTCCCATATTACCCTTGCTTTAATCTCTTAGGTATCTACTTATAAACCATTTTTTATAAATCCATTTAGTTAAGGCACGACCCTAATTAGTTTTCAAATCTCAATCCCCTTATCACTATAGTCTCTATATTATTCTATTTAATTTATCTAATTAAATCTCCTGAATAATACTATTTAAAATTAGGGGTGTTACAACTTACAATAAAAGCTATCTTGCAAGCATATGCATGGCATCTATGGCTTTGTATGAACGGCCATGCAAATCGCCTTCTTGTTGGTGGGAGGCGACTGATAGGGTTATATTTGGGCCAACTGTAACAACCCATCTCAAAACAGGCCTAAATTCCGACCCAAAAAGCCCATCGAAACTAAGACCTATCCCAAGGCTGGCTATAGGTTGGTATAAAGAAAAATACACAGGGCTATTTACCTACATATTCAAAAACTCATAGCGGAAAGATAAAATATAATATCATAAAAGTAGCCATTTTATTTGAAATTCAAATTTTATAAAAACATAACACAATGCATAAACAATCATCAACTATCCATAGTATAATATTCAACAGTTACAACATCATTTAATAGGTACGTAGAAATAAAGGAATTAACACAAGTAGATAAATAGTAACTGCCACAAGTCTACGTCTACGCTGTCACCTCCGAAATTCTGCATCTACATATCTAACCTGTGTTGTAATGTGGGGGCAGTCAAAACAACAATGTATGATGAGCCTTTCTATAGTAGTACTTGGGTAGTATAATTTAAATAAGAATACGACTTATGTATTTTACCATATTATAAGTTTTTCGACTATGAGCCCTAAGGCTTTCCCATTACATTATTCTTTCAATCCAATAACCCCTATCTATCATCAATAATGTCTTAACAATGTAAGAGATAGTACCCAAACCACTTAATACATATTTAATGGAAACTAGGCAGACTCGGACCATTTAATACCTCATTCAAGGCAGGTCACCATCATTCAGTGCCTATCCCAAGGCAGACTCCCCTTCGGTACTACCTAGCTGATGTTAATTGGGTTTTTAACCTAATGGAATTTAAAGTTAACTAGAACATCTACAACAAGTCAAAATATCTCAAGGATTGACCAAGAAGACCAGAAGGAAAAGAAGAGAAAGACCAATGAAGAAAAATGCCAAAACAAGCTAAGGCGATGGATCGCACCTATGGATCGCTAGCGATCCATAAAGCTTGCGCGTGGATCCTCCAGTCCTCTTGCATCATGATCTAATATGTTCCCTATAGACGCTTGCCAAGTTTCATAGCATGCCAAACAATCTAGCTCAAGAAGTGAAGACTCGCCTAATTCAAGCTGTTTGACCAAAAGCAGCTAACTTAAAGTTGACCTACCAAACTCATACAAAGTCGGATTGACTTGAAATTTTGGGAGAACATTTAGAAAATACAGAAGAAGGCTCACAAAAAAACAAGATCATTTTGAGTTGATTTGATGGATCGCTAGCGACCTAACTAGATGGATCGCTAACAACCCATCTAGAGTGGGCCTCACCACCTCAAATTTTTATGGTGGGTCCTGACACCCTTTAGAGTGTTCTTGCAAAGTTTCGTTCAATTTCGTTAAGAGTTGAGAGAGTTATGGATAAATCTTCTGGACCAGATGACCCATGAAGACGAATGATCAAACTAACTCCAAACGAATTGATATTTGGACAAGAAACTTAAATAGAAAATAGGAAGACAACCAAACAAAGATCATTCAAAAATATGCTAAGTAGATGGATAGCTAGCGATCCATCCACTATGGATAACTAACGATCCATCAAGATAGGCTGGATCGCCCTCAAACTTTTCGAGCTCCTTCGTAGCACTAAGTAAAGGCTTCTGGTAGAAAAATATGCTAAGTTGATGGATAGCTAGCGATCCATCCCCTATGGATAGCTAGTGATCCATAGAAATGACTCAGATTGATTTGAGATTTTCGGTGATGACTTGGCATAACAACTGGACTCTTCGGCACTTCGACTTCTGGCCTAACACTCATTGAATTCTCCTATAAATACTCACCTACCTACAACTAGAGATGGATATTTTTTGGGGAGAGAGATACAATTCTACTGGAATTCCTTCTCTTCTTCAACTTTCTTCTCCCTCACAATAGTCATCAAGGGGTTACTGTGATTCTCCAGTCAACCCTTGAACTTGTGACTTATTCTAACTCATTGTTACTTGGATCTAAGGACTAGCAAGTTGATATCTAGAGAGATTCAACTCGTATAATCATAATAAAGATTGATTAAAATGGATGTAGGCCATAGTCAGCCAAACCATTATAAAAATTCTGTGTCTCTTTTCTTACTTCTGCTTTTTATTTGTTGTTTATCTAAGATTTGTGCGGCTGATTATCTGCATTGGTGCTTTCACACTTGATCCAGGGTGTTAATCCATTTTTTGGGTTAACATTCTGGTGCTTTCACTGAGAATAAAGGTAGATCCAAAAACTTGAAGCATGAATTTGTGATTGGGTAAAAATGAAGAGGCCTAGCACCAGATCTAAAATTGGAGCAAGTCAACCAGAGCATGGGGGTTGCCCGGGAAGTATCCTCAAATTCTCACCAATTCAACTATGTAGATAGAGAAGAAATGGAAAGGCAGATGCAGGATGGAATCTTGGCTAGACAACAAGAGATGAAGGATAGCTTCTTCTAGAAGATGGAGTAGCAAGGGATAACTAGATCTGCAGGGAATATGAATTAAATTACGAGAAATAACAACAAGAGCCGCTGGAGCTAGATTAGAACAGGTTGGAATACTGCCTCCACACCTAGAACAACCAATACTTGAGGGAAATGCTGGAATCAACAATAGGACCCAATGTAGGAACATCTGGAGTTAGAGCAAAACAAACTGAAACAATGCCCACATGACTCGGGGGCATGATAGATTTGTGTCCAGGATGATTTTTAACGCCCAGAACGAGTGATGTTGGAGCTAGAGTAGCAAATCAGAGTATGAATACATGACCGCATGTGCCGAAACTAGAACCCCATAGTTGGAACAGGGGGCATGTTCGTCCCTTACTCTCTGCCTTCTGCTTTTTCTGCCTTTAATAATCTTAGGCCACGTACACGTGTACGGGATCCCGAACGGTCCTTAAGCACGCTCTGAGTCGGATACCTAAGATGATTATTTAGGATAATAATAATCTCAGACCGCTTGGACATGCGCTAAACCTAGATTGGTTCCTAGTCATGCTCTGAGTCGGATGTCTGGGATGGCTACTTAGGATGATAATCTCAGACCGCTTGGACGTGCACAAAACCTAGATTGGTCCCTTGCCATGCTCTGAGTCAGATGTCTGGGATAAACATGCAAGATTTTTGCTTATTTAATTTCTGCTTGTTTGCTTTGATTTGAAATTTGAATTTTGTAAAATCCATATTTAATGTGATAACTGATTTTGAACGCCATAGAGTCCCGACCAGAGAGACATAACCAGAGTGCAAGGTGCAAGTCCCCTTGCTGGAGAGCGAGTGGATGGACTTGTACGATATGGAATGCCATAGAGTCCCGACCGGAGAGATGGGACCAGAGTGCAAGAAGTAAGTCCCCTCACCGGAGAGTGAACGGGTGGGCATGCTTAATCCCCCTTAATTTAATAAGCAAATGATCCGAAGAGATCATCCCCCTTAACTTAACAAACAAACGACCTGGAGAGATTTTCCCCTCAACTTAAAACATTAAATGATCCGGAGAGATTGTACATTAGAAAAAACATTAAAAGACCCAGAGAGATCACACATTAAACTAAATATTAAACAATCCAGAGAGATCACGCTTTAAACTAAACATTAAATGATCCAGAGAGATCATGGATTAAACTAAACATTAAATGATCCGGAGAGATCACGCATTAAACTTAAAAGATCAAGGGAGATCAAGCCTTAAAACAGATTTGATTTAATAAAAGGATTTGAATGCCTTATAAATAGAATAAAACTGATAAATCCTAGATTAACACAGGATGATTTCAATATATGATGTGATTCTGATATATGATGTGATTTTGATATATAATGTGATTTTGTGATATGATATGAAAACTCTGAATGAGAAGCAAAAATTGATAGTGATGTAAATCCAGAATGAACATGGGACAATTAGAGATATACGATGTAAATGGAGATATGTGATGTAATTGGAAACATGTGATTTAATTAGAGATATGTGATGCAACAACTCCGAATGAAATCGGAATGATTGTGATGTATAGATTACACCTAGGTAGAGTTAGAGTCCTATGATATAACGGGTTTGGAACGACTTGTAATTGGAAAGAGAATCCGAAGGAACTAGACGATTCACCAAGGCTAAAGCAGTTGGAAAGCTCAACTATCGAAGACTGGAGATAGGAACTTGTTTTGGAGCAAAGCACACCTTTCATTAAAAAGGCGGACTTTGGGGGGCAAGTGTTAACTAGGTTTTTAACCCAATAGAATTCAAAGGGAAATAGAATATCTACAACAAGTCAAAATATCTCAAGGATCGACCAAGAAGACCAGAATGAAAAGAAGAGAAGACCAAAGAAGAAAAATGCTAAAACAAGCTAAGGCGATGGATCGCACCTATGGATCGCTAGCGATCCATAAAGCTTGCCCGTGGATCCTCCAGTCCTCTTGCATCATGATCTAATATGTTCCCTAGAGACGCTTGCCATGTTTCATAGCATGCCAAACAGTCTAGCTCGAGAAGTGAAGACTCACCTGATTCAAGCTGTTTGACCAAAAGCAGCTAACTGAAAATGGACCTACAGAACTCATACAAAGTCGGATTGACTTGAAATTTTGGAAGAACATTTAGAAAACATAGAATAAGGCTCATAAAAATAATGAGTTCATTTGCAGTTGATTTGATGGATCGCTAGCGACCTAACTAGATGGATCGCTAGGAACCCATCTAGAGTGAGCCTCACCACCTCAAATTTTTATGGTGGGTCCCTGATACCCTTTAGAGTGTTCCTGCAAAGTTTCGTTCGATTTTGTGAAGATTTGAGAGAGTTATAGATAATTCTTCTGGACCAGATGACACATGAAGACGAATGATCAAACTATCTCTAAACAACTTAATATTTGGACAAGGCACTTAAATAGAAGATAGGAAGACTACCAAGCAAAGATCACTCAAAAATATGCTAAGTGGATGGATAGCTAGCGATCCATCCCCTATAGATAGCTAGTGATCCATCAAGATATGCCGGATTGCCCTCGAACTTTCCGGTCTCCTTCGTAGCACTAAGTAAAGGCTTCTGGTAGAAAAATATGCTAAGTTGATGGATAGCTAGCGATCCATCCCCTATGGATAGCTAGTGATCCATAGAAATGACTTAGATTGATTTGAGATTTTCGGTGATGACTTGGCATAACAACTGGACTCTTCTACACTTGGACATCTGGCCCAACACTCACTAAATTCCCCTATAAATACTCACCTACCTGCAACTAGAGATGGATCTTTTTCGGAGAGAGAGCTACCATTACTTTACTAGAATTCCTTCACTTCTTCAACTTCCTTCTCCCTCACAATAGTGATCAAGGGGGTTACTGTGATTCTCCAGTTAACCCTTGAACTTGTGACTTATTATAACTCATTGTAACTTAGATATAAGGACTAGCAAGTTGATATCTAGAGAGATTCAACTCGTATAATCATAATAAAGATTGATTAAAGTGGATGTAGGCTAGAGTTAGCCAAACCACTATAAATATTCTATGTCTCTTTTCTTGCTTCTACTTTTTATTTGTTTTTTTATCTAAGATTTGTGCTGCTGATTATCTGCACTAGTGCTTTCACACTTGATCCAGGGTGTTGATCTATTTTTTGGGTTAACAGTTGACATTGCACGGAATCTCTTTAGGCCGCTTAATACTTCAAATCTGAAGTAGACCCTCCTCATGATATCCTCTACCATACCTAACCGTAACCCTAACCATTTACTACTTCTTATATAGAGAAGAGGCCGGCCCTCAACCAGCCACTTGATACCTTCAACCCTAAAGCAGGTCCTTTGTATTATGACCCGTAACCCAACCTTGACGTCTCACATTAGTCTGACTATTCATAGGCACAGGTAGCCAGGTTAGGAAGGTTTACCCCAACAGAATTTAGGACTAACCTTGCATCCTCCATGGTTACTTATTACAGGCGATGTCTCACATCAACCCCAAAGTCACACTATTGGTAGCCAAATTAGTTGGGTAGACTTCTGTGTGCTTTTGACTGACCTCGCATCCCTATAACTTAGTGATAATCTATAACACTCTCTTAACATATTATACCACATCTCACTGCATTCCATATCAAGGCCATATAAGAAAATTCTTAATTCTCACTTACAATTTAATTTCTTTCCTAAGAGGGATTTAATAATAATAAATATCTTATTAACTGCGTAATTACAACGTTATTTACGTTAATACACACATATACATTTGCACATACATACATACATACATACATAAATATATATAAATACGTGCCTTAAATATTTCTTGACGTGCGCAGATTGTGACCTAAATTATCATTTAAATGTCAAAACTTCAAATATATACAAGTCCAATTCCATATCAACAAATATTCCATATATCCAATATCCAATATCCATAATTTAATCAACATACTTGTACAAAATAGCATCCATTCCAAACTTATTTATGCTAAAATGGCCAAATAAATATTAATAGAGAAGAGGCGGGCCCTTAACCAGCAACTTAATACCTTCAACCCCGAAGCAGGTCCATCTTATTATGACCCGTAACCTAACCCTGACGTCTCACATTAGTCGAACTATTCACAGGCACTGGTAGCCAGATCAACTGGGCAGGTTTACCATATAGATTTTGGGACTAACCTCGCATCCTCCATGGTTACTTATTATATGCGATGTCTCACATCAGCCCCAAAGTCACACTATTGGTAACCAAATTAGCTGGGCAGACTTCTATATGCTTTTGGCTGACCTCACATCCCAATAACTTAGTCATAATCTATAACACTCTCTTAACATATTATCCCACATCTCATCGCATTCCATATCAAGTCCTCATTAGAAAATTCTTATTTCGCCCTTACAATTTAACATCTTTCCTAAAGGGGATTTAATAATAATTAATATCCTAGTAGCTGCGTAATTACTATGTTATAATTATACGTTATTTACACTAATACACATACATACGTACGTACGTACGTACACACACATATATATACACGCCCTAAATATTTCTAGGCGTGTGAAGATTGTGCCCTAAACTATCATTTAAACGTCAAAACTTCAAATTTATACAAGTCCAATTCCATATCAACAAATATACCATATATCCAATATCCACAATTCAACCAACATATTTGTAAAAAATAGAATCAACCAAACTTATTTTATACTGAAATAGCAGAATCAACATTAGTAGAAACTTACAATTCAAATACTTTTACGCTTTATTCAACTTCTTCGTCTAAAATTGAAAAAAGAGAATTTCTATATAAATTGCGGAAATAGGCACTGAAAATTATGAATAAAAGAATCCATACCTACACATTATTTCCTAATTTATTCTTTTCAAAACCCTTAATTAGATCCAAAAAAAAGATAAGAAGTGGAATAGAATGTAAACATTACAATTTCAATAATTGCACAATTCCATTATTTTAATATAGAATAATTTAGATTTTAACTTAAGAATTGACATTTCGCTTTAGGAGAATTTAGAGGTTTTAGTGTGCTGTTTCCGTAAACAAAATTCCCCAATGTCATATATCAAATCCAGGTTATACTATACAAATACTAAAATAATAAAGACTAAGATTCCACTCATAAAAAGCCCTTAGCTCTTCCCCGTTTTGGATTTGTTACGACTGCTATAATCTCTTTTAGATCTCTCCTTTTAGAAATATACAACAAGGAAATTGTATATGGATAAGATTAAAAAATTTAGGGATTGGAGGAGGATATAATTAAAAATTGGATAATAAACACATCAAATTCTTACTTGAAACCATACGGTATTTTTGAATCTTTGTGGAGAGAGGGCAACAGAGCTTCGCTTGATTCCCAAAATAATTGTGAATAAAAGTGAGGGGGTTGGGCTCTTATTTATCTTGGTTAGAAGCACCAGAACTATCAGATTTAAGTCGGTTAAAAGTAATAAAATCTAGACCGTTCAAGATAAGAGAAAACCCTAGCCACAACACTAATACCAGTCGATCGCACCTAACTAAGCGGTCGACCGGTCTATCTATTCTGGGAACGTTGTTTGTTGCCGCTGATTAATTTATTTTATAACTTAATTATATTTAACGTTAATTTTTCTTTTCATGTTTACTTAACCCCCAAGTCTAATTGCTGTTACGTTTTGAATTTCAAATTTAAGAATTAATTAATTATTTGAAATTGAATTCTAATTAAATTAAATCGATCTTGAAACTTCAAACGTCCATAACTTTTTCGTTTGAGCTCCTTTTTCAAAACATTATATATGGAAATTGATCAGAAAATCGCTACGAATGCAATGACATAACTTCCATGGTTAAATTACGACTTTGCAAAATTTCCACTTTTAGCCTTATCTTATTTATTTAACTAATTAAATTATTTATTTCTTATTAATTTTTATAGCGTGTTACATTCTCCTCCCTTAAAAGGATTTCATCCCTGATATCTTCCCAAGGGGTAGACATCGTAATGCGCAATAAACATCCATGTTATAGAATCAAGTTATCTACACATCCATCTACTCAACCAAAAGTGCAATGTGAGTATGCATGTAGACATACTATAGATGAGCTCAATCCTAGCGTGGTATGATAATGACATACAGAAATGTATGCAAGCATCCTAAACATGCATAAAATTTTCTATATGAGTGCAAAGTGATAGTCAAAAGTGTGGAAACCATCTCGTACCATCCAATCTGGCAACCATGATGCAATCAAGACGTAATTTTTGGAAAGAAAAGTATACTAGTGAAAAGCTCAGGACGAGAAGTCCTCATGCTTTAAGTCGGTTTTTCCCCCTATTGTACTTGAACCGGCCTAATTTCTTTGTTGCGGAGCCTCATATTTCCATGCTCCATAATGCGTGCGGTGGCACATGATCCTATTGGCTCCGTATGAATGTCCCCTGATCTAGGCTCTACCCCAGTTGTTGTGCTATGAAGGAATTTCCTCAAGCGCGAAACATGAAAAACGTCATGGGCTCCTGCCAACTTATCCGGTGCTCCACACGATAAGCAAGTCTTCCTATTCTTTCTAAAATTGGGAAAGGCCCAACAAATCTTGGCGCCAACTTTCCCAACTTTCCAATCTAACGACCTTCTTAAACTAGGAAGCTTTAAAAAACACCATGTCCCCTACTTCAAACTCTAACTCTTTTCTATGCTCATCCGCCTAGGATTTCTGGCAATCTTACGCTGCCTTCATTCACTGCTTAATTAATTATACCTTTCTTTAAGTCTCGCGAATTAAATCTGGTCCATGTAGGATTTTTTCCATGGTTCCTTACCAACAATTTGGCGATTTGCATAGCCTCCCATAAAGCGCTTCATAGGGTGCCATACTAGTTGTCACTTGGTGACTATAACTATACGCGAATTCAACTAAAGGTAAGTGCCACTCCCAATATCTTTCAAAGTCCATGATGCAAGCTCTAAACTTATCTTCCAAAATCCTATTCACCCTTTCAGTTTGACCATAAGTCTGTAGGTGGTAAGCAGTGCTAAGATTCAATGAAGTTCCTAAAGCTTCATACAAGCTCCTCCAAAATTCACTAGTAAATAAGGGGTCCCTATTACTAACAATGCTAACTGAAATTCCATGAAGTCGAACCTCCTCCTTGATATAAATTTGTGCTAAAGATGCTGCGGCTTATTACTTCTAACGGGAATAAAATGAGCGCTTTTCGTGAGTCTATCCACTATGACCCAAATTATTTCATTGCCTCTTTGGCTCCTAGGCAACCCATCTTAAAGTCCATCAATATGTGCTCCATTTCCAGGTCGAAATCTCTAATGGCAATAATTATCCTCCGGGTTGTCCTTACTCAGCCTTTATCCTTTGGCATGTCAAACATCTAGAAACAATTCAGCTACCCTCTTCTTTATTCCTAGCCAATAGAAAACTCGCTTCATATCCTAATACATCTTATCTCCTCCGGTGTGAATGGTCATGCAAGCTAAAATTTATTTTTCCCAAAATACTAAAGTTTTTTAGGATGGAAGCATCCATTATTTCAAGTTACTAACCTAATTTCCTTATTAACTCCAGTCTTACCAATAGTTTATCACTGGTTAAGTGTCCTTATGAAATTTCCTTATTTATGCAGTTCCTCAATACGTATATATTTATCCAACGGTCTAACCCTATCCATAAAATTAACCTATTGATAAAATAGGAACATATCTCATACCATATCAAACGCTTTTCCAATATTCTAAAGGAGACAACTAGAGATTATAATCTAAAAAACTCTAAAAATATTTTTTGTTGCAAGCTTCCATTTATCGTCAACTGGTGTTAATGATGGTGAGGTCCTAATACTCCTTACTAAATTAAGATGGTCATTCTTAGAATGTCATTCCACCATATCATACCTTCTTTAATTCTCCTTTTTAATTTCTAATAAATGTCCATCGCCCATAATAATTGGTCATTAATGTCAAAATGGACAATCTCTAATCAATCCTGATTTAATTCTTTTTTCCATTTACCAGTTTCAAAATCCACCTATTATGCCTATTCAATTCTTTCATAAATACCATATTAAATTACTTAATCAATCCCTATTTAATTCCTTTTAATTCTCTATTAATTACAAATTTATTGCCCATTAAATCTATAATTAATGTCCATAAATCATAGTCTTATAATTACTACGCTGTTAATAACTAATATGAATGTTGTTGTAAGTTACGCTATTTATATATTTTTATCTTTAATCGATAAGCGCTGTTATACAGATTTATATATTCCTATTTCTAACTATTACAATGAGAATATTCTTTGCACATTTTAATTTACCAAAGCTGCCTTTTCAAAAAGGATTACCATTATAACTTTCCATAAATTAACCAAAAGTGAGATCTTTGCTTCGTTTGAAAGTACTTGGAATTATTTCTTTTCTTTTCATTGTAAACTATGAAAAAGAATATCCATATCCTATACATCTCTTTCCCATTTTCGTATATCCCTTGTTAAGACAAACGACGCACATTTACACATATATATTAGAATTGGGTTATTTATGGAAATTACATGAAACCCACTCCAAATAAATTAAAACATAGAAATTCACATTCCAAGTCAACTAAAGCAACCTAATTTACAACCCAATTATAGATCTAGAATATCTTTGCAACTTTACCAACATTTTACAAATAAATATTTATGACTGATTTTAAATATTCAGATTAGGTTGTACATGCTTGTTTCCTGGAGATTTGACCAGGCAACTGAGTGCTCGGCATTGGCCACAACTCGGCATAAAGGACTGCTCGGCATCCAGGAGTACTCGGCGTAGTACTCGGCATCAACAGGCACTCGGCGACAACCGATGTTCAGCGCTAGCGTTCGGCATCATTAGAACTCGGTGATAGGAGGACTCGGCAACAAGAGCGCTCGGCATCCCAAGGTACTCGGCGTACAGGGGTGCTCGGCATCAAGCAGCACTCGGCGTCAACTAGTGCTCGGCAACAAGATTCCTTGGCATACAAGAGTGCTCGGCATACAAGAGTGCTCGGCATCAAGGCTGCTCGGCATACAAAAGCGCTCGGCGTCAGAGAGTACTCGGCATCCAGTAGTGTTCGGCGAAGTACACAGCATCCAGAGAGTCCGACATCCAGTAGTGTTCGGCGAAGTACCCAGCAGGGTTCGGCATGCAGTGGAACTCAACGTCAACCAATGCTCGGCAGCAAGAGCATGCGGCATACAAGAGTACTCGGCATCTAGAAGAGCGTTCGGCTTCGACTGACAAACGTCCTGCACTTCCCAGACATCAACCACATCGTTCGGCATATAAGGGACTGTTCGGCATCAGAGCGTTCGGCACACCTGGTTCGGCATACAACGACCACTATACTGGGGCTAGAGCGTTCGACTATCTAGCCCACTTGGGAAGTCCAGCCCATATTTGCCTATAAATAGAGGGGCAGGGTCACAGTGAAAGGGATCCTTTTTTGGAGAGAGAACACTGGGGAGACTCTGCCATTTTCGAGACTCATCTTCTCTACTTAAACAACTTCATCCAAGCATTTGATTCACGAATTGTATTTGTAATCAACTCTAAAGAAGATCAATAAAGTTTAACCTCAAAGTGGACGTAGGCAATTACGCTGAACCACTATAAATTTGGTGTTCTTACTTTCTGCATTTAAATTAGCATTGTCTTCTCTGTTTAATTTACTTTCATCACTTATATCTCTACACAATCTTTCTGAACGAGGTTAGTGACCAATTTTGGTGCTAACACTTTGGTGCTTTCACTGAGAATTGAATTCTCGGACCTCAAGGATCTGCTTTGAAGTTACTGGATTGAACAAATCCCCCAAAGAAGATCCGACTCACTGATAGGACATCCGTTGATTCTACTCAGAGTTCATACCAGTAACTCTACAATGGCAGGACCACGAACCAGGTCAGCTTCTCATAATGCGGATGCCCGCGAGACTGCTAGCGTGCAACAAGCAGGACCTAGCAATCAACCAGCGATTCCGAGTGCAGGGATTGCCGCTCAAGAACAGACTCCAGCTGTCACTAGAGTAGAGTTCAATGACTTGATGAGAGAACTTAGGGAAAGCAGGAGACAACTAGGAGAACAGATGCAAGCTAATGCCAACCTGATGGCACAACTCACTCAACAGCAGCAACAGAATGCTGGAGGCAATCCCGCTCCTTACTCTTCATTTGACAGCTCAACTTCCTTTGATGAACCTCCCAGGCGCAGACGACGTAAGACTGAAGCTGCACGAGCAGAAGCTGATGTTCAGATGACTGGAGACCGTAACCAAGCAAGAGCTGGGAACTTCAGGACCGGAGTACAAATGGAGGATGGCGGTCCAGATCATCAAAACGCTAACGATGTCGGACCTCAGGACGAACGATTGGCAGGTCGCCAGGAGAGGAGGCACCAGCATGGTCAGGCACGTAGAACAGACACTAACCTTTCGCCTTCCATACAGACACCAGATCTGACAGCCATGATCAGGCAGTTGATGAAAGAAAATCAGGGGTTATCGAATGATGATTGGGGAGTGTCAAGAAGTCATACTCTGTTCACAGATGTTGTGTTGCAAGCGGCGTACCCCAGGAAATTTAGTATGCCTACTATCCCTGCGTATGAAGGGAAGACTGACCCCAGACAGCACGTCATGAGGTATGAATGGATGATGGATTCAGCTAGAGCGAATGATGCCACCAAGTGTAGGTGCTTTCCGATTACTCTATCTGGGATCGCTACTATGTGGTTCACCCGACTTCCTCCACGATCCGTATCAAATTTTGAGGAGTTGACAAAGAAGTTTATTGAGCAGTTCAGGATACACACTACGCGCCCAAAGGACGTGATGTCTCTGTCAAGTGTAACCCAAAATCCCGGGGAGTCGTTGAAGGAATATTTACAAAGGTTCCACATAGCAGCAACTGAAGTCAGTAATCCCAATGACCATGCAATTCTGATGGCTGTAATGAGAGGTGTGGATCCAGACTCTGAGTTTGGAGACTGGCTAGCAGGAAAACCTCCGGCTACGCTAGAGCGTTTCTACTCTAAGGCACACCAGTTCATAAGAAGAGAGGAAGCTAGGTGGGTACGACGAGATAAGGCGCCAGGGCCTGTCCAGGAGTCAATAAAAAGCAACATTGCTGTGAAGCAGTCTGGAGACAGCTCGGGAAAGGTCCAACTCAATGTCCAGAATAAGCCGGGGCAGTCTAAGGAGTCCGGAGGAAGGAGTCAAGGGAAGAAGAGAGAAGCGGGGAAGTGGAAGTCGAGAATTCCAAGCTACAGTGAGTATACTCCACTGAACGCGCTGCTAGAGAACATCTACCTATCCACCTGTAATACCTTTCAGTACAGAAAACCACATCCAAAAGAATCAACCGAAGAACAGAAGCGGACCGGGAAATATTGTCGCTTCCATGAGACTTATGGGCACAATACGGAAGAATGTAGACACTTGCACGACGCTATTGAGAAGTTGATCAGGCAGAAGAAATTGCAAGAATTTGTGAAGGATCCACAAGAAGGAGGACAGGGAACGTCCAACCCAGGTCGTGCACCAGCTCCACGTCATCCCGAGGAGCCTGCCCGGACCGTAGGTAGACTAGTCATAAATACAATCATCGGCGGACCTCACCCCGCGGATAAGAATTGGCAAGAGATGGAGCGATATGCAAGTTCCCTGAAGCATGCCGATTTTGAGTGCTATTCGAACATGGAGGACGGGGCCCCTGCTAAGCAGCAGCGCGTAATGACCGACGATATTGTGTTCAGAAACAGAGACACTGATCAGGTAGAGGCTCCGACCATCGACCCCATTGTCATATCTGCAACGATAGGACCAGCATATGTGAAAAGAATTCTGATTGATTGTGGAAGTTCAGTCAACATCATCTTCAAGAAGGCTTACGATCAAATGAAGCTAGAAACAAAGGACTTGAAACCATCCAAAGCCCGTATTCACGGCTTTAACGGCGCTGCGACCGATGCGGTGGGATATGTCGAGTTACCAGTTGAACTGGGACAAGGCGAGCGCCGGAGAGTGCGAATTCTACCCTTTGTAGTTTTGGATGTGGACTCTCCGTATAACGTTTTCTTGGGCCGGCCGGCCCTGGCTGAGTTTAGGGCAGCGTTAGCCCCGTGGTGTTTAACTTTGAAGTTCCCGACTGACAAAGGAATTGGTATTGTTCATGGCGACCAAGCAGCTGGTCGTTCTTGTTATGTGGCTGAGCTCCGAGAGGCCCATCGAAGGGAGAAAGGAAAGGTTGCAGACAATCCCGTCCGCATCCTCAATATGAACAATTGACAAGTAGTGCCCGAGCCCTGGCTCGGGCATAGTTCTCGGATCTTCGGAGATATAGATCCGAGAGACGACGATGAGAAACCCAGGGAAGAGAAGGCGGCACCGGCAGAATTAACAATTTACATCTTAGTCAGCCGTGCCGACCCTTCGCGAATTCTGAAAATCGGATCACATCTTGGTCCCGCGATGACTGAAGACCTTAGCGACTTCCTCCGGGCGAATCTTGATGTTTTCGCCTGGACGCATTCTGATATGTGTGGGATTTCTCCCGCCATCACGAGTCATATGTTGAACATAGACCCGAAATACGTCCCAGTTAAACAAAAAAGGAGAGGAATGGATCCGGAGAGATCCGCCGCTCTTGGAGAGGAGGTGGACAAACTCAAAGCAAATGGGTTCGTCCGCGACGCCCTCTACCCTGAGTGGGTATCCAACCCCGTGCTAGTAAAAAAGGCGAATGGGAAATGGAGGACTTGCGTAGATTATTCCGACTTGAACAAAGCGTGCCCTAAGGACAGTTTCCCATTGCCTAGGATCGATCAGTTGGTCGACTCCACCGCAAGACACGAGCTGCTGTCATTCATGGATGCGTACTCAGGGTACAACCAAATCCCGATGCATATTCCGGACCAAGAACACACCAGCTTCGTTACAAATGTCGGACTGTATTGCTATGTAGTGATGCCCTTTGGATTGAAGAATGCAGGCGCAACTTACCAGCGTTTAGTGAATCGAATGTTCAAGGACCAGCTGGGTAGAACGATGGAAGTCTATGTGGATGACATGCTCGTGAAGTCACGACGGTCAAACGACCACATTCGAGACGTGGCTGAAATGTTCGACATACTCAGGTTTTATGGGATGAATATCAACCCTTTGAAGTGTTCCTTCGGCGTTGCATCAGGGAAGTTTTTGGGATTCATCGTCAATGCTAGGGGAATCGAAACCAACCCAGAAAAAATCCAAGCTATTCGAGATGTGCGAGCGCCCAGGACTATAAAGCAAGTACAGAGCTTGAACGAAAAAGTAGCTGCGCTAAGTCGATTTATATCTAGGGCAACTGACAAGTGCATCCCATTCTTCGATATCATAAAGAAAGGGAAGAGAAATTTTGATTGGACGTCTAGTTGTGAGGAAGCATTCCGAAATCTGGTGGGGCATCTGGAGAGTCCACCAATGCTAGCAAAACCAGTTGACCACGAGATGTTGTACGTATACTTGGCTGTATCCCCGCATGCGATAAGTGCGGCTTTGGTTCGTGAGGAGGATCGAGTCCAGAAGCCGGTGTATTATGTTAGCAAGCGTTTAACAGGGGCAGAGAGGAATTACCCTAAAATCGAGAAATTGGCTTATTGCTTGGTGATTGCATCACGAAAGCTTCGCCCATACTTTCAAGCACACTCAATCGGTGTTTATACCGATCAACCCCTGAGGCAGGTACTCCAACGGCCAGAGACTTCTGGAAGATTGCTAAGATGGAACATCGAGTTGAGCCAATTCGATATCGCGTACTTACCACGGAGAGCCATCCGAGGGCAAGCATTAGCAGATTTCATCGCTGAGTTTACTATACCCATCAAACCGGATGATCACGACATCATTCCCCCTGTTCGATGGAAATTATACACTGACGGTGCATCAAACGACCGTTGCTCCGGTGCGGGCGTAGTTCTTATAACTCCAGAAAACCGATCAATCTGTTATGCCCTGAAGCTCGATTTCCCGGCTACGAATAACGAAGCTGAATATGAAGCACTGATCGCTGGCTTGAAGCTCATCAAAGAACTCGGGATTGAATCAGTCGAAATCTTTTGTGACTCACAGTTGGTGGTTTACCAAGTACGGGGAGATTACCAAGCAAAGGGACGAAAGCTTGCTTCGTACCTCGTTCAGGTCCAAGAACTACTATCAAATCTTGAGCGTTATGACATTTCACATATCCCGCGCGAACAGAACAAAGAAGCGGACTTGTTGGCTAAATTTGCAAGTACCGACGATGCGCAACAAATGGGATTATATCCCGTCGAAGTCTTGCATGCCACGAGCATAGATGAAATGAAAGTCGATCGCGTGTTGGAAACAGAAATCGAGAAGGAATCGTGGATAATCCCATTCAAACTGTACCTGACGGGCGGGGCTTTACCAGGAAAAAGAAGCGAAAGACGGCAGGTCCTTCGAAAGGCCGCGCGATACATAATGCAGGATAGATCAATGTATCGAAAAGGATTCTCAGTCCCGTTATTACGATGCATCGCTCATGATGAAACAAAGCGAGTCTTGAGAGAGGTTCACGAAGGGGAATGTGGCGACCATACTGGGGGGCAAACGCTAGCAAAGAAGATCCTCCGCTATGGATATTACTGGCCCATCGTAAACCGGGATGCCGCGGACTACGCAAGAAAATGCGACAAGTGTCAAAGATATGCGAAAATCCCGAGGGCTCCATCAACGGAACTCACACAAATGATCGGTCCCTGGCCATTTGCGATCTGGGGAATCGACATAATCGGCTCTTTGCCTCTATCCAAAGGTGGTGCGAAATACGCAATAGTTGCAGTCGACTATTTCACGAAATGGGCCGAGGCAGAACCTTTGGCCACTATCACCTCTAAGAAGGTTATTAACTTCGTTGTAAGAAACATTATATGCCGCTTTGGCCTTCCACGCACCATCATTACAGACAACGGAACGCAGTTTGAAAGTAGAGAGTTCAAAGAGTTCTGTTTAAAGTACGACATCGAGAAAAAGTTCGCCGCCGTTGCACACCCAAAAGCTAACGGACAAGTCGAGGCCGTTAACAAAGTAATCAAGTCCATACTGAAGAAGCGTTTGGAGAAGGTTGGAGGCAAGTGGGTAGATGAACTCCCGACAGCATTATGGGCGTATAGAACTACCCACAAGTCCACGACCGGCCACACTCCGTTCGCCTTGGCATACGGCTCTAAAGCCGTTATACCCGTGGAACTTGAAGTTCCATCGCACCGAGTGACATACTATGATCCCAAGACGAACCAAAACCTCTTGCTGGAATCACTGGACTGCATCGACGAAAAGCGTGAAGAAGCTGAATTAAGGGCGGCAGCGCACAGACATCGAGTCAAGCGTTACTACGACGGCAGAGTCCGCCCAAGAATCTTTGATGTGGGTGATCTCGTTCTGAAACGAGTCTTCCCGGTACCATCACGCATGAATCCCAGCTGGGAAGGTCCATACGCCATTGAACGGAAGCTTGGAGAAGGAACATTCAAGCTAGCGACCGTTGATGGCGCGACACTCCCCCGAGCATGGAACAGTGAACATTTGCGGCACTATTACATTTAGCATGTTTTCCTTTCTTGTTGTAGGCACTGTTATTTCCTGCATGTTTCCATTCAATAATGACTTAGTTTCTTTTTAAAGTTGTAATCAAGCAATTTAGTTGATTTTCATTAATAAAGGCTTGAAGCCGTATTTTCTATGAAGTTTCTATATCTCTTAATTGGATGATAAATTACATTATCCTACACGACATACAGACTCGTACGAACGATTCCAAATCTCCGAATCCCCAGAGCGCGGATCGGAGTACTCTAAGTCCCCAGAGCGCGGACTAGAGTATAAACGATTCCAAATCTCCGAATCCCCAGAGCGCGGATCAGAGTACTCTAAGTCCCCAGAGCGCGGACTAGAGTATAAACGATTCCAAATCTCCGAATCCCCAGAGCGCGTATCGGAGTACTCTAAGTCCCCAGAGCGCGGACTAGAGTATAAACGATTCCAAATCTCCGAATCCCCAGAGCGCGGATCGGAGTACTCTAAGTCCCCAGAGCGCGGACTAGAGTATAAACGATTCCAAATCTCCGAATCCCCAGAGCGCGGATCGGAGTACTCTAAGTCCCCAGAGCGCGGACTAGAGTATAAACGATTCCAAATCTCCGAATCCCCAGAGCGCGGATCGGAGTACTCTAAGTCCCCAGAGCGCGGACTAGAGTATAAACGATTCCAAATCTCCGAATCCCCAGAGCGCGGATCGGAGTACTCTAAGTCCCCAGAGCACGGACTAGAGTATAAACGATTCCAAATCTCCGAATCCCCAGAGCGCGGATCGGAGTACTCTAAGTCCCCAAAGCGCAGACTAGAGTATAAACGATTCCAAATCTCCGAATCCCCAAAGCGTGGATCGGAGTACTCTAAGTCCCCAGAGCGCGGACTAGAGTATAAACGATTCCAAATCTCCGAATCCCAGAGCGCGGATCGGAGTACTCTAAGTCCCTAGAGCGCAGACTAGAGTATAAACGATTCCAAATCTCTGAATCCCCAGAGCGCGGATCAGAGTACTCTAAGTCCCCAGAGCGCGGACTAGAGTATAAACGATTCCGAATCTCCGAATCCCCAGAGCGCGGATCGGAGTACTCTAAGTCCCCGGAGCGCGGACTAGAGTATAAACGATTTCAAATCTCCGAATCCCCGAAGTGCGGAGCGGAGTACTCTAATTCCCCGGAGCGCGGACTAGAGTATAAACTGTTTCAAGCCTCCAAGTCCCCGGAGCACTGAGTCAGCAAGAAGTCCAAGTACTCGAAAGATGTGGGACGAGAGGTATGCCATGTCCAAAAATGTTTGAACAGCACAAGAATGGACCGAGAGATAATGCAACTCATAAGAACTTGAGTTATGGCTACAATTAGTCAGCAAACTAAGGAAAGACAAGAGAATCACTCAAGCGAAAAAGAAGCTAAAAACTTTATTCAATAAGTCCAAAATGGGGATACATGATCGCTCCTACAAAATTCAGACCTCTCTATACAAACTACAAGTTGTGGAAGATAAAAGCAATTACAAGACTTAAGCAAAAAACTCGTTGAACGAGTGTATCGATTATTTCTTCGACTTCTTCTTCTTGTCTTCCTTCGTTGTTTCCGTCGACTCCTCTCCCTCACGCTTTTTCTTGGACTTTTTGCTTGCTAGAGAAACGGAGTCGGGAGTAGGAGACGGAACGTCTAGTGGTTTGGACCTGCCCGGGAGAATGATTTTCAAAGGTCTGTTCCGCGGGTCAGTGAGTTCCAGTATTTCAGACTCAACTTTGACTTTGACTTTTTCTTCTCCTCGTCGGCGAGACGGTCCTTCATGCTCATCTCTGAAGTATGCTCAGAGGCGCCAGTGATTTCAATTCCATCGCTTCCTTCGGCAGGAGACGAAGTATCAAGCTTGTCATCATCTAGCGCCCCGATCACTTGAGCGTCTGGACCAGGAGTTACTCCTGCATGAGCAACATCACTTGTTTTCTCTGCTTCCTCCTTGGCATCATCGCTCCTCGGAGTTGGCTCGGCGTCAGAACAACCTACATGAAAATATAAAGAATGGGCGTTAGAACGAATAACCATTGCTGAAAAATGACGGGATCTTTCAACTTCTAGAGAAAGAAGAATTTCCTACCAGGTCCCGGTTGGCTATCGGTGGCGCGTGGGGTTTCACCCTCCAGGATAGGTGATAGCACATGAGCACTGAGCCCGGGGTCTTCAGGGTCATAACCAACATGCTGCTCTAATGGATCAAGTGTCGGCCGACTGGCCGATTGGGCAGTAGATTGAGCAGCAGTATGAAGAGCAGTAATATTAACCCCAGACGGGCCAGCTTCACCATCCTTCTCTTTTGGAAGGGGAGAGCCTTTGCTGTAAAGTGCCAATGCTACGGATAAGTCCGATGGCTCATTTCCCCTAAGGAACTCCTTCACCAGGGCCTCCTCATCGACCTCTTCGGAGCCTGACTCGATCTTCCTAATCCTTATCAAAGTTTCCCAGGCCTCAGCTAGGGATTCAAGGTAGCCTTCGCCCAAGAATGTTAAGTCGCGGTGCATAAGGACGCGGGCTCCATATTCAGCAATTAACAGGTCAAACATGTTTTTGACCTCTTCCCTGCCGGCTTCCGCGGCCGCCTCGAGGCGAGAATCAATCTCCTCCGCAACCTCTCTTTTGCCCTCCTCACGGGCCTCATCCTTCATTTTCTCAACCCCAGCGAGTTCGTCATCGAGCTTTGTTTTCAGGAGTCGGGTAGCAACGATCTCGTCACAGTATCGTTGTGATTCTTCTTGAGCAGCTACCTTATCCTCCTTCTCCTTGGAGAGTAATTCT
Source organism: Allium fistulosum (assembly GCA_030737815.1). Lineage (NCBI taxonomy): Eukaryota > Viridiplantae > Streptophyta > Magnoliopsida > Asparagales > Amaryllidaceae > Allium > Allium fistulosum. The sequence goes on along the minus strand of CM060901.1, from coordinate 1,286,010,998 downwards.
TTCAGCTCTTTGACTTGGGTGGCGAGTGCGTCCCTTTTCTTTTGGACAGAATCTTTTTCTAGGGCGAGGGCACCGCTGCGCTGGACTGCTTCGTCAAGCTCTTTTTTGTGAGCCGCCTCTAAACGAGTAACTGCCTCGGCAGTATTTTTTGCGCTTTGTTCAGCGGCTTCTAGCTTTGACTTATACGAAGCAAGCTCTTCATCTTGGAGTTTGATGATTTTCTTATCGCTGTCAGCCGCCAGATTCAGACGGTCAATCTCGTGTTGACGCTCAACAGATACTTCTGAGACCTTCTCCACCAAGTGCACAAACGCGTCATGTTGAACATAGACGTCATTATTGCAGGCAATGGCACTCTGCTTCACATGCCCGGGAATATGATGAATGGCCGGGAGGAACTTCAGACCATCGAAGCAAATTTTTGGAAACTTGGCCTTAAGATCGACCATCTTTTCCGCAACAGTTGGGTCCACCGCAGGAGTAGGAGGAGGAGGCTTTGAAAACTCCATTCTTTTACGTTGCTCTCGAACTTGCCTTGTACTCGATGAACTGGAATGTTGTTCTCGAGGAGCATCAGACTGATAACCCTTCTGTAAGGATTTCTCTCTATCCGGCTCAGTTGGAGGAGGAAGATCGCGGGATTGGGAAGATTGGGAATGTACCTTCTTGCGGTGAGACGACTCTCGGGGACGATTATCCCTATCTTCATACTCGCCTCGGTCCCTGCGTCTGCCTGAACCGGAATCACGTCCAAAGTGATGGAATATAGAAGACCCCTGAAGGCGATCAAGTCCGTGAGAGCGGCCCATATCACCTGCAAAGAATGGAGATAACAACGAGTTAAGGAGAATTCACGAGTTAAAAAGACTTGAAGTATATTATGGAATGCGCATGTGCGTGTGTGTCCTAGTGTTCCCCCCGACGGACCCGTTCGTTTATCTTTGCTAATCGGAGTGTTGTCTCCTTGAGCCGGGAGTTGAACTCCTACATTGCCTCTAGCGGGCGAAGAGAATTTGAGAGCTTCAGGATCATCGAACCCGTAATTAAGTAAATCATCAGGGATGGACAGGTTGGACAGACCCCTCAGAGAAATTTCCAGATGCTGTGAGGAAGCCTCTTTCTCAGGCGGAATAAGTGTGACTTTTGAAGTGCCACCAACTTTCTCCTTCTAAACTTTATATTTTAACTTCTTCTTTCCCTTCGAAGGGGAGGACGACGTCCCAATGTCGTGAACTTCGACTGCCGGATTCTGAGCGGGACCCGCATTCTCACCCTGAGTTTCAGGGGCATCATCCTCTTTGCGCTCGCCTTCTTCGTGCGTGTCGGGAGCGCGGCGCGACGACGATCCAGCAAGTTTTTTCCCTTTACCGGACGGAGGTTTGGGAATGGTAACACCTTCTGGAAGGCTGATTCGACGACCAGGAGCCAGCAAGCCGAACCCCGACAGTGATTCATTTGAAATGATAACTCGGATGTCTCGATCCTCGGCAGGAAGAGCTCTAATGGCATCGACAGCCTCAGAATATCCTCGGCCTTCCGGGCGCGGGTTGATACCTGAAAAGATGAATTGAAGAGTTAGGAAAAGCATGACTCCGATCAAATACGAATAGTGACTCGGCAGAGAGACTTACTGCCTTCAACCCATCTCCTAGCGAAACCAGAAGGGCAGCGCACATAGAACCATTCCTGTTTGTACAGGGCGAATTTTCTACAGGCCCCTGTCAAGATCTGGCATTTGTGGTATGGCTCGAGGAACATAAAAGAAGGACTGTCTTTCCGTCTCTTGAACATGTAAATATATCTGATATCACCGGCGGTTGGAGGTCTGGAGAAGACAGCCATGAAAAGTAGGTAAGTCCCATATAGAAATGCATGGCCGTTCGGGTGCAGCTGCGACGGAGCTATGTCTATGTACTGCAGTACATCCCGGAGAAATAAGTTGAATGGAGGCACGCTGCCCATCCAACACATGAACTTGTTGTAGGTAGTGTACCCGACTGGGGCAGATGAGGGCGATCGTGTCTTGAAGGAACTAACACGTCGGCAAAAGGAATCCCGTGAATGGAGCATATCCGTCGCAGAGCAGCTTCGTTGATCTTCGAGGCTTGAGAATCGATCGGATTGTCTAGTAAGATGGTTGCCTCCAGAGCATCAGGCGCCAAGTTATGAGCAGGAGAAGTCGATGGGTTAGAAGTATCAGCGGCTCCTTGCCTTGATGACGGCCCAGGCCTGTCGGATATAGTGGCGGAGCTAGATTTTCTCGACATCCCAAATAAATAACGAACCTGGCTAAGTGCTTGAGAGAACTATACTTAAAAAACGTTGAACGTTAGAATTAGCAACACGAGTTTTCCCCCCACGTGGTGTGTGAACTAGTGCAAGCAATTGTGTACAAGCAATAAGATTTCAAGGATATAAAAATGAGTTTCGAATCGTTGCCTTCGAAGACCGTCATCGCTGACCGTCTCGAAGAGCCCGCCTGGTGGTGGTTACAGTTCCAGAGTTAGAAAACATGTAATTTATGAAGTATCCGGCTTAAGTCTAATTTGACATTTATATCGTTCGGCATTTAAATGTTGTTCAGCAATTGCATTGTTCGTCCTGAGAAGAGTTCGGCATGTATCTTGGTTCGGTTAAGTCATTGTCAAGTGTTCGGCTAAAGTCCTTGTTCGGCTAAAGGCCTCGTTCGGTTAAAGACATTGTCCAGTCAAAGGTTCTGTTCGGCATTGAAATTGTTCGGCATGTATATGTTTGTTCGGCATTTGAAGAATGTTTGGCTTGAGTTTTTGTTCGGCTAAGTTATTGTTCGGCATTTTAGTAAGTGTTCGGCTTTAGTTCGTTCGGCTAAGTTGTTGTTCGGCGTTCTAGCGAGTGTTCGGCCTCATTCAGACGAAATACTACTCGGTAGCCTCTATCGTTCGGCGCATGACAACATACGCCGAACCATAACTATGCCATCCAACACCCTTACCACCTCCAACGTTTTCCTTTTCCTCCTTTTTTGACTTCGGTTCGGCGCGATGGAGCTAAAACCACGTGCGCAAACACCTCAAATCCTTCCTCCTCGCCTCGCATTATCGTTCGGCAATGAGGGCAACCCACTCGAAAGCTTTTTACATGGCAGACCTGACCATCTAATTTGGAACCTATTCAAATTAATAGAGGAGTAGTACCTAGATTGTAGTTAGGAGCTTAGGAAGGAAGGTTCAAGTTGTAAATCTGTTCGGCTAAAGAAAGTTGTAAATCTTGGAAGAGTGACAGGAATGAAAGCATAAAGGAGAAGGGACGGGAAGGACCTGGTTATATAGAGGGAGGTAGAAGTTGAAGAGGCTATACCCGGTAGAACCGGTCAACACCAGAGCGTTCAACATCATAGCAGAGTGACGTTCGGCACACGAGGTACGTTCGGCTTCGAACGTATCGTTCGACATCCAAACCTTGCTCGTCTTGCATCTCCTTCGCTAACATTCTCGAGAAGGCATCATCAAAGGAAGTTGAACCAGATTCAAAGCGCATCACGTTCGGTCACATGATACACTTTGGGGGGCAAGTGTTTCCTGGAGATTTGACCAGGCAACTGAGTGCTCGGCATTGGCCACAGCTCGGCATAAAGGACTGCTCGGCATCCAGGAGTACTCGGCATCAACAGGCACTCGGCGACAACCGATGTTCAGCGCTAGCGTTCGGCATCATTAGAACTTGGTGATAGGAGGACTCGGCAACAAGAGCGCTCGACATCCCAAGGTACTCGGCGTACAGGGGTGCTCGGCATCAAGCAGCACTCGGCATCAACTAGTGCTCGGCAACAAGAGTGCTCGGCATACAAGAGTGCTCGGCATACAAGAGTGCTCGGCATACAAGAGTGCTCGGCATCAAGGCTGCTCGGCATACAAAAGCGCTCGGCGTCAGAGAGTACTCGGCATCCAGTAGTGTTCGGCGAAGTACACAGCATCCAGAGAGTCCGACATCCAGTAGTGTTCGGCGAAGTACCCAGCAGGGTTCGGCATGCAGTGGAACTCAGCGTCAACCAATGCTCGGCAGCAAGAGCACACGGCATACAAGAGTACTCGGCATCTAGAAGAGCGTTCGGCTTCGACTGACAAACGTCCTGCACTTCCCAGACATCAACCACATCGTTCGGCATATAAGGGACTGTTCGGCATCAGAGCGTTCGGCACACCTGGTTCGGCATATAGCGACCACTGTACTGGGGCTAGAGCGTTCGGCTATCCAGCCCACTTGGGAAGTCCAGCCCATATTTGCCTATAAATAGAGGGGCAGGGTCACAGTGAAAGGGATCCTTTTTTGGAGAGAGAACACTAGGGAGACTCTGCCATTTTCGAGACTCATCTTCTCTACTTAAACAACTTCATCCAAGCATTTGATTCACGAATTGTATTTGTAATCAACTCTAAAGAAGATCAATAAAGTTTAACCTCAAAGTGGACGTAGGCAATTACGCTGAACCACTATAAATTTGGTGTTCTTACTTTCTGCATTTAAATTAGCATTGTCTTCTCTGTTTAATTTACTTTCATCACTTATATCTCTACACAATCTTTCTGAACGAGGTTAGTGACCAATTTTGGTGCTAACACTATTCCTATTTTATTCATATCCTAAAACCTTTATCCTTTCTTACCTAGATAGCGATCAATATCTACTCCATATAATATTTTGATTTGGTTTAGTCCTTACCACTCTTAAAACTAAAATTTCAAAATTTAAGTACTTAATCTAAAACCTTTATCTTAGAAACCCCATTACTCAAGTACATAACGTTTGAAATTCAGAAATTTTCTTATTTCAAAAGGAAAATTTTAAACACACTTTCCAAAATAATTTTCAACTTGCAAAACAGTTTGAAGAATCAAATTCCCAACGCATTTAAATACCATGTTTTATTTTATTCTATATATTTATTTTATTTTTATTAAACACTTAAACAAAACCTTCTGAAAACATTTGAATGCAACTTCTCAAATAAATTCGAACATAATTTTCAAAACATTTCCCGCTTTATTCTTAACCCCAAATTCAAAATTTCAAAAATTGCTTAGCCAAATAATTTCCCTTCTTAAAGACTTTTTTTTCTCAAAGACTTGCTTCTTTCAAAAGTAGGATTTTTAACCCAAAACATTCAAAAACTCTATTATTTAACCAAACTATTATTAAATCAAAAATTCAAAAGATTGCTTAATTCCAAAAAGGAGCAAAATAATTTTTCACTTTCAAAAACTTTCTACATCAAAGGTTTATTCCTTCAAAAGTTAGTCTTTTAATTCAAAACATTCCAAAACATCTTCTATGACTTTAAACAATAAAAAGTGGAGTAGACAAGGTAAACTTCTATCTATCATTTTCTTATTCCTTCTCTCCTATATCACCTCTAACTTGATTACTAATACTATTTATACCAGTTCCTATGCTATGTAACAGCCCTGTTAATTATTATCTAATTAATAATTGATTACTAATTTTTAATTATGAATTTAAAGACTTAATTCAAAAGTTAAATTAAAATTTGAATAATTGATTTGAATTTATTAGTTTTAAAAGAGAAGTTACTAAAAAGTTAGATAATATTATTATAATGTCAGTAGAAGTCGAATTTAAAAATTTAAAAAGAAATAAAATTTTCAAATGAGAATTTGAATTTTCATTTGGTTTAGGATTTGTTTAAAGACTTTGTTAAGAGTATTTAGGAAAAATGAAATAAAAGAAACATGATTTTTTTTTCTTTGGGACTAAATTCCTTTAATCCATTAGCTTAACCTAAAATCCTAACTCCTTGGCCTAAGTAAATAACCTGTACATTTCTGAACCTAATCCCTTAGTAAAAATCCTAAACCAACTCATGTACGTCATTGTTTTCATCTTTCTTATCTTCATGAAAACAAACTTTCAAAGAGGAAAATCATTCAACCCTAGAATTTATTATAGGAAATCAAAGAAAATTCTACAAATTCCAAGGAGATAAGGTATTAAATCCTTGATCTTTATTCTACCTTCTCATGTAATCAATTTAGGGTTTTGAATAGTTGGTTAATCTCTGAAATTCTAAAAATTCAAGGGGTTGTTTTGAATTTTGGAGTAATTGAAGAAGGAGAGTTGGTGTAAGAGTTTTAGAGAAAAAAATAGTTGTTTTAGCTTCATCAAATTCATCTTACTTCTTCATATTGATTTAAGGTGAGTTATTATACTCACACAATCAATATCTAAATGTCGTTATGCCTCTGTATTGAAAAATAAGTTGATTGCTGAATAAATGAAGTTGATTGTATAAATAAATTTTAAAAAAATAGTGAATTTGCTGATTTTGGTTTTAAGCAAAAAAACACACATATTGCACATAAATAGGAAACTCTTGAATTCAGGATGTTAGTAGGACTTGATAGGGTCTATATTACATTCTGCAACTTGCCAAAGTCGATCCGGGTCAGTCATCCGACGGGAATCGACGATTCTGAGTTTGACTTGGAACAAACTGTTCCAAGTGTGTTACCAAGAGTTGATTGGTAAGCTCCACCAGTCGACTGGCACCAGTCAACTAGTAGAATACCCAATCGACTGCTGGGTGTTTTTCTGGAACAATTTTGTTCTATGTTATTGATTATTTGATCTTATCTTCGGTTGATTGATTCTGATGGATTTTAATAAGCTTATCGGAATTTGTTTGAACTTTGTAAATTGTTTGTTTAATTTATGGCGTTTTAATATTTGTGAAATGTGAATGTGTCATAAGTATGATATTTATAAGAAGAGAATTGATTTCTATATGTAAATTTATTTGGAAAGGGAATGATATATTTTATATATAACTACATATGTATATCTCAGAGATTTGTTTGAAAAGAAATAGTTTTTCTTATAATAATAAATAAGAAATAATCTTTTCTTATAATATTAGATTATGATTTTTATTACAATAAAGAAAGATGGATTTTATAATAGTTCAAGAACTTTGAAAAGATTAATAATAATGCATATATATTTGTGAAGTGAATTTTCTTACTATTTCAAAGTTTATAAACCAAAGTGAATTTTTATAAATTTATTCTATTTAAATTTTGCTTATATTTGTGAAGTGAATTTCCATTTCTATTGGATTTCGTGTTTTTCTATAAAACAAATAATACTAATAAATGACTAAATTATCGGATTGGTATGGGACTTTTCGTATAATTCTTTCGCTTATTATTATAATTTGTTAAATAGAGTTTGAGTGTAATTTCTAGCTTTTAGTAAATACTCGAATTTCACTTTCTGGTCTGGGATAGTTAGTTAGATTCAAGTGATTACTGGAGTTACAATAATTAACACTTTAGAGTTGTATTATCTTAAGGTGTTTGGATTTTGTTTTTAGGCCGATAGATCTCTAAGAGATAACAACTCATTTTTCATCGACCTGAGAGTCGATACATTCTTAAATTTGGGTAGCCAGACCTATTGGTTGGTTTAGGTTTGTCATGATGTAATGTAGCTATTCTTTTATTGTTTGGACAGGTGTTACATGTAGACCTGTCAGTTTGTTTGGTTTACAGTTGGAAAACGTTTGCCTATTTGGCTGTGTTAGGTGAATTCGCATAGTTAGTCTATTTTGTTGGATTAGACTATTACACTATGTGGCGGGGTCTATTTTGCTTGTTAGACTTATATCAGTCTATTTGGTATTTAGAATCTGTGTCGTTGTATTAAACTGGCAGTTGACTACTATTATGATTTCATTAGTGATGATTGTTCCTTCAAAGATTTTGGGACATATATTTAGTATCTTTTGGCTTTGGAGAATTTTGAATTGTTATCACCATATTTTTGATGATAGTCTATTTGAGACTTGATATTAATTTGTGAAATGGTGATTTTGGTTTATATGCCTTATTATGATTATTTTGTTTCAGGCATATTTTTATTTATGAATTATTATTATTGTTAAGTCATAAAATTACGATATCAGTATCTCACCTCTTTATTAGATATAGTCTGACCCATTTATTTTTATAATACTCGGGTCAGGCCGAGACTCTACTGGCATAGGGACTCATTGCCTCTGTATTTTGTGCTAGCATTGGAGTAGACTATTTTGATTGTTCAATTTACTTCATCCTTGTATATATTGACATTTAGGAAGATATGTCCTGTATATTATTTAGTAGTTAGCTTATACCTGATACGATATTTTGGATGTGATGTATATAGTATGTGGTCTGGTACTGATATTTTACAGACTCACATTTTATTATGTATATGATGTATATTATTCCACAACAATCCATGACTCTGATTTATTTATATTATATACTATTCTAAATAATTAAACCGGTCTGTTTATTACTTTGTATTAATATTGTATGAAAGTAACTAAAGATCATGCAATATGGAATATTAACAACTACTTACTTGTGCGGAATATAAATATAAAAGTAAAATAATAAAGTAAATAACACTAGAGATTTTTATACTGGTTCAAACTTCCCTTTCTACGTCCCGTCCCTGACTCCTTCTGGAATTCACCTATAAACCCTCACTTGACCCGAAGGAACATGTATTACACCACCTAAGCAATCGAACAGGACTTCTACCGCCTAAGCAACAGAATAGAACTTCAATCGCCTGAGCAACTGAACTGGACTTCTAATACAAACATTAAAAATGTTTCTGACTGAGTATGCTCTTGAATAACACTGATAAGTCAATAACGTACACCCTTACTATAATCTTATCCTTTATGGTATATAATGTGATTCTTGAAGATAGGAAGTTTATTTAATCACAATGAGATTTGCTTGAATAAACATGTAACGATCTCGTTTTTAAGCCAATTTAAATTAGTAATTAATTTAATTTTTAGCATTAAATTATAAATTAATTTGTGAATTATCTTGAATTTTCCCAAAATAAATAAGAAACGTGTATGTTTATCTATATATATATAAATATAAAATGAAAAGTATAAATAAGAAAACATATTACATAATTTATAATAACATAAGGGTTTAAAACATAATTTAAAAATTAAATGAAACAAGGGATTAAAACATAAAAATGAATATTTATGACAAATGGAAGATAATTAAAATTTGCATTTACAAGTGTAACTTAACTTGATTTACAAATAAACAAGTGGCAAAATCATTTTTTCTTTTGAAATTGAATTTTATACAAATGAGAATTTGTTAAACCAGGCTTCACTTCTCAATATACTTTCATCTTCATTTATGATCAAAACCTGAGGAAATTTTATTAAAACAAAATCAAAACTGAAAAAGCAAATCAAGCCAAAAACAAACTAAAAACCAGATTTCAAATCTTCAATCTGAGATAAAAGCTTCAACCAGTTTCAAAGTCTTCAAACTGGAAATGAAAATCAATAACAATGTTCAACCTATTCAAACAAATGCAAGATCAGCTTCAACTTTTAACCTGAACAATTCCAGAGCAAAGCAATTCAAACAAATAGAATCAACATCAAGTTTCAAACTAGATCAGATCATCAAAAACACTTCCAGATCAAAAAAATGTCTGTCCTCTGTTCTCTGTCTTTATTTCCAAGGTGAGAAAACTAGCCTTGAATCTACCATGATATCTTGATGCTATATATTTAAAGTTGTTGTTTGTATGAATGTTAATATGCCTACATGTCTGTGTGTTATTATATATATATATATATTGTTGTATGCATGTCTGTTTACAGGTATTTATATCTCTGTTTAAAACATGCACAGGCTATGAACAGCACAAATAAATCTATATCTCCCCAAATAAACATTATTAGGGTATGATTTCTGAATGAAAAAGGATTGTAATGGTGTAATATTATTTTTAAAAATAAAAACAAATAGAAATATTAAGTAATTCATCTGGGAAATAGGAATTACAGTAAAGTATGTTTGAAACAGAAAAATAAATAATCACGAAATCAAGTTTGGATTTCATAATTTGATTCATAGCAGGAAATGATGATTTTAGGTAGTAATTTCATGATTTTTAGGCTTGGGAAGAAAGAGGAATTTTGAGTTGATCAATATTCGTATTTTTGTCAATTGCCGATGATTGACGAAGAGATTTTGGTCGGGCTTGAGGGTGGAGATGGCTGGAGGTTCGATGGTCAATGGAAAAATAGTGGCAAAGGTTTCAGATCATCGTGGAGGTTGGGCGATGTCAAATTAGGGTTCGATCACTAGTTTTGGTCGAGGGGTTTTTCGAGGCACTGTGATGTTGATGGTTGATTGGAGTTGATCGGTCCAAGGGGGATCGAAGCTTGGGATTGTAACGTTGCTCTGGATGAGGCAGCATGTATTCCGGTGATCGGAGTCGGCGTGACGAGGTGTTTTTGTTATCGGTGTTGGGTTTCAGTAGGATGCTGGGTAGCTCATTTTCGAATTCTAGGTGTGTTGATCTGGGCGATCGAGACGACTTAGGAGATGATCAGTGACTTGTGGAAGTTCTAATTTCTATTCTTTGATGGTTTTCTGGCAGCTCCAAGAAGAAGCTTCGGTATGGTGGTGGCCCTGCGAATCGTTGTAGAAAAGGTTCTAATTTCTATTTCGAATTCTCTTCATCAGTTTCTACCAGCTTTTCGTACTTAACTTTAATAAATTCGAAATGAATTGGTTAAATATGAAGTTAAACTGGATTGTATCCATATATCTGTCTATTCTTTTGGGTCCCGATATATGTTCTACGAATGGTTAGTTATCCCTTCGGACTAACCAATGCCCTACATATTTCGTAGATCAGATGACCCGAGTATTTTGTAAAGTGTTGAATGAGTTTATTCTCATATTTATTGATATTCTGATTTAGTAAGCCAAATGCAGAATAGATATTCAGTTTGATCTGGTAAAAACATTCACTACGCCATAGATTGCATACTGCAACACTAAAGAAGTGATGCAGGAAGTGCCAAAAAATGTTGCTGTAGGCTAAAAAAGGGCAAAGGCAACACTTTCTCGGTGATGCATTTTGCCGCGTTGCCGCAGACCTCAAAGGCAACATTTTGACTATCTAAGGCAACATAAGAAATATTGTTGCAATAGAACCCTATTTGGGTCTATAGCAACATCCATAGGTGTCTGTACCAACATTCCAAAATGTTGTTATAGATATTAACTTTCTGAATTTGTGGGGCCCACAATGTAGAGCATATTTGATTTTTTAATAGAAATAAATATTTATTTAATAAAATGCTATTGCACAGAATTTGATATTCAAATAGTAATTTATATAAATAAATATTTTATTTCAACATTTAAAATAGTACAAATTCCTGACTCCACTATTTTACAATTCAATGATATATAACACCGATATTCACATATACAGATATTCCTCACTACATCACTCAGTTCACTCATTACATATGCAGTTTCAATTTATACAGACACCGACACTGACAAATATATGACGAGCCGAGTGCCGAGCAGAAGGCGATCCGAGTAGCGGGTCCGGGCGCAGCGCCGGCGGGGGTCCGGGGCACCGCAGTCCCGGCGGGGATCGACCTAAAATGATGCACAAATGAAGACTGAACTTAGCAAACCCGCAAACCCCATCCTTAGCAACTTCATCACCCATCGGAACTACTACCCATCTACTTGCATTGCTTTCTACTCCTTTAATTCTTATCCTCCATCTCCTCGCCTAAATCTGCTTGAATCCCCTACGGCCAAACACCAAAACTCTACTTCAAACTCTTTTCAATTTCCAATCACCACATTAGCGTCTCTCCTTAACCAATACACAGCGGCACTCTACCATTGTCAATACAAACAATCTCCAAAGCCTCACAGTTGCATGCTCCTCCATCCCCCTGTTTCACCAACATCACTTCTTCAAACAAGCAAAATAGCAACTCACTATCAAAAAACTGCAATTGCAACCACCCTTCACCATATTACAACTTTCCCAAACTTCCCAAATTTAACCAACCTTCAATACTCTATAAACACCAGAACACTCACCATCATTCAATCCACACTTCGTCAACATCCCACCAATATCCTAAAACCTACCACCTCTTACAACTTACCTTTAATCCTCCACTTTCACACTCTTGCAATATCAAACTCCAAACCCCGTCTACATCTCTCTGCCAACATTCAAGCATCACACTGCGAACTGAAACTCCTCTGCATCACCTACTTCCACCATCACTTCCATAAATTACCAAACCAACCAACCTTCAACCAATACAACTACATCCAAATTCAATGGTGAACCAACCAACCTTAATGCTTGGATGAGATCACTCTGCACTCAGTCCGAGTTATGAACTTGCGATGGAGGCACAGGGCATCCAGAAGCAGTAGATACCCAGCCAGATTCTGAAACATTAACAAGTTCCAAAGGAGCATTTGCACAAACATATGGGGGGCGTACTACCTTATTGAAATTACCAGTACCATTCCCATGCTTAAGGCGTTAGAAGGGTTTTCAGGTGAAGTAGGCTAAAGGAGAAAGGTAGAGGGGTTGGTGGCGAGCAAGTCTTCTGTTGGAGGTGAGAGCTGATGGCGACGACAGCGGTGGCAAAAGGGGTTTGAACGGAAAACTTTGTTTGGCTTCGGGTTTTGGTGTCGTGACGGGGCTCTGGTTGGAGCTAGATGGTCGCGATGGGTCAGGGGGTAGCTGGGGGTGATGGTGACAATTTGGTGGCGGAGGCGAATGAGGAAGCAGAAGAAGAGAATTTGGTGGCGGAGGCGAATGAGGAAGCAAAAGAAGAGGAGGGTGACAATTTGGTGGCGGAGGCGAATGGGAGGAAGCGAATTGAAATGAAAACCAAAAGGGGATCTACTCTGAACTAGTTCAGGCGGGAAAACGAAATTTTGGGGCAAATTACAGTGGTGATCCATTTTAACAACCAGATTAAATGTAGACCGTTGGATCGTATTCACGCGGATTGCTAATTTTATTAATTTTTTTAATTTGAATACATCTATAGCTACTGCAACATCTTGTTGATACCTGTGCTAACACCTTGAAGCGAGTGTTGTAATAGACAAAAATCAGCATACCTATCGTTACATTATAGCTAGCAACACCATGTAATTTCGTTGCAGTAGGCCATCTATGGCGTAGTGATTCTCCATCTATTCTTTGTTGTCTCCCTGTCTAGCAAATTTCGGGGATGAAATTTTCTTAAGGGGGGAATTTGTAACGATCCCGTTTTTAAACCAATTTAAATTAGTAATTAATTTAATTTTTAGAATTAAATTGTAAATTAATTTGTGAATTATCTTGAATTTTTCCAAAATAAATAAGAAATGTGTTTGTTTATATATATATATATATATATAAATATAAAAGGAAAAGTATAAATAAGAAAACATATTACATAATTTATAATAACATAAGGGTTTAAAACATAATTTATAAATTAAATGAAACAAGGGTTTAAAACATAAAAATGAATATTTATAACAAATGAATGATAATTAAAATTTGCATTTACAAGTGTAACTTAACTTGATTTACAAATAAACAAGTGGCAAAATCATTTTTTCTTTTGAAATTGAATTTTATACAAATGAGAATTTGTTAAACCAGGCTTCACTTCTCAATATACTTTCATCTTCATTTCTGATCAAAACCTGAGGAAATTCTATCAAAACAAAATCAAAACTGAAAAAGCAAATCAAGCCAGAAACAAACTAAAAACCAGATTTCAAATCTTTAATCTGAGATAAAAGCTTCAACCAGTTTCAAAGTCTTCAAACTGGAAATGAAAATCAACAACAATCTTCAACCTATTCAAACAAATGCAAGATCAGCTTCAACTATTAACCTGAACAATTCCAAAGCAAAGCAATTCAAACAAATGAATCAACATCAAGTTTCAAACAAGACCAGATCATCAAAAACACTTCCAGATCAAAAAAATGTCTGTCCTCTGTTCTCTGTCTTTATTTCCAAGGTGAGCAAACTAACCTTGAATCTGCCATGATATCTTGATGCTATATATTTAAAGTTGTTGTTTGTATGAATGTCAATATGCCTACATGTCTATGTGTTATTATATATATATATATATATATTGTTGTATGCATGTCTATTTACACGTATTTATATCTCTATTTAAAACATGCACAGGCTATGAATAGCACAAATAAATCTATATCTCCCCAAATAAACATTATTAGGGTATGATTTCTAAATGAAAAAGGATTATAATGGTGTAATATTATTTTTAAAAATAAAAACAAATAGAAATATTAAGTAATTCATCTGGAAAATAGGAATTACAGTAAAGTATGTTTGAAACAGAAAAATCAATAATCACGAAATCAAGTTTGGATTTCATAATTTGATTCGTAGCAAGAAATGATGATTTTAAGGCTTGGGAACAAAGAGGAATTTTGAGTTGATCAATATTCGTATTTTTGTCCATTGTCGATGATTGGCGAAGAGATTTTGGTCGGGCTTGAGGGTGAAGATGGTTGGAGGTTCGATGGTCACTGGAAAAATAGTGGCAGAGGTTTCAGATCATCGTGGAGGTTGGGCGATGTCAAATTAGGGTACGATCACTAGTTTTGGTCGAGGGGTTTTTCGAGGCTACTGTGACGTTGATGGTTGATCGGAGTTGATCGGTTCAAGGGGGATCGAAGCTCGGGATTGTAACGTTGCTCTGGACGAGGTGGCACGTATTCCAGCGATCGGAGTCGGCGTGGCGAGGTGTTTTTGTCATCGGTGTTGGGTTTCAGTAGGATGCTGGGTAGCTCATTTTCGAATTCTAGGTGTGATCGTTGATCTGGGCGATCGTGACGACTCAGGAGATGATCGGCGACTTGTGGAAGTTCTCGGCGACGATCAGAGATGGTCGGATTAGTTGTGCACGTGCACACGTGGATGTGTGTATCTGGTAGTGGTTATGTGATTTGGGGAAGATGATGTAGCTCGGGTCTGGGTAATTTTATATAAAAACAGTTTTAAACTTTAAAGCAAATCAAGTTTATTTGAAACAATTTTATTAAAACCAACTCTTTTGTAAATGATAATGGTTATCTAAGTTTTGAATTGATTAAAAGTTTTTTTAATAAAATTGTTTTAAATTAATTAAGTTTAAAAATGTTTAAGATACACATAACCTTTATTTTAAAGTTTATTTTAAACAAACTTAATAATTGATGTGATTAATTAAGAGTTAATTAAAGAAAAGGATGATTACTTAGTGGAAGTATTTAAAGGTTAATTACTTTGTGTAGTTAATTAAAGCGATTAATTTATGAATAATTACTGAATGTAATTAATGTGATTAATGAATTAAAGTGATAAATTAAAGGTTAATTAATCAGTAATTAAAGAATCTTTATGGATTAATAAAGAGTAATTACTTAATTAAAAAGGGTGATAAATAAAAGTAATTAATGGATAATTACTTAATATAAGTAATTAAAAGATAAATCAAGTAATAAAGGCTAATTACTTTAATGTAATTAAGGGTTGATCAATCAATTAATTAAGATTAATTAAAGGTTAATTACCTAACAATTAAAGGTTAATTTAGTGATTAATTTAAGGATAATTAACCAAGGTGATTTATTAATTTATGTGATTAATTAAAGGTTGACTAATCAATATTATTAATTAAAGATAATTAATTAAAGGATAATTAATTAATTAAAAGTTAATTATTTAATAATTAAAGGTTGATTGAAGTATCAATTAAGGTTGATTAATTCATAATTAAAGGTTAATTAATTTATTATTAATGGTTAATTAATAAATGGTTAAAGGATAACTAATTAAAATGGTTTGTAATTAATTAATGTTAACGAGTATATATGCACGCCCAGGTGGACCTGCATCAAATCACAATGTCTTGTTGCTAGATTACTTGCTCCGTCCTTTTTAGTGCTCCTTGGTTAGTAGTCTCTCATATATCATTTACGTTGTATTTTTTTCTTTTTTAAATTCACATTTTGTTGAATATACTCATTAATATTTTTGTTAAATTTGTGATTGTGAAAAGAATACACGTTAGATGATTAAAAAAATTCAAAGTTTGAATCAAAGATGTTTTTACTTTAACCTATGATACCATAATTTGCATAAGGTTAGGAAGTTAAATTTTATTTGCCTGGCTAATTCTTCCTCAAGAAAATGGAACTCCAACGCTGTTCAAAATGAATTTTATTTTCCTATTAAGTTTGTTTTTTCATCTTGGAACGTGTTGTGGCTTTGCTACTAACTATTGAAAATTATTGTTGGCATCTTTGGCAGGTTTTATACTCCTTTTAACATTACTTATCACATAATTTAAGCATTTAGCTCATTAGTTTGTTTAATTTTCGTACCCAGGTATATCTCTATATGTTGATAGCTTTAAATTCTATAGCTAGTTCTCTATGTAGCTTTTTAATTTGAAGTGTAGTGGTAGTATGCAATGATGTTCATCTTTTAACGCGGGATATAAGTACATTAATATCTCAAAAATAAATGTCTTATTGACATCAAAATGATGTGTACTTTGCCAGATAAGTTTGGAACCACTATATTACTCGGAAATAGAAATGATACAAATTCTTAACAAATACGACATGCATGCCAAAGTACACAGTCTCACCAACTTAATAAAACAAAACCACAAATTCAGCGTACCAACAGTACAGTAAGAATCAACATCCAAAGAATAGAATAATAATATCTGTACATACATATGTTTAATACTTCCAAAGTCCAAACCTATATTACATATTTACATGTATGTTGGAGAAAAACTAAAATTTGATGAGTTCAATATAGTTGTCCTTGATTACAGATTTTTCAGATAGAAAAGAAAGGATCATCTATCCAATCCGCATATATGCTGCTTATCCTTTTAACCCCTTTGAACTTAACCCATCCTCTGACTTTCAGTTTTCTATTCGTACTTGTATTCGTCCCCATCTCCGTAGTTGTAGTCGGCAAGTGATGAGTTTTAGAAGGAGCAGCAGCCGCTGTCACCGCCATTGTTCCACTTCAAACCAAGTTCAAACCCTGCCAACTGTCGACCCACCACTTCAAACATTCATTCCCCTGTCAGCAAGCACCCTCCTCTTCTCATATAACATTTCCCACAATCAATAACTTCACTACTGAAACATCCTTGCTCTGTTCAACATCCAACCTTACTGTCACTTCAATTCAGCAAGCATCACCAATTTCATCCCACTGCCTAGCCTGCAATCCTCCACTGCTACCAGCAAGACATTCCACCGTGTCATTTTCTACGTACATCACTGTCACCAAAGCCATCAAGCACCACATCAGCATCGACCACCTAAGCAACTCAGCAACTCGAACCACCTCAACTTCACTGCCAACTTCACTATTAACTACTACAGTTGCTGCTACCTTCAAATCCAAACTACTGCATCACCAAACAAATACAATAATATTCAGTTTAGTATTCAAAGAAGAAAGAAAAATTAACTGACATAAATCATTGTTTTTGCTTAATTATATGATTGTACAGGGGTATGGGCAGTTTCAACTTGATTTCTTTTTTTAAAATCTGGAACAAAGATCTCAAGTCACATGAAAATGCCATGAAATTATAGTTTCTCGAAACCACATGTTTTGCTTTATCTGTTTTGCTTTATCTGTTTTGCTTTATCTGATGCCCTAATAACAATTATTAAGAGCAGCAACTGGTCTTTTGTGCTACTGGCTGACCCCTCATCTACACAGTCACTGGTCTCGTTGTATTTGCAACTGGTTGACTTAACATGCTATACCCAAAAGTGACAAAACATTATAATAGATTAATAATAGAGTTATTAAAACCATTAACATCGACTTGTCATCACAATGAAATACAGTTAGAGTTTTAGAAGAAACGGACATTAGCAGATTTGTTATGTACTCTTATTTTAAGCTTCATGGCACTAATTAATTCAAGTAGAAGTGTAGAACACCCAATCCTATCATTTTTTATTTATATTTGTTTTTATAGTAATAGAAGTAGTCATAAAAGAAGCTGTACCGTTTCTTAATCTCAGCGGTCATTGTCATGAAAGCCTCTTCAACATTGGTAGAGCTTTTGGCACTGGTCTCCAAGAATAGGATACCAATCTCATCTGCAAATTGTTTACTTGCACTACAAATTGGTTTTTGAGAGACTTTGATTCCCAGAATCAAGTTCTTCAGTTAGTTCTTTCATAATTTGAACTTTTTGGAGGTCAGCTTTCATTACAGCAGCTAGCCTATCTACATGTTAATCAGAAATGGAGCAAGATCTATTAAGCCCGAACCAAGCAGCAGTACAAACAGAATTGGTATACTTTCCAAAGTATTAGGTGACCTAAATAGGCTTGACCATATAAAGTTACCTTTTTCTACTTTTTAAAGTATTTTTACGTGTTTGATAAGCATGTACTGTAAATATGCATATTCAAATGATTGTTTTTAATCATAGTGCATTCTGCATCTTTCTTTCTCAAAATGATACCCACGTAATCACATTCCGATACCATTAGCAATAATCTTGTAATGAAAAATGTGTAGATAATAAAGGAAAAAAGAAGTAATACCTTATCCCTGCCAGTACACAAAGGGTTGTGGTTCAATTGGAATGGATATTTATAAATTTACTTCCAGTAGTTCTATCATATTCGAAAATAAAACTGGAAACATAAAAAGAGAAACTAAACTTAAATATGTTACATAAAAAAAGAAAATAAAGAAAGTTGTGTCTTTTTCAAAACCATATCTGATACATAAGTAATGCTTGGGATCATATCCGCTTTGCGATCAATGACCATGTTCAAAAAAAAGTTCAAAAATATCAATATTTTTTTCATTCATCTGCACTTGAATAACGTACAAAAAATACAATTAAATTATAATTGAAGCATTGGAGTTGCATTAGATTTGTATTGTTATTCTATTGTATTTATAAAGCTAATTACTTGTACTCTAAAAATCTGCAAAGTTAGAGTTCACCTTTAGAGTTAAGATGCTGTAGTTATAATATAATTGAACACTATTTTGAATTTTCTAAGATCTTTTGCAGTTTAAATATGTTCAAAATAATGCAACAATCTTTATACCATGCCTTTTTATTCTGAACGGTATTCAATCACCACATATGGTAACTTAAAAACTTGAAACGATTTTAAAATACCTCTATGTGTTTTTAAAACACTTCTATGTATTTTTGTACTAAATTAAATGTTCTGGTCACATTTTAATGTAAAACATTAACATCACTACAAAGTCTCATGAAGATTTTTTGTAAGAAAGCATACTAATTAAACATAATCTCAGACAAATAAATGCCTACATGATAATAAACCACATGAAAATTTAAGTAGTCATGATGAGCTAGAGAAGAAATTAAATTCATCCTTTAAATTTTAAAAATTAGCCACTCATACCATGATCAAATGGCATAGCATGAAAAATATATCACTAAATGAATATAATACCTGAAACATGTTTGAATTGAAAGAAGGAAGCAACGACTATGGATTTAAAAGCCGGTGCAGATTATTGTGAAGCCAATTTGAATTAGAGGTTTACTTGTAGCACTAAGATAGAGCTTTTAAGTCCGTTGAATATTTAAGTATGTTTTCCTATTTATTAATATTTTACATGTCATGTTATTTATTAGAAATGAACAAATTATACTTCCCAATTCGTTGTCTTCTTCTCTACTTGCATCAAATACTTAAAAAGAGAAAAAAATCAATGATTATATAATTCTCTACTTCACAAACAATAAATAGATGTGCCAACTCTCTATAACCATTTCCACAGCCACTTGAAAGGATGTTGCATCACACTCAAACAATTAGAATATATTTTTTGCACCTTCCCATTCAAGTGGGAACTTGACAATTTTTACATTGCCTTACAGGGAAGCAAAGCTAAATGTTGACTGTCAATGACTTTGTAAAGTCCCATGTAAATGTCATATAGCGTTTAGGTCATTATCTATTAACGGTATATAGGAACAAAAGCCTAATGCTGAATATAGTAGCTATGCATTATCTTTCGTCCAAGTAATATGTTTTGCCATCTAAAAAATTGAAATAGGATATTAATAACATGTAAATACCTTTAACAGTTTAGAGTAAGCAACTTTGTTCAAACAAAACATTAAGCGAAGATAGTAGGTTGATCATTTGTTTACGTAATGTATGCATAACAACGTAACCATAATATGATTGGCAAAGAACTGACAGGCACTTCATTTTCTGATAATCATTTCCACAACATACTTTTCTGTAAATAAGAGGACATGGTATATTATAAAATGAGGGCCATGAGGGAGTAAAAACAAACAGGCCAAAGGTTAACATATGATTGGAAATCATGGAAAATTGTCATGACAAATAAAGATATGATAATCCAGAATATGAATTATTTGTATATAAAGAAAAAAATTTAGAATAGAATTGTAACATTGACGACTCATGATAATGATATGATATAGAATCAACCGGGGAAGAGAGAAGTAATAGAAATGGATTAAAACTGCCCAAAAAGGGAAAACCATTTACTAATAAAGTATTAACATGGACGTAATCCAACTGTAGCACATAATTCAGACTTTACAAAAAGCAACAAACTATATAGCTGAGTATTAATTAACTTTTTAAAAGAATAACCTAGCATACAAATTATAAACGAATATCTTATTTTAACTGCGTTTCACAATTCAATTGTGTAGCAAGGTCATAATTAACTCTTTCATATAAGAATGAATTGCAACAGTAGTAATCAACCATTCAAAGATGAAATCAACGACATACCTTGTGAGAGAGGACTGAAGCTTCATAGAAATCAACCACCACCACTCGCGGCCATCCTCTTCGCCATTGAACTGCACGACCACTCCATTCCAAACCGAATTCGTGAAAACAAAAACCCAATTCGAGTCAACTGTCGAAACCGCAGCACAAATGAACCATTTCCTTCTCCCAAATCCTAAGCACTAATCGATAATCGCAGTAATCAAAATTTAAGCAGTTAATGAAAATCAACAAATTATTACCTGAGTCTGAAGTTTGATGGATATCGGTTGGGGATGCTTGAGCTTAACTGTTGACGTGGTGGTCGATAATCGCCGATCTAGGGTTTTCGATAATCGCCGATCTTGGGTTTTCGATAATTGCCGATCTAGGATCTAGGATGCTGAATAACCAAAAGAGAAATGGTATCAGTACTGTATTTGGATGAATACGTAAAGGCAGAAAGTAGAAGAGATTAGAGCGCGGATCATACTCGTAAGCAGTTGTTGAAAATCAGCGATAATCGCCATTAACATTAGAGCGCGGATTTAGTTTTTTCCCCTGTAGAAGCGAGAGGGAGCATCGCGTTGAGAAGAATGTAAAACAAAAAGGTATTTTGGTCATCTCAGAAAGACACGGTTGATGCTTATTCAAGGAAGTATCATTATTAGTAGTAAAGATTAACCAGGATTAATAATTTATTCATAGGTAATTAATATGGTTTAAGTTAATTATAATCAGATAATGAATTGATCTTACTTATGGATGATTGAATTGTATTGAATGCCTTGAATTGGTTGATATCCCTGATCTGTAATATTCTGTGATATGAATTGCTTTGAATTGAGCTGTGTGTGTAAATTATTTATCTGTGTTGAATTTACATATTTATCTGTAAATCTGTGAATGAAAGATAAGCGCTACTAGGATATACCGCTTATCGATATTGCTGTGCTTGAATCTGTGATGATTGATGATATTATACTGTTGTGTAAAACCCCTGGACTACACCACACACACAAATATGGATTTCACGAGGAGATTGGTTAAGTCACAGATATTTTGAATTTAATATTATTTTATTCAAAATGATAAAATGGTTTTAAAAGTTGAATTTTAAATCCAATTAGTTTGGAAGAAAAATTGAGTTGAATATGAAAAGCTGTTGAAAAAGGAAGTTTTGAAATTTGGAATTTAGCTTGAATATACTATATCTTGTTTAAGGTTTGAAATTATTTTGGAAACTGTGGTTTGAAAAGTGTGATACAAGTTATATAATATATATATGGATTTTTTAAACCATCTTTAAAGTATTTTAAATGTATTATTTTGGGAATTTAAATTTAACCCAAGTTTATACTTTAAAGGACATAACTTGTGCATATTTGATCGAATTTTTCTAAAACAAATACTCTTTGTTTTCAAATAATAATAGCTTTTATATCAAGGAAAGAATTTCTAGTTCTGTGAAAGGATTTCAAATTTAAAATGTAAATTGTTTTGAAAGCTATAAATGAATCTTTGTGAAAGATTGGTGAACCTTGGTTTTAAATTTAAAGTGATCTTAAAGGGTGAATCTTTTGTTTAAAAGATTAAAGTGGAAATTTGTTTAAACCATTTTAAAAGAAAAGGTTTTGAGAAATATGTTGTGACTTAACTATGATCCAAATGGATCCATATGTTTTTAAAGTTAAGCGCTCATTATTCGGTTTAGCCGGGAGAGGACTTTATGTCATAAAACCCATTCCGAATAATGATACGACGAAATGGATAGCATTTGATGACGGCGGTGAAGACCGGGTATTTCGAGAACGAGAGGATTACCTGTCGAATGTCTCTGCACTGAGTCACGCCAGTATAGAGATCTCCATATGTGATGGGGAGTCCGATCGGGATTGTGGATACCCGGATTGCAAGGGCTTCTTTGAAGTGCCTTCGGTTCTGTTCGAACCCGGAACAGACTTGTATGGATGTATGTCTGACGTTACACTTAGAGATGTAAAGCTGGTTTCTATCAAATACATTTCTGTTTGGTGGCGGAGAATTTATTCTCTTAGCTTAACACCCTTCTTTGAGACGTATGAGCTCAGAGGTTATGTAGTTGATGGTTACTAGTGATACATTCCCAATTTGGTAATGTGGCATGCTAAGTGTTGCTGATCATTTGTTGATCGAAGCATGGCTTTTGTGAAAAGCGTAGCTTTGTGGACGAGACCTTGTCGGACCTCACACCCCGGAAATGGTCGAAACAGAAAGGATGCAGCAAGGTTATTAGGGGTCGCGCCCCTTAGGGTATGTGCATTTCCTTCTGGATAAAAGGTGGTATCATGGTATGGAGCCCAGATATTTAACCTATGTGGTTGTTGGAATTTGTTGGTGTCGAGGCCTCGGATAAAGGTCGGTTACGACCGGGGGATGGCATACTCGTGTAGTAGTTACCTAGTTACAGAGGTAACCCGGCCTTGTGTTGGCAGAGATCCGGTTAGGTTCTCGGGGCATCCCTCCAGAGGCATACTCATGTGGCATAGGAAGTTCCTTAGCCTGACCATTGTTGGACATCCAAAGAAACAATACGCGCCCTGTACGGTTTTAGTTGTATAGCCTGCCATGGAATGTGGCGGTAACCTACTATTGAACATGGTAGCTATAGTTGGTATACCATAATGGTGATATGCTGGCTAAGATTAATATTATACTTTCGAAATGTTTTCTACACTATGCACTAATAATAATATCAAAAGAATTTTCTTATATCAAGCATGTTTGACTATCATAAGAAGAAATCTCCTCCAATTGTGCGATTGCATTGTGTGTGTGGCGGGAGGTATAATGGTAGTTTCATTTTCCAAAAAGCATAGCGAATTACTTTTTAATTTCTTTTATTCAAATAAACTGTTTTCGTTTGCTCACACCAGTCCCATGACTGACCTTGATACATTACAACGTGATAGGGGGTTCTCGCTTCGCGTTTGGTGGCGAACGGAAGACTCTTACCCATACATGTCCCTGGGGAGGGGTTGGTTAACCGGTTAGGTTGGGAGTTGAAAGGTTGGCCGTAAAAGCAAGTTCAGGGTACCAATGTGTGCCACGGCGGAGGGTTTCCGCTGTCGGAGGGCCGAAGGTCGGACCGTCACATTTGGTATCAGAGCTAAAGGTTGAGTAAGAACTTTAGCTTTTGGAGTATAACACATTAGGTAACTCATTAGAGATAGGGTTACAAATGCCCTAGAATGAGTATCCCTAAGATATCTTGTCCGTATGCCATAGTTATGTCTCTTACTATTCCTTGATAGTGAGTATGAGTGCAAGAAGAGGACGAGGTAGGGGACAGGGGAGTACGACTACAAATGGTCGATACTCTGCAACAACAAGAAACAACTTTCTCTATCAATATCTTTGATCATCATCCAATTTACATTCTTTGATGGTTTTCTGGCAGCTCCAAGAAGAAGCTTCGGTATGGTGGTGGCCCTGCGAATCGTTGTAGAAAAGGTTCTAATTTCTATTTCGAATTCTCTTCATCAGTTTCTATCAGCTTTTCGTACTTAACTTTAATAAATTTGAAATGAATTGGTTAAATATGAAGTTAAACTGGATTGTATCCATATATCAGTCTATTCTTTTGGGTCCCGATATATGTTCTACGAATGGTTAGTTATCCCTTCGGACTAACCAATGCCCTACATATTTCGTAGATCAGATGATCCGAGTATTTTGTAAAGTGTTGAATGAGTTTATTCTCATATTTATTGATATTCTGATTTAGTAAGCCAAATGCAGAATAGATATTCAGTTTGATCTGTTAAAACATTCTCCATCTATTCTTTGTTGTCTCCCTGTCTAACAAATTTCGGGTACGAAATTTTCTTAAGGGGGGAATTTGTAACGATCCCGTTTTTAAACCAATTTAAATTAGTAATTAATTTAATTTTTAGAATTAAATTGTAAATTAATTTGTGAATTATCTTGAATTTTTCCAAAATAAATAAGAAATGTGTTTGTTTATATATATATAAATATAAAAGGAAAAGTATAAATAAGAAACCATATTACATAATTTATAATAACATAAGGGTTTAAAACATAATTTATAAATTAAATGAAACAAGGGTTTAAAACATAAAAATGAATATTTATAACAAATGAAAGATAATTAAAATTTGCATTTACAAGTGTAACTTAACTTGATTTACAAATAAACAAGTGGCAAAATCATTTTTTCTTTTGAAATTGAATTTTATACAAATGAGAATTTGTTAAACCAGGCTTCACTTCTCAATATACTTTCATCTTCATTTCTGATCAAAACCTGAGGAAATTCTATCAAAACAAAATCAAAACTGAAAAAGCAAATCAAGCCAGAAACAAACTAAAAACCAGATTTCAAATCTTCAACCTGAGATAAAAGCTTCAACCAGTTTCAAAGTCTTCAAACTGGAAATGAAAATCAACAACAATCTTCAACCTATTCAAACAAATGCAAGATCAGCTTCAACTTTTAACCTGAACAATTCCAAAGCAAAGCAATTCAAACAAATAGAATCAACATCAAGTTTCAAACAAGACCAGATCATCAAAAACACTTCCAGATCAAAAAAATGTCTGTCCTCTGTTCTCTGTCTTTATATCCAAGGTGAGCAAACTAACCTTGAATCTGCCATGATATCTTGATGGTATATATTTAAAGTTGTTGTTTGTATGAATGTCAATATGCCTAAATGTCTATGTGTTATTATATATATAAATATATATATTGTTGTATGCATGTCTATTTACAGGTATTTATATCTCTGTTTAAAACATGCACAGGCTATGAACAGCACAAATAAATCTATATCTCCCCAAATAAACATTATTAGGGTATGATTTCTGAATGAAAAAGGATTGTAATGGTGTAATATTATTTTTAAAAATAAAAACAAATAGAAATATTAAGTAATTCATCTGGAAAATAGGAATTACAGTAAAGTATGTTTGAAATAGAAAAATCAATAATCACGAAATCAAGTTTGGATTTCATAATTTGATTCGTAGCAGCAAATGCTGATTTTAGGTAGTAATTTCATGATTTTTAGACTTGGGAACAAAGTGGAATTTTGAGTTGATCAATATTCGTATTTTTGTCAATTGCCGATGATTGGCGAAGAGATTTTGGTCGGGCTTGAGGGTGGAGATGGCTGGAGGTTCGATGGTCACTGGAAAAATAGTGGCAAGGTTTCAGATCATCGTGGAGGTTGGGCGATGTCAAATTAGGGTTCGATCACTAGTTTTGGTCGAGGGGTTTTTCGAGGCTACTGTGACGTTGATGGTTGATCGGAGTTGATCGGTCCAAGGGGGATCGAAGCTCGGGATTGTAACGTTGCTCTGGACGAGGCGGCGCGTATTCCAACGATCGGAGTCGGCGTGGCGAGGTGTTTTTGTCATCGGTGTTGGGTTTCAGTAGGATGCTGAGTAGCTCATTTTCGAATTCTAGGTGTGATCGTTGATCTGGGCGATCGTGACGACTCAGGAGATGATCGGCGACTTGTGGAAGTTCTCGGCGACGATCAGAGATGGTCGGATTAGTTGTGCACGTGCACACGTGGATGTGTGTATCTGGTAGTGGTTATGTGATTTGGGGAAGATGATGTAGCTCGGGTCTGGGTAATTTTATATAAAAACAGTTTTAAACTTTAAAGAAAATCAAGTTTATTTGAAACAATTTTATTAAAACCAACTCTTTTGTAAATGATAATGGTTATCCAAGTTTTGAATTGATTAAAAGTTTTTTTAATAAAATTGTTTTAAATTAATTAAGTTTAAAAATGTTTAAGATACACATAACCTTTATTTTAAAGTTTATTTTAAACAAACTTAATAATTGATGTGATTAATTAAGAGTTAATTAAAGAAAAGGATGATTACTTAGTGGAAGTATTTAAAGGTTAATTACTTTGTGTAGTTAATTAAAGCGATTAATTTATGAATAATTACTGAATGTAATTAATGTGATTAATGAATTAAAGTGATAAATTAAAGGTTAATTAATCAGTAATTAAAGAATCTTTATGGATTAATAAAGAGTAATTACTTAATTAAAAAGGGTGATAAATAAAAGTAATTAATGGATAATTACTTAATATAAGTAATTAAAAGATAAATCAAGTAATAAAGGCTAATTACTTTAATGTAATTAAGGGTTGATCAATCAATTAATTAAGATTAATTAAAGGTTAATTACCTAACAATTAAAGGTTAATTTAGTGATTAATTTAAGGATAATTAACCAAGGTGATTTATTAATTTATGTGATTAATTAAAGGTTGACTAATCAATATTATTAATTAAAGATAATTAATTAAAGGATAATTAATTAATTAAAAGTTAATTATTTAATAATTAAAGGTTGATTGAAGTATCAATTAAGGTTGATTAATTCATAATTAAAGGTTAATTAATTTATTATTAATGGTTAATTAATAAATGGTTAAAGGATAATTAATTAAAATGGTTTGTAATTAATTAATGTTAACGAGTATATATGCACGCCCAGGTGGGCCTGCATCTAATCACAATGTCTTGTTGCTAGATTACTTGCTCCGTCCTTTTTAGTGCTCCTTGGTTAGTAGTCTCTCATATATCATTTACATTGTATTTTTTTCTTTTTTAAATTCACATTTTGTTGAATATACTCATTAATATTTTTGTTAAATTTGTGATTGTGAAAAGAATACACGTTAGATGATTAAAAAAATTCAAAGTTTGAATCAAAGATGTTTTTACTTTAACCTATGATACCATAATTTGCATAAGGTTAGGAAGTTAAATTTTATTTGCCTGGCTAATTCTTCCTCAAGAAAA
The DNA here is from genome assembly GCA_030737815.1 of Allium fistulosum. Classification (NCBI taxonomy): domain Eukaryota; kingdom Viridiplantae; phylum Streptophyta; class Magnoliopsida; order Asparagales; family Amaryllidaceae; genus Allium; species Allium fistulosum. Next base: position 1,285,983,447 of record CM060901.1, on the reverse strand, counting down.
TGGAACTCCAACGCTGTTCAAAATGAATTTTATTTTCCTATTAAGTTTGTTTTTTCATCTTGGAACGTGTTGTGGCTTTGCTACTAACTATTGAAAATTACTGTTGGCATCTTTGGCAGGTTTTATACTCCTTTTAACATTACTTATCACATAATTTAAGCATTTAGCTCATTAGTTTGTTTAATTTTCGTACCCAGGTATATCTCTATATGTTGATAGCTTTAAATTCTATAGCTAGTTCTCTATGTAGCTTTTTAATTTAAAGTGTAGTGGTAGTATGCGATGATGTTTATCTTTTAACGCGGGATATAAGTACATTAATATCTCAAAAATAAATGTCTTATTGACATCAAAATGATATGTACTTTGCCAGATAAGTTTGGAACCACTATATTACTCGGAAATAGAAATGATACAAATTCTTAACAAATACGACATGCATGCCAAAGTACACAGTCTCACCAACTTAATAAAACAAAACCACAAATTCAGCGTACCAACAGTACAGTAAGAATCAACATCCAAAGAATAGAATAATAATATCTGTACATACATATGTTTAATACTTCCAAAGTCCAAACCTATATTACATATTTACATGTATGTTGGAGAAAAACTAAAATTTGATGAGTTCAATATAGTTGTCCTTGATTACATATTTTTCAGATAGAAAAGAAAGAATCATCTATCCAATCCGCATATATGCTGCATATCCTTTTAACCCCTTTGAACTTAACCCATCCTCTGACTTTCAGTTTTCTATTCGTACTTGTATTCGTCCCCATCTCCGTAGTTGTAGTCGGCAAGTGATGAGTTTTAGAAGGAGCAGCAGCAGCCCCTGTCACCGCCATTGTTCCACTTCAAACCTTGTTTAAAAAGTCATTTATTGAATTTAGCTTTTTATCTGTTTTAGACACATTTTTCTCCACGGTAGCTAAACGTTGTCCAAGCTTGCTTTGGTTTTGAGATAATGTGACAAGAGCTTGTTTCAGAGTTATGTCACCATGGAGTTCTTGAATCTCATCATCGTGTTCTTCCTCTTCTTGTCGAGGAGGTTGAGAGGATGAAGAGGCGACATTTGTGTCTCTTAGTTGAGGAATTCCATGTTCGCAACTAGCGGTCCATTGTTGAAAGCTAATAATTTGTTGATGTTCATGGCATTTAGAAAGACCCATTAGACTTAGAGTCTTCGAATTAAGCTCTCCGATGGTCGTGAAATCTGAATCGGGTAAAGGAACTCCGATTTTTTGTAAAATGCGCAAGATATAGGCTCCATAGTGAATTGTTTTGTAGTTTCTCTTGTGATTGACTCTGAGAAACTCATCTAAAATAATTTTTGCCCAATTTACTCTTTGGGATGAGTAAATAGCATATAGGGCTTGAAAATCCCTCTTATAGTCCTTTTCGTAGCTACCGGTCTGGGGTTGTAATGATCGAATGAGTGCTCGGTGAATAATTCATGCCTTCGAACGTAAGGCAATAGATTTCGGAATTGTCAATTCGTCTGAAAAAAAGAGATGTGAAACTTCGTCACTATTATGCATATCTACCTCTACATCATCAATATCCAACCCTTCGGATGGACATCGTTGTATGTGGCCAAGTCGTTGGAGAGGGAGATAAATTTTTACCCCACACACCAAGGTCCAAATGCAATCATCTTTATTATGGGGATCTTGGTGGTCAAGGTTCATGTTTGCAAAGAACAGCTTTATTAAAAGAGGGTATATTTTGACGTTGCTGAAATCATACCCTATGAGATGATCAAGACCGTTTGCTCCGGCTAGTTCTCTTATAGCGTAGCCATTGAAGTCGGCGAATTTGACAAAAGCACCTTCAAAATTCCTTGAGTTTTTCATTGATTTGAACCTAGTGACCGCCGTTTCGTTGTGAAGCCAAGCACGAATTTGGCTCTCGGATAGGCCGGTAGTTAATTCACGAGCTCGTTTGGATCTTGGTGCCATTTGATTTGAAGAAAAAAATGAAGTTTTTATAGGGAGGCTAGGGTTTGAATGAGTTTCTTTTGGAGTAAAAGTGTTTAGGTAAGAGGAGTATGGAGGAGTAGATGGAAGTTAAGTAGGGTTTGATTGAATAGTTGTATTGGGAAGAGTGCAGATCTATTTTAAAAAATTGAAAATTAACGGGGCAGTCGACTGAATTTAGGTAGACAGTTCGCTGATATGCAGGAATTTTAGACCTGCAACTTTATAGTGCAAATAATCTATATTCAGTCAACTGAAAAATGGGGTTCAGTCGACTGTTTGCTGAGTCGAAACTCAAAAACTTTGAATAAACGGTCGACTGTTTTGGGGTTTCAGTCGGCTGTTGTACAAAGAAATTTAACCTGCAGATATATAGTTCATTTTTGATGTATTTCAATCGCCTGTTGGGAATAGGTCGGTCGATTGAGTTCAGGTAAAAAAATTGAATTACCTTGAAGTTTCAGTCGGCTGAAAGCCTATTTGCAGCCGATTAAAACTGTTGTTTGAGCTGAGGTTGGCCTTTCTTTTAGCTTAACCTTTATTTAGTTATAAACTATATATATATATGTATATTTTTTGAGTTTTATTCTGATGTTAAACACAATTATATATTTATTATTTCAATAAACACAATACTTATTCATGTTACAATATTAAAATTTATAAAAAAATAATTTAGTTTCTCGAATTTTTGGAATCATCTGAGCGTAGTTCATCCTTGGTGTTTTCATGTAATGGATAGATAGGAGACCAAACATTACTTTGAGCACCTTGTTCCCAAAAGTTCGGAGATACTTGAGGATGTTGGGGAGATGGATGGTACACACTTTGCTTGGGAGATGATATGCAGAACTTGAGAGCGAATTATTCTAGGAAATTTAATCATTTTCCATTGACTTTTTGTTCATAGTACATTTCATATTGTAATTCTAACGTTTCTCGTTGATAGTGATGGATGTCGTCAATTTTTTCTTTAGTAGATGGAGAACCAAAACCTAAGTTTTTCTTAGCTTGCTTTCCTTTTGGAGTATATCCAATGTGATAATTCAAGGAAGGAGTAATTTTTACTGGAATATATACCGGGGTAGAATTGTTTGAAGAATCCGAGGTAGGAGTGTTAAACACGATTGAGGATTGGTTTGAGCTTTCTTGCGACGACATTGTAAAGTTTGTATATTATTTGAGGATTAATTTATTTGTAGAGTTTGTATATGAGTTTAAGAAAAAAAATTGATTCCGTATATATACTGATTTAACTATCTATTTCAGGTTATTATTTTAAGGTTAAAAAGCTTTAGAAATTTACAGCCAAGGAAAAACGAATGGTTAGAAAATGTAAAAGATTATGACCGCAAGTAAAATGAAGGTTATCTATGGTCTTAATTCAAGAAATCATAATAGAACATCGGTAAGATATGCAACATCCTCCCATGAGAGCAAAGTTCGACTGCCATCATCACCAATTTTTTTCTTCTAAATTTTTTATTTATTTATTTTATAATTATAAAATTTTTATACAGTAATATCGAATTATAAATCATGTAACGACACAATTCCTAGTTCACGTCTAAATTTAATAAAAATATTTTCATTTAATGGTTTAGTAAATATATCCGCTATTTGATTTTCTGATGGTACAAAAATTAGTGAAATATTTCCTTTCTCTATATTATCACGAAGAAAATGATGTCTAATATCAACTTGTTTAGTTCTAAAGTGATTTATAGGAATTTTTGATAGATTTATAGCGCTTGTATTATCACAAAAAATTGTTGATTTAGATAGGTTTATTCCAAAATCTTGTAGTGTTTGCTGCATGTATATTACTTGAGCATATGCCAAAGCAGCAGAAATATATTCTACTTCACACGTCGAAAGTGAAACACAATTTTGTTTCTTACTAAACCAAGATACTAAAGATCGTCCAATGAAATGATAAGTACCACTTGTACTCTTTCGATCCGTTCGACATTCTCCAAAATCAGCATCACTGTATGATACTAACTCAAAAGGACATTCTTTTGGATAAAAGAGACCGTAGTCTTTAGTCTTGCTTAAGTTACACAAAATTCGTTTCACTACCCGCAAATGTGATTTATTGGAATTTGCTTGAAATCGTGCACACAAGCGTACACTCATCATTAAATCTGGTTGACTAGCAATTAAATAAAGTAATGATCCAATCATGCTACGATATATTTTTTGGTCAACACTTTTGCCATTTTCATCTCAATTGAGATGTACCGTAGTGCTCACAGGAGTTGATTTAGCAAAAGTGTTTTCCATACCAGAACGTTTTATAAGATTATTACAATATTTTTCTTGATTAATAAAAATTCCATTACTTAATTGTTTAATTTGTAAACCAAGAAAAAATGAAAGTTCTCCCACGTGAGACATTTCAAATTCTCTTGTCATAAGATTTGAAAATTCTTGACATAATTTTTCATTCGTGGAACCAAAAATAATGTCATCTACATAAATCTGTATTATTAAAATATCATTTTAATCTTGTTTTATAAATAAAGTTTGATCTACTTTTCCAATTTTAAAACCATAATTTATTAAATAATTTTTAAGACGATCATACCAAGCACGAGGTGCTTGTTTTAAACCGTATAAAGCTTTCTTTAATTTATAACCATGATATGGAAATTTTTCATGTGCAAATAAAGATGGTTGTTCTACATATACATTTTCTTTTATAAAACCATTTAAAAATGCACTTTTTACGTCCATTTGATATTGTTTAAAGTTATTAAAACATGCATAAGCTAATAAAATACGTATAACTTCTAGACGAGCTACATGAGCAAATGTTTCATCATAGTCTATTCCTTCTTCTTGATTATAACCTTGAGCAACTAATCTAGCTTTGTTTCGAATAATATTTCCTTGCTCATCAGCTTTATTTCTGTAAACCCATTTGGTACCGATAACCGTTTGATTAATCGGTCTAGGAACTAAGTCTCAAACTTCAAATTGATTTAATTCTTCTTGCATAGCTATAATCCAGTAATCATCAATTGAGGCTTTTTAGCATTTTTGGGTTCAATGTTTGAAAGAAAAGCTATATGACCCATTTGATTTAGTTGATTTCGAGGTCTTACGTTAGTATTTACTTCTCTAATGATATTTTCAATAGGATGATTTTGTAGAAGTCTTGGTGGAGTTCGAATCATTATTATTAGGTAAATTGTTGTTTCCAATTTCAACATTATTTTCAATACTATCAATATTTTCAATGTCATCTTCTGTGACATTTGATTTAGAAATAATTTCATCTTCATTTTTATGATTTATTTTGAAATTTTCATCGAATGACACATGAAGCGTTTCTTCAATTATTTTAGTTCTTTTATTATAAATTCTATATGCCTTCCTTCGTTCCGAGTATCCAATGAACATTCCTTAATCGGAATTTGGATCGAATTTACCAAGTTTGTCTTTTGTATTTAATAGAAAACATTTTGAACCAAAAACTTTAAAATATGATATGTTAGGTTTTATTTCATTAAAAAGTTCATATGGGGTATGTTTTGTTAATGGTCTAATAAAAACTCTATTTAAAACATAACAAGCAGTTGCTACAGCTTCTGTCCAAAAATGTTTAGGTGGATTACTTCCATTTAATAAAGTCCTAGCACATTCTTGAAGTGTTCTAATTTTCTTTTCTACAACTCCATTTTGTTGCAGAGTTCTAGGAAATGAAAAATTGTGAACAATTCTTTTCTTATTACAATATTTTTCAAAAGAATCATTATTGAATTCGCCACCGTGATTGCTCCAAATATTTTTAATATTTTAATTGTTAATATTTTGAAATCTTTTAGCAAAAATATTAAAATTTTCAAAAGCCATCACTTTTATTTTTCAAAAATATTATCCAAGTAAATCTAGAGAAATCATCTACAATTACGAAAACATATCTATTATGGTTTATAGATTGAACTTGAGTTGGTCCAAAAAGATCTAAATGTAATAACTCAAGTGGTTGTAATGTAGAAATTATTTTCTTTGGTTTAAAGATGATTTTTTTAATTTTTCTAACTGACAAGCATCACAAATACTTTTTACTTTAAAATTCATTTTTGGTAAACCTTTTACTAAATTATTATTAGATAATTTGCTTATTGCTTTAAAATTTATATGACAAAATCTTTTATGCCATAGCCAATGATCATTTTCTTTGGCTACTAGACATATATTTGTGTTATGATTAACTTTCATATTTAATACATATATATTTCGTTCTCTAGTTCCTTCAAATATAAGATTATTGTTATGATTAAATATGTTGCATTTATTTTCCGAAAAAGTTATATTCAAACCTTTATCGCATAGTTAACTTATACTAAGCAAATTATGTTTTAAATTTTTAACTAGTAAAACATTTGTAATAAGAGGTAAGTTAGATGCATTGTCATTGCTCACATCACCTTTGCCGATGATATAACCTTTGGAGTTATCTCCAAATGTGACAGATCCTCTATCTGAGTAGATAATGTTAGTCAGCATATCTTTGTTTCCTATCATATGTTTTGAGAAACCACTGTCAAGTATCCACTTTCCTCTTTTCTTAGTTGGTACCTTCAAAAAGTATAGAGATGACGTTGGTACCCATTTTTATTAGGGTCCTAAGAGTTAGATCTTAGGAAACCAAACCCAAGAGGGTTTAGAATTCCCTTTATAAGTAAAATCTTTATTTTTATGACCTGAATTGATAAAATATTTAATATACTTATTTTTGATTGAATTCTTATTAGTTTTTTGGTACCCAAATCTTTACAGTATTTGTGTTGCAAATATCTTTCTTTTGAATGGAGATCATTGGTTTCAGTTTTGCTTTTACAAAATTCTTATGTATATTGAAATTTTTATATGATGAGTTATTCCTTTTTGAACTAGATTTTGAAGAATTTGTATATCCTAACTCCTTTTTATTAAAAGTAGTTTGAGAATTATTAATAACCTTAGAAATATTTTCTCTACATTCATTAAAATTAGATACATTTTTAGTGATATTCTCTAACTCGGTTTTGAGACTGGTATTGTTTAACTCAAGAATTTTGACATTTGATTTTAAATCATGATTTTCTGAATCTAATGTCATATTCTTTTCTTTTTGCACTTCTATTTCATTTGATAGCATAGTGAGTTGAGAAGAAATGTTAGACAAAGATTCTTGTGTTTTAACAAGTTCTTCTTCTAAGATTTTCTTTTCATCTCTGAGCATATCAATTTCTATTTCATTTCTGTTTAATTTTTCTAGAGTATCTTTATACTTTCTTTTAAATTCTTTTAGTTTATCCAATAGCTTTGAGTTTATATCTATTAAATCATCAAAAGTTAGATCACTTACATCGTTAGTCGAAGCCATAAAGCAGACATTGGCTTGTTCAGAATCACTGTCAGTGTCACTATCTAATGATGAAGATGATTCTGAATCATCACATGTAACAGAAAATGCTTGCTTCCTTTCGTACTTTTCCTTCTTATTCTTGTACCTGTCTTTCTTTCAATCAGGACAGTCTTTCTTTATGTGACCCTTCTTATGACATTCATAACACTCAAGATTTGAAGCTGGCGGTTTCTTGGTATTGTCTCTCCTGTTGTTTACGAATTTTTTGTTCTTCCTAAATTTTAAAAACATTTTGAAATTCTTTGCTATAAATGCCATGTCATCTTCATCTAAATCTGAATCTTCTTGTTCAGCTTGGAAAGCAATATTCTTTCTATCTTGGGCTTGATTTCGCTTTGCCTGCAAATTTACTTCATATGACATGAGTTTTCCTATCAACTCTTCAGGTTTGATGGTAGAAATGTCATTAGCTTCTTCAATAGCTAAGACTTTTCGTTCCCATTCATCCATTAAAGAGTTTAGGATTTTCAAGGCAATATCAAAATCTGTATATTTTTCTCCTAATGCAAGTAGTGAGTGATATATGTCTTGGAATCTAGAATACATATCATTTATGCTTAACTTTGTTTGTTCCTTCATGTGTGATTTTAAGAGTTCACCAAATTTCATAAGCAGTTGTACAAATGCTAACTCTATTAAATTCATTCTTATATAAGGCACAAAATAATATATTCATGGCTTTTGCATTCGATGTATCATCTATCTTTTGTGTATTTGACCACTATGCATATGGTGTGTAGTAGGTATAGTGTATTCATTCTGAGTGATATTCCAAGTATCATATCCATTTGCTTGCATATAAATTCTCATTCGAGTTGACCAAAAATTGTAATTCAACCCGTTAAATAGTGGTGGTCGTGCAGTGGATTGTCCTTCAATAAAACTTGTACTAGTGTTATTTTCCATATTAATTGAATATCAAATAACTGTGTTATGGTTATATGATAACCTTGCTCCGATACTAAGTGAAAGTGACTAAGGATCGTGCAATATGGAATATTAACAACTATTTACTTGTGCGGAATATAAATATAAAAGTATAATAATAAAGTAAATAACACTAGAGATTTTTATACTGGTTCGAGCTTCCCGTTCTACGTCAAGTCCCAAACTCCTTTTGGAATTCAACTATAAACCCTCACTTGACCCGGAGGAACAGGTATTACACCGCCTAAGCAACCGAACATGACTTCTACTGCCTAAGCAATAGAATAGGACTTCAACCGCTTGAACAACCGAACAGGACTTCTAATACAAACACTAAAGATGTTTCTGACTGAGTATGCTCTTAAATAGCACTGATAAGTCAATAACGTACATCCTTCCATAATATTCTCCTTTGTGGTATAGAGTGTGATTCGTGAATATAGGAAGTTTATTTAATCACTAATGAGATTTGCTTGAATGAACAAGTGATTAGAATTGAAAGTATTTAAATGCAAATGGCAAGATTGTTTAGACAATAAGAATGAGAAAATAGAATCAGAATTAAGTGATTAAAATAATTGATTTTATGGCTATATATAGTGTTTAAGTGTTGCAACTAATCGTGAAAAGTAGCGATCAAAAGATACGGAAGCAACTCTTAAATCAAGAGTTGTTTCTGTTCGCTGATGTGAAGTGTCTTTTAAGAAATATAGCCATTATGAAGGTTCAGTCGACTGAATAAAATAATTCAGCCAGCTAAAATGATTGAATATCAAATCAGAGAGGAAATGGTGCAAAAGTAAGGTAATTCAGTCGGCTGAATCATAGGGTTCGGTCGATTAAATATTCAAATAAAATTTTGCACGTGCACAGGAACTCAGTCGACTGACCTATGCAATTCAGTCTGCTGAATTGCCTGTTTTCTACCATATTAAAGATTTTTCAAAATGTTTTTTTTGTGTATGAACTTGTTTAAAAAATCTTGGCACATGAACTATGATTTGAAAGATTTTAAATTACGTGTGCATGCATATACCACATTGGAGAGATTTTAACAAAAATTCACTACTAGACTAACCATAGACAAATAATAGACAATATATTACTGAAGCTTCTATTTGGAATCTGGTCTGTAATTTAGTAGATTATTTGTCGAGTAAAATAATAACTTCTCCTGCAAATATGGTTAGTTCACATAATATTTACTTATATAGTTGTCACAAACTAAACATCAAAAGTAGGTTCTAACATTGTACATGTCAAATTTTCAGTGTAGGTTCTCAAAAGGTAATAAAGACGTGTTAGTGTTAGTACAAAGATATATTCACATTCGATCACCCTTAACTAGCCATATTCTCAATGTTATTAGAAGACATTACTTGTAATGTTTTTTAATAATATTTATATAGTGGTGGGTCGTTACAACTTAATATCGGAGCTGTGTTCAAAACATTATAGAATATAAATAACACAGAGTTGAGATCTGAACCTAGATGACTTAGTGCTCCATCCCTTGGGTATATAGTAGTTAGTAATTTAATTAATTATTAAGTATAGGAATATAAATGATTATTAGGAATGATCATTGGGACGTAATTGAAATTTTTTGAATTATATAAATTATTGTTATGAAATTAGAACTCACTTTTTTTAAAGTGTAAGATTTAATGGATAGAATAAGTTAGACCTTAGATGGCTTAGAATTGAATTATGGTATCCTAATCCATATATCGATCAGAGTTTTGCAACGGAAGCTAATAGACTGTCTTCCGCTAAACACATTAAGTAGTTATAATTATATATGTTTGCTTAATTGATGGATGCTTAATTGTTTTGAAATTATAAATAATTTGTATTGAGTTGGAACCATCACTTAAAAATTACAACCTACTTGATATTAATTATAAGACTTTGCGGTATCTTCATTAGTGTAACTACCATAAAGAAATTAAATTTTTTACTTTGTATAAAATGAAATATTAATTTATAGGTATAACCAATTAAATACCAAGATGCATTAAAGAATCGTTATTTGTTAAGAATTTTCTTTTTAAATCTTGAAATGGATTGAAAGAATTTAAAAAAAAACAAGCATCTATTTGAGTTAAAATCTTTATGATAAAGGATATATATATGAGTGAAATCCGATAATGTTTATTTTAATCCAGCAATATTTGGTAAATGCATGGAGTATTAAAAGATGTATATCATACGGAAATTAATTTTGTGTTAAATTGCCCATTGAGTACTTTAAGAATTCTAATCGATGCGCCTGATCAACGTTATCGATAAGAATTTCCTAAACACTAGGACGAGACAGTCAGACTCAATTTTTTGAGTTATAATAAATCAAGTCGAAGTGAGTTAAATATTATTTAAAAATAAAATAAATTTTTGGAAAATGTATATATATACATATGTGATAAGTTCGACTGATGTTTAAAAAAAATATTTAAGAAATGTTATGAACTATATATTTTATTTTTGAAGTGAAGTATCAAATGAATTTTTAATAATAAAATGAAAGTGATTTGATACGAGATTAAGTATTTTTCAAAAAGATAAAAATGTATTTTAGAAAATGTTTTGGTAAATATTTTGAGAAGAAAAATTATATCTAGTATAAAAATAGTCTTTATGTATTATAAATTTTGACGATTGAAATAATTATAATAAAAATAATAAGGATACCTATAGGTATTGATTTTATTTTAAATGGTGAATGCAGCCATCAAATTTAGTGATGGTTGAGTTCAGTGGCGAAACAGTGTTGACTGCTTGGTCAACTTTAAAGCCATTTGATGAAGCCATTCAATACAAATAAGTGGCATGACAATGTCATTATATTATTTAGTATTAGTGAAATTGTATATGTTTTTTATAAGAAATACACTTAAGTAATTTGTGTATTTTGTTTTTGATTGATTATGTGTAACTTTGGTAGTCTAAATAAAGATTAAAATATGTGCTTATGAGTTCTAAATGCTGAGGAAGATTTGAAATAAAACTATAATGTTATTAAAATAGATAATTATTGAAGTCTGGGTAATTTGATCTTGAATAAGAAATATTTCAAGGAAATATTATTGTATAAATTTATTTACAATTTTGATCAAGAAGTTGACAGTTTATACTACTTGAATTTGAAAAGTGGAAATTCAATTTGGAAAACAATTTTGTGTTAGAACCTTTTGAATTATAAAAAGGTAATAACATTTTAGAGAACTCTATTCAAATAATTTACATTTTTGTTTGTAAAATAAAGTATTAAAGAGATTAAATATCTTGAACACCTTAGAGTGTTTATATTTTAAATTTGTAAAAGATATTTGTGTTATAAAGAATTTAAATTAGGGGTGTAAACAAATTTCGAAAATTTTAAATATAAGAAAATATTAAAAGCAAGAGTAACTTTGGATATTAATAATAAATAAGTTGGAAAACCATTACTCTAATTATAAAATACAGATATTGGAAATTTATTGTGAGAAAGGAGTTTATCAAGAATAAGATAATTATAATTTAAAAAGCATTTTTGAATTTTGTTGAAAAGTAATTTGAAAAGTGATTAGTTAGCTTTATAATTACCTTTTTAGTTGATGGGTGAATTATATCTGTAGTTTTAACTTTTCAAAGAAAAAGTAATCTTATGAGTAAATTGAGTTTTACTCAGTGGTTATACAAAGATTTTAAAATAAGAAGTTTTATAGAAAAGAATAGTATTATTATCATTGTTTTGAACCATTTTCAAAATTTAAAAAGATATTTTATAAGTATTTGAGACGGAAATTTATATGTATATAATTTTGGTCTAGAAATGGATTATTTTGAAAATTTGAAAAATATATAAGTACTTGCTAAAGTAAAATTATGTGTAGTGCTTTGGATTATTATACATAGCATATTATTGTTAAAATGAAGATTAAAATTTATAAGTATAGTGAAGTGTAAGCTAATATAAATTTATATATATGAGTTTTCAGTTTAAGAGAAGTTTGGAATGAATTATTAAAAGTCGATACTTGAGTTTTGTGAATAAAAAGTATTTTCTCAAAATATAGATTGTCTAAAAATGGTAGAGTATAAAAGTCCTTTTATAAGAACAAAGGAAATATTTTGTGGTATAAATGCGTTAAGAAAAATATCTATGTAATAGAATATATGTTTAGTTTTTGAATTATAAAACAAATTTTTTGAAAATATATTTAAGAATGATGTTGGGTAAATCAAAATATTCTAAGTAAAAGAAAAGAAAATTCTTTTTGTTCATATATACAACTTCTCTTTAGAAGTTGGCCTTTCTAATTCTTGAATTTTAAAATACGAGAATTTAACATGAAAGAAATTAGAAGGTTGAGTAATGAATTGGATTTTCATGAATTTTTTATTTTGACGAAAAATAATTCTTTAAGGAATATATTTTTGGTGTTATGAAAAATTGAATTGTGAAGTTTAGAATATTTATATAATGGAAATCTTTTATTTCACATCCCAATTGGGGATGAGATATTAAGCAAGTTGAATATTTTAAACACCTAAAGTGTTTACTATTTTAAAATGTAAAAGGTGACATATAAAAAGGGATGCAAAATATTGTGTAAACTAATTTCCAAGATTGAAATTAGAAAATATTTAAAGGAAAATAATTATAATTTTTGTAAAGTAAAAATTTTGAGGGAATCATTAGCTAAAATAAAGTGCGTTGAATTTAAGAAAAAATTTCAGTTTGAAATTTATTTGAAAGAAATTGCTTTTGATAAAAGAGGATTTTGAGATTTAAAATTTAGGATAAATCAATCCATTTAGATTACATACTTTGTTTTTGCCTAAAATAGATAAATCTTATATATTCATAATTTTTGAGCAAATGGATTAAAAGAAATTAAAATTTTTGGAAAGTCATGGACTTTATTTTGTTCTGGATGTCGTAGGTTTTTAGAATATACTTGTGCTATAGAGATTACTCCAAAATTTTCCAAAAATGTGAGAATTTGGAAAATAATTTAATTATTATACATGTATTTTATCATTTAAATGAGTTGTTTAGAACTCATAGTCCATGATAGTAAATTTTGAGCAGGGATGATAGATCTAAGCTTAAGAAGCCATCAATTAAAGGGTCTTAATTGTTTAACTACTCTTTTTTTACCTGACGGGTTAATGCAAATCCTGATATGTGAAAAACCTAAATGGTAAGGTAGAGTTTGAATTAGATTGTATATAGTTTTGTTCTGAAATTATATTAATGGATATATCACTATTAGTAATATATATTTCTGTTATAGAATTCTATCTAAAAGAAGAATTACGAGGACACAATTTTCTTAAGGGGGAAGTCTGTAACAACCCTATGAATAATTATCTAATTAATAATTAATTACTAATTTTTAGTTATGAATTTAAAGATTTAATTGAAAAGTTAAACTTAAATCTGAATAATTTATTTGAATTTATGAATTTTAAAAAGAGAAGTTATTTAAAATTTAGACAATACTATTAAATGTCAGAAGAAGTCGAATTAAAAAAAAAGAAATTAAAATTTCAAATGAGAATTTGAATTTTCATTTGGTTTAGGATTTTTTTAAAGACTTTGTTAAGACTACTTAGGCAAAATGAAATAAAAGAAACTTGATTTTATTTTGTTTGGGCCTAAACGCCTTTAGCCCATTAGCCAAACTTAAAATCCTAACTCCTTAGCCTGAGTAAATAACCTGTGCATTTCTAAACCTAATCCTTTAGTAAAAATCCTAAACCAACTCTTGTATGTCATTATTTTCATCTTTCTTATCTTCATGAAAAAAGGTCTCAAAGGGAAAATCATTCAGCACTAGGATTTATTATAGGAAATCAAAGAAAATTCTACAAATTTTAAGGAGGTAAGGTATGAACTCCTTGATATCTATTCTACCTTCTCCTGTAATCCATTTAGGGTTTTGAATAGTTGGTTAATCTCTGAAATTCTAAAAATTAAAGAGGCTATTTCGATTTTTGGAATAATTGAAGAAGGAGAGTTGGAGTAAGAGTTTAGAGAAAAGATTAGTTGTTTTAGCTTCATCAAATTCAGCTTACTTCTTCATATTGATCTAAGGTGAGTAATTATACTCACATAATCTATATATATATATATGTTGTTATGTCTCTTAATTGAATTAAAACCTTAAGTTGATTGTATAAATAAATTTTTAGAAAATAGTGAATTTGCTGATTTTGGTTTTAAGCACAAACATATACGTATTGCACATAAATAGGAAATTCTTGAATTCAGGGTGTTAGTAGGACTTGATAGAGTCTCTATTACATTCTGCAACTTGCCGAAGTCGATTAAGGTCGATCATCTGACAAGAATTAGCGATTCTGAGTTTGACCTGAAGCAGACTGCTCCAGGTACGTTCCTAGGAGTCGACTGGTAAGCTGCACCAGTCGACTGGTAGAAAACCCAGTCGACTGCTGGGTGTTTTTCTGGAACAATTTTTGTTCCATGTTGTTGATTATTTGATCTTATCTTTGGTTGATTGATCATGATGGATTTTCATAAGCTTAAGAGATTTAGTTTAAACTTCGTAAATTGCTTATTTAATTTGTGGTGTTTTAAGATTTGTGAAATATGAATGTCTCGTAAGTATAATATTTTATAAATCAAAGAAGAGAATTAATTTCTATGTGTAAATTTATTTTGAAAGGGAATGATATATTTTTATATATCTATATATGTACATCTTAGAGATTTGTTTAAAAAGAAATAGTTTTTCTTGTAGTAATAAATAAGAAATAATCTTTTATTATATATTAGATTATGATTTTTATTATAAATAATAAAAGATGGATTTTATAGTAATTCAAGAACTTTGAAAAGATTAATAGTAATACATATATATTTGTGAAGGGAATTTTCTTACTATTTCAAAGTTTATAAAACAAAGTGAACTTTTATAAATTTCTTCTTTTTGTTTAAATTTTGCTTATAATTCCATTTAACATTTTATTGGACAATTGGATGATTTCATTAGATTTTGTGTTTTTCTATAAAACAGAGAATACTAATAAACGATTGAATTGTCGGATTGGTATCAGACTTTTCGTATAATTCTTTCGCTTATTATTATAATTTGTTAAATAGAGTTTGAGTAGAATTTACTAGCTTTTAGTCAATACTAGAATTTCACTTTCTCGTATGGGATAGTTAGTTAGATTCTAGTGATTGCTGGAGCGACAGTAATTAACACTTTAGAGTTGTATTGTCTTAGGGTGTTCAGATTTTGTTTTTAGGGCAATAGATCCCTAAGAGACAACAACTTATTATTAATCGACCTAAGAGTCGTTAAATTATTAGATTTGGGTAGGCGGACCTATTTGTTTGGGTTAAGTTTATTATAGTGTAATGCGGCTATCCTTTTGTTATTTGGACAAGTGCTACATGCAGACCTATAAGTTTATTTGGTTTACAATTAGACAATGTTTGCCTATTTGGTTGTGTTAGGTAAATTCGTACAGTTAGTCTATTTTTTTGGGTTAGACTATTACACTATGTGACGGGGTCTATTTTGCTTGTTAGACTTATATCAGTCTACTTGGTTTTTAGAATCTGTGTCGCTGTATTAAACTGGTAGTTGACTACTATTATGATTTCATTAGTGATGACTGTTCCTTCAAAGGTTTTGGGGCGGATATTTAGTATCTTCTGGCTCTGGAGAATTTTGAATTGTTATCACCATATTTTTTATGATAGTCTATTTGAGACTTGATATTAATTTGTGAAATGGTGATTTTGGTTTATAGGCCTTATTATGATTATTTGGTTTCAGGCATATTTTTATTTATGAATTATTATTATTGTTAAGTCATAAAATCACGATATCAGTATCTCACCTCTTTATTATATATATAGCATGACCCGTTTATTTTTATAATACTCGGGTCAGGCCGAGACTCTACAAGCACATGGACTCATTGCCTCAGGATTTTGTGCTAGCATTGGAGTAGACTATTCTGACTGTTTAGTTTACTTCATTCTTGTATATATTGGCATTTAGTAGGGTAGGTCCTGTATATTATTTAGTAGTTGGCTTATACCTGATACGGTATTTTGGATGTGATGTATATAGTATGTTGGTCTAGTACTGATATTTTATAAACTCATATTTTATTATGTATATGATGTATATTATTCCACTATGATCCGTGACTCTAATTCTAATTTATTTATATTATATACTATTCTGAATATTTTAAATTGGTGTGTTTATTACTTTGTATTAAAATTGTACACATCAAATTTTCAGTTTAGGTCCTCAAAAGGTAAAAAGACGTGTCAGTGTTAGTACAAAGATATATTCACATGCGATCGCCTTTAACCAGCCGTATTCTCTGTGTTATTAGACAACATTAATTGTAATGTTCTTTAATAATATAGGTATAGTGATGGGGTAGTTACATGCTATTACTATCTAAATCTCCCAATATTGCCTCTATTTATATTCCTCCTACCTAAATGCCTTCTATATCATTTTAATCAAGTTCCACAAAGATTTTTTTAATCTTCCAAATTTATGAAATATAAAATCATAAATTCCAACATACACTTTATTTTACATTTGTTTTAACAACCAAGAGTCCCTTTATCGAAAACTTTTTAACTCAACCAATTTTAACTACCATTTCAAAAATGAAAAATCCTTATTACCAAAAACCTTTTAGTCAGAAACATTTGAATCAAATTTTTTGTAATTATGAATTTCCTTAATTTTTCAAAACAACAATAAATCCTATTCAAAACATTTCAAAGAATTTTCCAATAACCTTTTATCAAATTATTTTCCATGGGATTGGATTTAGAAATTGACTTTAATTGTCTTTTCTATTGAACTTTCCTTCTTCCCTACCTAATCTTCATAAAAATCTAATTATCTCCTTACTTTCAGATGCTTGCCACATATAGGTTCTTATCTCTCATCTGTCTGGATGAAATGGTTATGTCTCCAATCTGTGACAACCCGCCATTTCGACCCTCGAAGATCGACACTAATACATCCTCGGTATTCACGTGTTGCAAATTCAAGTGCTGGAGAGGCAGCTAATCAGGGATAAAAGAAAATAAAGATAGAAGAAAGAGAAAAATAGATTCTTGCATTGTATTTAACAACCTGTAATTATACATATAGATAGTACATACAATCACTCTCAAAATGAGATATCAAAGTCATAGCAAGTACTTACCCAGCTAGGGACAGTTATGACTGCCTATCCCAACAAGTGGTGGTGGATAATTATACATAATACTACGGAAATAGAAAATAGATAACTATCTACAAAGGAAGCTCTAGCTTCATGCTCCATTCTCCTTCCAAAATTCTACAAGCTAGCTAACTACTTGGCTGCTCGGAAAAATAGGTATTCAGAGTTTAAGGGAATAGAAAATAAACTCTGTATCAGTTATGGGACCGGTGTGAGTAAACTCAAAATAACAGATACTTTTGAAATCAAAGAGCATCTCATAAGACCACGCCACACATAAACATGAACGAGTTTTTACCATATGATAATCGAAACATTTGCTAGGTAAAATCAGGAATATTATTTTTAATGACATCTTTGGAAACTCTTTCAAATAAATATATATAATCTTAGATGAAATTGTTACATTTATTAAATTCCAGCATAATAAGTTTAGACCTAAAACTGTAAAGGCTCATATTGGAGAATGGATTCCATACAATAATAAGGTAAGGGACTATCTTCCGACAGTACGTCTCTAGTGGAACGTACCGAGGCACAGCCCCATTGCCCTCTACCAACACGGAACCGGCCTACCTCTACCATAGATTGTACCGAATATCCCATCACCCCGGTCGTTCCCGACCTATCCATAGGATCCCAAAGCATACACAACATACCCAAAATATAGATGGTGATCTAGAAAGGTGATGATCATATCCTAGTGGGTGCGACACCCACTTAGCCCTGCCCCATCTACCTTGCTTTAGTCATTCCCAGGTGCGAGGCTTAAGGTCACGTTTTACATTGCATAGAATCATCAAATCCTACTTGGAATGCCACATTGCTATTTCCATCACACACTATTGATTTCCACAAATGTACAACCTCTGAACTCGTACATCTCAGAGAAGGGTGTTAAGTATAGGAGAGTTACCTCCTACACCACCAAACAGATGCACGTTTGTAAAAAAAGAATGTACGTGCATTTTAGAAATGCAATGTCAGACATTCGTCCATACAAATTATTCAGAAATAGGAAAAACCGAAGGAACTATCCTACTACGTCCTGTCAAGAATCACACCTAGGATTAGTAGCGAGCAGCCCTTGCATCGAAGATCAAATGGAGATACCACTGCCACTTATATATGATATGGGAAATTCCACGCGAGGGTCAGTGACAAGCAGCACCACATTCCATCTTCTAATTTAATATCATTCCATGTCTTCACTTCGAACGCATATATTGGTTCGAAGTGGTTTTTTTTATAGGAATCACCCAAATCTGATCCTGGTTGCTTCAAACCTAAACCAATCATTGATAAATGATGTTAAGTTTGAGGGTGATTATCATTTCATTAATCAATATCATTTATCAAGTAAAATATATCTTTTAGAGATATAAATCTTTAAATCATATTCTTTTCCAGTATATGCGGAATCATTAAACCTCTTTTTAATTTTTAATTATAAATCATTAAATCATATTGCAAAACCTTGTTGAGTAAAAAGGGTCGATAGAAATTATACTAATTCTACTTAATATCAATATTCGTATTGACCTTTACTATCCATCGAATAACGGGAAATCACCTTTTAAATTCACATAGATAGTATGGGTTCCCTCCTCGGAATTTAATACCAAGTATAAGAAGATTATTTCCACACAATCCAAGTTGTGTTAAATTTGTAAATTTGAATCCTTTATACTTGCCTCATTTTCGACAACTCGACCTATTCATTCCTCGTGCAGGAAAGAGGCTAGGTGAGCCAGGGCACTAGTTTCTCCTGAACATCTCCTTAGTTTAAGCATCCTACATCTGGATCTTACGCATAGAAAAATCCAGTCTACTCATCGGCTTTTAGAGCCAAGATTAAATCATTTATTTATAATAGCTTTTCTTTTAACCATTTATTTAAACTCCTTTAAAAGTATTTTTAAAACTTACAAATCATATTTAAAATACTTAATTATTGATTTGAAAATGTTCCTAAAAGATTTGGGAAAGAATAATTAAGTTAAAACCGTTGTTTGCAAAAGTTACTATAAAGTGCTGCGAATAAATGCTGCAAATAACAGTTTTAAGGCTTCTTTGATCAAAACAACTTTTCGATCAATTGGAAGTCCATTTTTATAAATGAAATTTCTTTTAAAAAATTTAATATATTTATGGAAATTATTTCATATTTTTAAAGAATTATAAATATCGATTAAAAGAATTGATCGGTTTGGTTTCCGAACTGGCAAAGCGTGACTATTTTGAAAACTGGTTTTGCTCATATTTCAAAATCTACTAAACGGAATCTCGATTTCTTTCTTTTGTTTGAAATCTATCATTATAAAAGTTCGGAAAATTCTTATTCCAAAGAATTCCGACTTCGAATTCATTGTATAAATAAGTTTAAACTATTACAGCGAAATCGCGAACTGCAATTACACGATGCGTCTATTTTTGACACCAATTTCAGTTCTTTTCAAAACTTCACCAAATTGAGTTAAAGTGATTATAAACAAATTTAAAGTGGTTTAATCATCTTGTATCACTTTTATAATTCATTTCGGAAAGTGATTTCCGTTGTGTAATTTCGACGTGTATTAAACGTTAATTGTTTACACATCCAAACAACCAAATTTTTTACAACCAAAACATGATGATCAAAACATAACAACTAATCATTCCAAACATATCATATCATCATCCATATCATAATATAAATAGAGTTTCTCACTTTTAAATGACATGTTTAACTATATATTACTTTTTACTTCTTAAGCAACCATCAAGCATCATTAATTAACCAAACAAACATCATAACCATTTTTTTACACTCACGCAAACTTATTAAAAACCATTTTAAAATTTATATAGAATCAAATTCTCAACATTTCATCCACTCCTCCTCGATGCTTCCTGAAATCATCTCGGCGGCATTCTCTCCACAAATTTCACTCTAGAGCTCCACTAATCTCCTCCTTGACTTCAAATGGGTTCGACCTAGACCCTTAGGAGGGTGGTGTGCTTGGCCAAACATGGCTATGGGGTGGGCCGTGGGTTGTAGAGGTGGTAGGGTGAAGTTTGGACTGGTTTTCGAAGTGGATCGACATTGTTTACATATAGAACTATTTTTGCCGTTATTTTCTTAGAGAAGGAGGTCATTAAAGAAGTCAAGGAAGGACAAGAAGAAGCTTAGGAATGTGAAGAAATGAGAGAGTAAGGCCTTTTATTTATAAGCAAAAAGTTGAGATAGATATCATTATATTTTCACCCATTATATCTCAACTTTCCACCACACCACAGCCTCCTCCATGTGCCATCACTTCGGCCGTGGCATCTCCCCCCTTTCACCTCACTTCACTTTATATTTTAACTCCCTCCTTAACCATTAAGCAATGCCTCTTGGCATGACATGTGTTGTGTAATTGTTTTGGTGAAGATTTGTCTGATTTTGTATGATAAATATCTAAGATATTTGCTTTATATACACACACACGTGTGCATGCCATATGTATGTATATATGGATGTATATGTGTGTGTGTGTATGCACATGTGTGTATATGTATTTATATATAGGTGTATAAGTGTATATATGTAGGAAGAGGAGCTTTGGAAGTGAAGTAAACCAAAATAAATATCATGATATTTCATATGCTTTCACATCACCACTTTCCACCTCCTCCTCCCCATCATTTCACACGTTACCCCCTCATCCATGTGCATCTCTATGTGCTTGTCCTCTCTTGGTGTGTAAGGAGTTGATGGGTGATGGTAAGTTGACTTTAGGATGCTTAAGGATGAAGTTTTGGAAAATATCTTAGATATTTTGTAATATATATATATATATATAAATGTTTATGTATGCTATATATATGTATATGTGTGCATGTGACATGTATGGGCATGTATATGTATGTGCACTAGAGAACAAACAATGTCTCAACCACTTTGGACAACTTCCGTTGGTTAAACCGTTGACTGATTCCCGGTCACATTTTCACATATTAATTAAATTACATATAAATGTAAACAAAATTTAAAAACTAATTTCTCATTATTATTAATAAATTAAAATGATCACATTTGAGTTATAAAGCCATATAAATCAAAATAAACAATTATTTACAAAAAGTGCTATTATATCGATAAGCGATATCTATTTTCCTTATAATTTCAAATCAAATATATATCTTTATAAAACTATTATAAATGATTTATTATCATTATATAACTAATTAAAATGAATTATAATCATTTTAAAACAATTATTTAAATAATTATAATAATTATTAAATCATTAAATCTCAATTTAAATTCATTAATTAATTATTAAAAATGATGGCATCACTGATGATGTCATAAATAAATTTTATTTCCAAAAATAAAATAAATAATTTTATTTCATATTCTTGTTTAATTAGAAAAATAAGTGTATGTATCAAGTTCCGTGCGCGACTTCTGACAATTATAGAGTTGTTTATTGATAAAACGATTTTCGGTCATTTTATCGATATTTTTCCAAAGTATATATTTTTGTAAATATTTATTCAAAATAAGATTATCATTATTATTTATTATTCAAAACATCATTATTTATGTTTAAAAAAGCTTATATTTGAATATTTAAAAATTAATATAATTTATCAAATTAAAGAATTTGCGGGTTGTTACAGACTTCCCTCCTTAAAAGAATTTTGTCCTCAAAATTACAACGCAAAACTTAAAGTTGTTTGCCCAAAATATTTATTTTTAAACTTACAATTGTATAATTTATATAGATTATACGTACGTGATAGTTGTTTCAATCTCTTTTTCGAATATACAATTTTACGTCCGAATTAGTCTTGATCCTTCGATTCTCTAGTGCGGAACTTTGATCAGGCTCAGAAGCTTTTATTTTTCTTGCATAGCTCGCAATTATGATAGAAAAATGTAAGTATCTGACTACAAACCCTTATCAATGTTTGCCATCAAGCATCGAGTGATAAATTCTTTTTCAGATTGGTGTAAACACCTCAAAGTTCCATACTCGAATCCTAGATCAGAATCGTGCGATGAAATAATCCATGTACCTCATACGTACTTATTAACCTTCCTAAAATATTTTTATGAAAACATTTCATAAAATCTTAAATTTGATTCAAACTCTTTTATAAAGACAATTCTTTATATACAAATTTACTCTCTAATTATTTCTTCTTAAAGGAAAACATCTCCTTCCAGAAGATAAATACCTTTTTCATTAAAATATAATAAACATTGTTTATTACAACACATTTCTTTCTATAAACAAATCTAAACAGTTTTTGAAAAAACCCATTTTCAAAATAATTAATTAAATTGGTAAATTATCTTTTGTTTCTAAAATTATAATAAACTCCTTATATTATAATTTATTTCCTTTATAAAACACGTTTTATAAATCCAATTTATAAAATCATTTATATAAAACACATTTTTAAAATTTATATATCTTAAATAATTTCCTGTTATCATAAACTAGTGTTATTATTTATCGAACATCACATAGTCAAATTGTGAAACTAAATTCACGAAGTTTTCATATTTAAACTTTTAAATTAAACAACCAAACAATCAATGATAATATCTGAATCAAATAACTATATCATTTGAAAGATATTCTTTTATATTCAAAATATAATCCTAGGTAAAATTATTTCATTTACCAATCTTTTTCAAAACAAAAATTATTTACATATATCATTAACAAATATGCACTCATATATAATACTCTCAACTCATTCTAAGGTGCCACTTTATCGCTAACGAGTTACTCATCCTGGGGTATTACTAACCCTATCTCTGATGAGACTTTACCCCTATCAGGCTCAGGTGTTCACTCAACCTAAGCTTTGATACTAACTGTGACGACCCGCCTTTTCGACCCTCGAATATCAACACTAATACATCCTCGGTATTCAAATGCAAGTGCTAGAGAGGTAGATAATCAGGGGTAAAAGAAAATAAAGATAGAAGAAAGTACAAAATAGATTCTCACATTGTATTTAACACTTGTAATTATACATATAGATAGTACATACAATCACTCTCAAAATGGGATATCATAGTCATAGCAAGTACTAACCTAGCTAGGGACAATTATAACTGCCTATCTCTACAGGTGATGGTAGATACTTATACATAATACAATGAAAATAGAAAATAGGTAACTATCTACAAAGGACCCTCCAGCTTCATACTCCATGCTCCTCCCACAATGCTTTAAGCTACCTATCTACTTGGCTGCCCGAAAAAATTGGGCATCTAGAGTTTATGGGAAAAGAAAAGAAACTCAGGGTCAGCCATGGGACTAGTGTGACAAAACTCAAAAGATCATATACTTTTGAAATCAAAGAGTATCTCATAAGACCACACCGCACATAAATACATACGGGTTTTTACCTTATGATAACCAAAACATTTGCTAGTAAAATCAGGAATATTATTTTTAATGACATTCTATGAAAACTCTTTCAAATAAATATATATATATAATCTTAGCCGAAATTGTTACATTCATTAAATTATAGCATAATAGGTTTACAACTAAAACCGTAAAGGCTGGTATTGAAGAATGGATTCCATAAAATGACAAGGTAAGGGACTACCTTTTGACAATTGTAACGAACCGGGATTTTCGATCCTCGAAAATCGACATCTATATGTTCACTATATAACATGGAGAATATTCAAGTGCCGGAAATACCGATTGTTAGGAGTGAAGAAGAAAAAGGTAGAAGAAAATAGAACAACAACACAAAATCTCACAATCGAAGCAGGACAAAATATAATATATAATAACATATTTTTATACAAAAGAATCTGCAACTGTTTTATACTTACAATCATCAGAGTATAACAATCAGTACATCAATCTGGACAGTTATAATAACTTTTCCTCATACAACAGAAATACGAATCAAGTACGGAAATACGTCTTTGTCATCCAGCTCATCTCCTGAGCTCCATAGCATCCTATTCTGAATCTGTAATACTCAGTCTGACTCGAGCATTATAATAAAATAACACCCGAGTCAGTTTGGAAAACTAGCGTGAGAAAACACACTCAATTTGAATTATTAAAGTTATCAAAATCCTTAAAAAAACGAAAGGTATCTCGTAAGACCACGTCACACATAAACACGACAGGTTTTTCCCTTACGATAACCAAAACATTTGATATCAAAATCATCTGATATTATAATAGTGTCTATAGAAAGTAAAAAGAAAATAGCTGAAATGCTTGGATCTCACGTTTCAGCATAGTTGGGCACAATCAAAACTATACGACGCTTATTGGAGAATGAATTCCATACAATGACTGGGCTACTAGGGTACCGCCCATCACAGTACACCTCTAGAAAAATGTACCGAGAACCTCGCTGGGATCCCCTACAACACAAGACCGGCCCTACCCCTATCCTGCATAGAACCGAATATGTTATCACCCTGGGTGCTCCCACTCTTAAAATCAAGCGCTCACTTTTCCATGCACAACCATATCCATAATTTTAATATATCCGAGGCATCTAGAAAGGTGATAACATACCCTAATTGGGTGCGACCCATTTAGCCTTGTTGCATCTCCCCTGTTTTAGTCATTCCCGGTTGATGAGGCTTGAGGCTAACGATTACCTTTCAAGAACAATTTCACTTAGAATGCTTATCGTCCTCCAATGACGATGTTCTGATAACATTCGTCCATACAAGTTGTCCTGGGTATGGACAAACCGAATCACTGTCTTCACTATCTTCACGATATCCATTCGTAACGTTCAAACCAGATCGAAGTGGTTTTCAGATAATTAAATCCAATCACGGTCTCTTCGAAACGATTAACGAAATTGGCCAATATCGATAGTCGGTTATTTAACTATCAAATAACATCCATAAGCAATCTCTAGGCCATTGTTTATAATTATTTAAAACCTTTATTTAAAAATATCTTTCCATAGATATATATTCAAATCTCTTTCAAATTTATTAAAATTTGAAAACATTTCCGAATACTTGTTTCAATAACAGGATATTTCCACCTGCACCTCACTTCAACTATAACAACCTGCATATTTTAACGATTGAGTATTTAAATAATTTATTTAAATATTTCATCGTTAGTCGGATTATAGTCCGAAAAGCTACTTTTTGCAAACTGTCAAATTAGGACTCGAGACCACCCAAATTGAGTTCAAAATGACGTTTGCGATCTTTTTGAGTATACACTTTGATATGTTTGGAGTTAGTAGAATTTTGCTACTTTTTCACTTAGGGCTTTGGTTTTGTTTCAGTACATTACACTCAAGTTTCACCTCTCCTCTCTTCATTACTTCATTTCTATTTCCTAATACTCAAGCTTTAGCAACAATGGAGAGAGGAATGAGAAATTAAAACTCCAAGCCCTAGTTTCCTTTTGCAAATCAAGTTCTAGCTCCAAATCAATAGGAAAAGCTTTGGTAAGCCTCCTCCTCTTCTTCTCCAACTCATTCTCTCATCGATTTCAGAAATTCCTAAACCTAACTTGGGAAATGTTTCTCTTTTAAGCTTAGATTCAAGCTTGTTTGGTTGGAATTGAAGAGTGATTGTCCTTGCCATTGCTTTATAGCTTCTTCTTCATTTGTTTTGGGTTTAAAGGTGAGATTTTTATCTCACATCTATGACTATAACTATCTTTGATGTTAGGTATGAATTCCTAACACTATTTCATGTTCAATTGCTTTTGGTTTGAATTGATTTGGTGAACATTGCAATTTTTGGTGTTTTGAAGTCAAAACTTTGAAAATCCTTGCTTTGATTTGTGAACATGTTTTCGGTTGCGAATCAGAGAGCCTATAGGGCCGAATGGTCGAATTGGCAAAAGCCCCAAAGTCCATTGCTCGATCGGGTACAAGTTTGAGAGTTTTCTCTCCCACTTGGCTGAAAAATAATTTCAGCTCGTCACCAGACGTCTGCAGGTAAGCTCAGACGTCTGGGGTCTGTTTCAGGAACTTCCCGAAACTTACTGCAGACGTCTGAGCATATACCCTAGACGTCTGGAGTATGTATTTCCAGAATTCCAACAGTTTCCTTATATATATTGTTTTGATTTCCAACCTTTATCGATTCGAGGTTATCATTTATTATCTTCATTGATGACTTCTTCTTCGGGATTTTTGAGAAGGTCCATTTTAATGGAATTCGTATCAATTTCTTTGGATTTGGTTCACGTCTTCGAACGTGGATTTTTGTGATTGATTGTTTCTACAATCATTTCTGTGATTTGTCACTTTAAAAATATAAAGGTTTCTATACTAGTAGTAAATATTCAAACTCTTTTACAAAGATGATTTCAACTCTATTTTAAATATAAATCTTGTTTTCAAAACCATTTTCCAATCTATTAGTATACACAAACCTTTACCTCATTCGTATGAGAAAGTATAATTAAACGGCTTAGCAAAACAAGTGGAATGAAACGCTTGTGTTTACTTCGTCGGTTAATTTTTGGACTTGTTCGATTGAAAATCTTGTGACAATTTTCGAGTGGAAATCTACAATTTGTTCGTAAATATTTAAATTATGCTAGTGGTTATGGGACATGAAGCTAAACTCTTATATTTACCGGCTTAGTGTTATCGACACTTTTATTGATCAATGATGAT
Source organism: Allium fistulosum (assembly GCA_030737815.1). Taxonomy (NCBI): domain Eukaryota; kingdom Viridiplantae; phylum Streptophyta; class Magnoliopsida; order Asparagales; family Amaryllidaceae; genus Allium; species Allium fistulosum. The sequence goes on along the minus strand of CM060901.1, from coordinate 1,285,956,249 downwards.
CACTTTGTGTTTTAGACTAGCGATGTGCAATGTCTATTTGTCTGCGAGGGAGACTAAACCCCATTTCTGTGGAACTTCGGTTCAATTTGGCGGGGTAGCGACCCGTGGTCTTCGGACCGTTTATGGAGCTTCGGCTCAAATTTTAATGGTTAGCGACCATGGAATAGCGTTCCATTTGTGATACACGTGTTGGTGAGTTTTCATGCTCCCGTTTATGATAGGCCTCCCCCTCTTGTGATTTTTGGATTTCTGATTGATGATTTCTAGAACTTGTGTGTTTCACCTCCTTATGTGATTGGCAATTATATGTTTGTCAATATTTGTGGTATGGTGAATAAAATAAAGAATATGACATTCTTTTTGGTACTTTGAGATTGTTGAGATATTGTATGATTTTGTTGTTGTTTTATATCATATTTGTTCTAATACGATATTATTGTTATCGTACATTCACATTCTATCTCTGCTTATATCTCATTCCTTTATCTGATATTTATAGCTAGACTGATTCGTTTATTATTTTCTTATTAAATAATACTCGGGTCAGACCGAGATGTTACAGGTGCTCCTGCTTGACTCTTTATCTGGGATCATCTCCTGACTTTTGTCTAACTACGTTACATTTGTAGTTTTTGTTGTTATACATTTGAGATATAGACTCCTTGATGTATACCTATTCTTTTGTCTAGTTCTTGTAACTATTCTTTTGTGATATTGTGGATCTTATTTGACCACTACTCTGATGAACACCTTTTTGGTGTTATATATATATATTCATATCTGTTTCCGCCTTTGTGATATGAACGTCTGTGACTGATTTATGTTATGTTTATTTCTATATTTGTTTCCGAGGTCCACTTAGCCACCGTGTGGTAGCTTTGAGTTTGCATCGGTATGTCGGGTTTCCTCTTGAAATGAAATGCATGGTTCACTATCTGACATATCGGTACTCGCACAAGGCAATTGCACGAACGGTCGCTCCTCAACAGCCTTATTCTCCGCCCTAGTTGACAGCATTACTCCGTAGTGTTCTTGGCTAGCATGGGTATAGAGGTGGGGCGTCATAGCTTGGTATCAGAGCCAAACTTCGGAACAATGTAGAATAACTTAACAAGGATCATCGTCCTAAGTCCAACTTAGGAGTCGTGCCTTAGGATTTAATTCGAGTCTTCGTACCAATTCATCCTATTTCGTTTTATGTATCCTTGTTTTATCTATCAAGATTTGCTTGATATTTATTTGGAGAATAACTTTTCTTCTTCTCTCTTTCTTAAAGAAGAGAATGTCTAGACCAGGCCGTCCCAGAGCCGGACCATCTACTGTTACTCCCCAGGATGGAGTTTTTATGATCGCTCAACAGCTTCTTGATTTAGTAAAGAATGCTCAAGCAACTGGTCCTAATCAGGAACCTACTCATCCTAAGTCTGGATTTGCACGCTTGTGCAACGATTATACCAACTTGGGTGGGAAACCATTCAAAGGCTCCGAAACTATTATTGAGGTCCAGGCTTGGTTAAGAACATGCGATCAAATCTTTTCTCGCATGAATCTTATCGATCTTTACCGCGTTCAGGTGGCCTCCAGTATGCTCCAAGAAAGAGCATTGGACTGGTACGAACTTCTTATTTTTGAAATTAATGAAACGGATCTTACTTGGGAGCAATTCCGGGAATGATTCGAATTAAATTTTGTGCCAGAAGCTGAGAAAGTGACTTTGGCTCGCCGTTTTATAGACCTTGTTCAAGGTGAATCCTCCGTGGCAGATTATGTCGCATCTTTCGAGTCGCTTTCTAAATATGGGGTTGAGTACATCAACACCCCATTGAAGAAGAACCAAAGATTTGTCTATGGCTTGAACAAAAATCTCAAGAAGCCATTACTTCTAAAATTAGAAGTTTCCTTTGATCAACTCATTGATATCGCTCTTCGTCTTGAAGAGGCGGATAGGGAGAGTGATTTTGAAGTGGTGGGTGCCAAACCAAACGTCAACAACAACAAGAAAAGGCCTATAAGGTCCAAAGGCCCGTATCCTAATAAAAAGGGAAAACAAGCAACACCGGTAGCAAATGCTCCTACCTCCTGCCGTGGAGAATGTTACAATTGTGGTTCTAAGGACCATTATGCAAACAAGTGCCCGAAGCCTCTTTTCTGCCGATATTGCAAGAGTTCGGGCCATACTTTATCTTTGTGTCCCAAACTTCAAGGCAAGAAGGAGGGAAAGCTTAATGTGGCGCAAACCCTGGTAATACTGCTCGTGATCAAGGTATTTCTCATTCTATTCTTGATGGCATTATTGTGTTTCTTGATCATCCTATTCGAGTTCTTTTTGATACGGGTGCGTCCCATTCTTTTATTTCTAAAGGACTTGTTGATACTTTTTCTTTGGATGTTATGTGTTTGATGACTTCTTTGAGAATTGCGAATCCGGTTGGTGGATCCGCGACACTCAGTTTATTGTGTAAAGATGTTGAGATTATTTTATGTGATTTTTCTTCCTAGCCGATTTGCATGTCATGCGTTACTTAGGCTTTGGAATGATTTTGGGTATGGATTGGCTTAACCGTTATAGAGCTCATATCTTATGTCCTGAGCGGACTATTTATCTTCGACATCCTCAATCTGTTAAGCAGATTTCTGTAGTTCTTAAAGATTCTGATTCCACTTTGGCGGCATCCTTATATTCTCTAAATCCTCGTGATGACGATAATGATGATGAGGAAGATGTCATTTCTCTTATTCACGTTGTTCGTGAATTTTCTGACATATTCGAGCCCGTTCTAGGATTACCACTTAAGCGAGCAATTGAGTTCAGAATTAATCTAATCCCTGGAGCTCTACCTATTACTCGTCCTCCTTATCGCATGTCCAATAAAGAAAATGAGGAGATGCGCAAACAATTATCCGAATTGGAAGCGAAGCTATTTATTCAATCTAGTTCCTCTCCATGGGGAGCTTTAGCTATTTTTGTGAAGAAATCTGATGGTACACTTAGGCTTTGCGTTGACTACCGCAAGCTCAACGATCTTACCATCAAGAATAAATATCCCTTACCGTGGATTGATGATTTCTTCGATCAACTTAGCGGTGCTAAAGTCTTTTCACAGTTAGACTTAGCAACCGGTTTTCATCAGCTTCGTATTGCAGAGGATAGCATTCCTTTGACATCGTTCCATACATGTTATGGATCTTATAAATGGCTTATTATGCCATTTGGTTTGACAAACGCTCCAGCTTATTTTGTCGACCTTATGAATTGAATTTTCAAAGACTTCCTCGATCGATTTGTCCTCATCTTTTTAGATGATATTCTTATTTATTCTGAAAACCGAGGAAGAAAATGAAGAACATCTTCGGATTGTGTTGGAAACTCTTAGGAGTAACCAATTAAAAGCAAAATTTTCTAAATGCCACTTTTGGCAATCTCGTGTGAAGTTTCTTGGTCATATTATTTCCAAATCCGGAATTTCCGTGGATCCTTCAAAGATTGAAGCGATTCAAAATTGGAAGAGACCGGAGAGTGTGACGGAAATCCGTAGCTTTCTCGGATTGGCGGGTTATTACCGTCGTTTTATCAAAGACTTTTCTAAAATTGTCGTGCCTCTTACTAGCTTAACAAAGAAAGGTGTTAAATACATTTGGTCGGACAAATGTGAAGCTTCTTTTTAGAAATTAAAAGAACTCCTTTCTGATGCTCCTATTCTTGTTATTCCCGAAGGGAATCAAGATTTTGTTGTTTATACCGATGCTAGTCGCGTTGGTTTGGGTGCCGTTCTTATGCAAAAAGAACGTGTTATTGCTTATGCTTCTAGGCAATTGAAGTCGGCTGAGACTAGATATGCCACACATGATTTAGAACTCGCGGCTATCGTATTCGCCCTTCGAATTTGGCGACATTATCTTTTGGGAGAGAAATTCATACTTTATACGGATCATAAGTCTTTGAAATATTTATTTTCTCAAAAGGAACTTAATTTGCGTCAACATCGTTGGCTCGAATTTCTTGCATCTTATGATCTTGATATTCTTTATACTCCCGGAAAGGGAAATCGAGTTGCCGATGCACTTAGTCGCAAGCAACAAGCGGTTGTTTCCATGATGATATCCAAATGGAATGATCTCAAGGTTTTATCCACTTGTGAAATTTGAGATCGTGTTTCCGATTTATGTTCATCTCTTGTTTTATGTAGCCTTGAGGCTCATCCTTCTCTTTTAGACCGCATTCTTGAAGCTCAAAGGCTAGATCCCGAATTGGCTCTTCTTGGCCAAAATTTTAAGGATAAAGTTGATATTGAAGGTTTGAAAGACTTTGATATTAATTCTCGTGGCGACATTCGAAAATTTGGTAGACTTATCGTACCAAATATTAGTGATCTTCATAAAGATGTTCTAGAAGATTCTCATCGTTCCAAATATTCCATTCATCCCGGTAGTAGTAAAATGTACGCGGATAGGAAGTGACTTTATTATTGGGAGGGAATGAAATTTGATATTGCTAACTTTGTTAAGTGTTGCATGACTTGCCAACTTGTCAAGGCCGAACATCAAAGGCCCGGTGGGTTATTGCAACCATTGGAAATCCCAATTTGGAAGTGGGATCAAATTTCCATGGATTTTATTGATGGCCTTCCCCGTTCTCGTTCGGGTCATGATAGCTTATGGGTGATCGTGGATAGACTTACTAAATCCGCCCATTTTATTCCCATTCGGTCGAACCGAACCGCTCCTCTTCTGGCCAAACTCTTTATCAAAGAAATTGTTAAATTACATGGAATTCCTACTTCCATTGTTAGTGATCGTGATCCATTGTTTACTAGTGGATTCTGGAAGAGTCTTCAAAAAGCTTTGGGAACGAAGCTTAATTTTAGCCCCGCTTATCACCCCCAGTCCGATGGACAAACTGAGCGTGTGAATCAAACTCTTGAAGATCTTCTTCGTTCTTGTGTGCTTGATTTCAGTGGAAGTTGGGAAGATCATATTTCACTAGTTGAATTTTCCTATAATAATAGCTTCCAATCTAGTATTGGTATGGCACCTTTCAAGGCACTCTATGGAAGGCCGTGCCGATGTCCGTCTTGTTGGCTTGAGGCCGGTGAGAAACTGGTTTTAGGTCCAGATCTTATTCGTGATTCCACAGAAAAGATTGATCTTATTCGCCAAAGGATGAAAGAAGCCCAAAGTAGACAAAAATCCTATGCCGATAACCGAAGAAGGAGATTAGAATTTTCTGTGGGAGATTTGGTATTTATTCGTGTTTCACCTATGAAGGGTATTTTGCGTTTCAGTCGATCGGGAAAATTAGCACCTCGATATATTGGTCCATTTCCCATCACCGAACGTATTGGTTCCGTGGCTTATCGCCTCTTATTACCGGCTCAATTTTCCGCTATTCATGACGTGTTTCACGTTTCTCAACTTCGGAAATGCCTTCGAGATTCCGATTCTATTCTTGAGCCCGGTGTTGTCGAAGAAATTGAAGTTTCACCAAATTTGACATATGAGCAACATCCTATTCGTATTATTGCTTCGGAGGTCAAGCGCCTTCGAAATAAAGATGTTCCGCTTGTGAAAGTTCAATGGTCCTCAAATCCTAAGGATAGCTCTTTGGAATCTAGAGAATTCATCGAGCGAACACATCCGGACTTACTCTCTTGAGCTCTTTGAGGTGAACTTCTTATTTCAAATCTCTTCTTTTGTGTTGATATGCTTTTATGGTTGTTACTTTTTTTTCAAATATTTCTTATGATTGCGAGGACGCAATTTCTTTAAGGAGGGGAGTCTGTAACAACTTGCATATTTTAACGATTGAGTATTTAAATAATTTATTTAAATATTTCATCGTTAGTCGGATTATAGTCCGAAAAGCTACTTTTTGCAAACTGTCAAATTAGGAATCGAGACCACCCAAATTGAGTACAAAATGACCTTTGCGATCTTTTTGAGTATAAACTTTGATATGTTTGGAGTTAGTAGAATTTTGCTACTTTTTCACTTAGGGCTATGGTTTTGTTTCAGCCCATTACACTCAAGCTTCACCCCTCCTCACTTCATTACTTCATTTCTATTTCCTAATACTCAAGCTTTAGCAACAATGGAGAGAGGAATGAGAAATTAAAACTCCAAGCCCTAGTTTCCTTTTGCAAATCAAGTTCTAGCTCCAAATCAATAGGAAAAGCTTTGGTAAGCCTCCTCCTCTTCTTCTCCAACTCATTCTCTCATCGATTTCAGAAATTCCTAAACCTAACTTAGGAAATGTTTCTCTTTTAAGCTTAGATTCAAGCTTCTTGGGTTGGAATTGAAGAGTGATTGTCCTTGCCATTGCTTTATAGCTTCTTCTTCATTTGTTTTGGGTTTAAAGGTGAGATTTTTATCTCACATCTATGACTATAACTATCTTTGATGTTAGGTATGAATTCCTAACACTATTTCATGTTCAATTGCTTTTGGTTTGAATTGATTTGGCGAACATTGCAATTTTTGGTGTTTTGAAGTCAAAACTTTGAAAATCCTTGCTTTGATTTGTGAACATGTTTTCGGTTGCGAATCAGAGAGCCTATAGGGTCGAATGGTCGAATTGGCAAAAGCCCCAAAGTCCATTGCTCGATCGGGTACAAGTTTGAGAGTTTTCTCTCCCACTTGGCTGAAAAATAATTTCAGCTCATCACCAGACGTCTGCAGGTAAGATCAGACGTCTGGGGTCTGTTTCAGGAACTTCCCGAAACTTACTGCAGACGTCTGAGCATATACCCCAGACGTCTGGAGTATGTATTTCCAGAATTCCAACAGTTTCCTTATATATATTGTTTTGATTTCCAACCTTTATCGATTCGAGGTTATCATTTATTATCTTCATTGACGACTTCTTCTTCGGGATTTTTGAGAAGGTCCATTTTAATGGATTTCGTATCGATTTCTTTGGATTTGGTTCACGTCTTCGAACGTGGATTTTTGTGATTGATTGTTTCTACAATCATTTCTGTGATTTGTCACTTTAAAAATATAAAGGTTTCTATACTAGTAGTAAATATCCAAACTCTTTTACAATGATGATTTCAACTCTATTTTAAATATAAATCTTGTTTTCAAAACCGTTTTCCAATCTATTAGTATACACAAACCTTTACCTCATTCGTATGAGAAAGTATAATTAAACGGCTTAGCAAAACAAGTGGTATGAAACGCTTGCGTTTACTTCGTCGATTAATTTTTGGACTTGTTCGATTGAAAATCTTGTGACAATTTTTGAGTGGAAATCTACAATTTGTTCGTAAATATTTAAGTTAAGCTACTGGTTATGGGACATGAAGCTAAACTCTTATATTTACTGGCTTAGTATAATCGACACTTTTATTGATCAATGATGATCACTTTGTGTTTTAGACTAGCGATGTGCGATGTCTATTTGTCTGCGAGGGAGACTAAACCCCGTTTCTGTGGAACTTCGGTTCAATTTGGCGGTGTAGCGGCCCGTGGTCTTCGGACCGTTTATGGAGCTTCGGCTCAAATTTTAATGGTTAGCGACCATGGAATAGCGTTCCATTTGTGATAGACGTGTTGGTGAGTTTTCATGCTCCCGTTTATGATAGGCCTCCCCCTCTTGTTATTTCTGGATTTCTGATTGATGATTTCTAGAACTTGTGTGTTTCACCTCCGTATGTGATTGGCAATTATATGTTTGTCAATATTTGTGGTATGGTGAATAAAATAAAGAATATGACATTCTTTTTGGTACTTTGAGATGCTTGAGATATTGTATGATTTTGTTGTTGTTTTATATCATATTTGTTCTAATACGATATTATTGTTATCATACATTCACATTATATCTCTGCTTATATCTCATTCCTTTATCTGATATTTATAGCTAGACTGATCCGTTTATTATTTTCTTATTAAATAATACTCGGGTCAGACCGAGATGTTACAAGTGCTCCTGCTTGACTCTTTATCTGGGATCATCTCCTGACTTTTGTCTAACTACGTTACATTTGTAGTTGTTATACATTTGAGATATAGACTCCTTGATGTATACCTATTCTTTTGTCTAGTTCTTGTAACTATTCTTTTGTGATATTGTGGATCTTGTTTGACCATTACTCTGATAAACACCTTTTTGGTGTTATATATATATATATATTCATATCTGTTTCCGCCTTTGTGATATGAACGTCTGTGGCTGATTTATGTTATGTTTATTTCTATATTTGTTTCCGAGGTCCACTTAGCCACCGTGTGGTAGCTTTGAGTTTGCATCGGTATGTCGGATTTCCTCTTGAAATGAAATGCATGGTTCACTATCTGACATATCGGTACTCGCACAAGGCAATTGCACGAATGGTCGCTCCTCAACAGCCTTATTCTCCGCCCTAGTTGACATCATTACTCCGTAGTGTTCTTGGCTAGCGTGGGTATAGAGGTGGGGCGTCACATCAACACTTAGTGAAATATTTCCAACTTCGATTTATAATCCATTACTTAGAAATTATCTCTATATAAATCCTTCGTCTCTAAATATTTTCAAAAAACTTCATTTCCTCACTTAGGAAAATATTATAATCCATTTTCCGAAATCATTTCTAATATCAATACTTAGGAGTTTTCTTATCCTATCTCCTACATTTCCGGATTTATATTAATTCCCTTTTACATTTTCCAAAGTCGATTATACTCACTTATAATCTCGTCTATCCATTTACAACTTCTAAAAATCATATCCGTTTCCACATCTCGAGAGAGTTTATAAATAAATTAAAATCATTTTCAAAACTCTATATATGTATAATAAGTATTTTAAAGAATGATAATTTATTTTTAAAACACGTTTAAGTAATTATTTAAAATACCAATTTTTTTTTAATAAAACATCAATAAATCAATTACAACTCATTTCTAAATAAAACTAATCAATTTCTAAAGCTGATTATAGAATTTAGAATTTATTTCAATTAATATTAAATATTTGAAAAATTCACTTCTGAAGTATTTCAATACTAACTAACTTTAAATTATATAGTTTAATAAATAAAATTTCCCTTTTTAAAATAAAACTTAACTTCGTAATAAAAATATATTTTTAAATCTCAATAACCAAATTTCAATTTATAAATCCCTCTCGATTCACAAGACATCGATTTCATTCCGATTCCTTAACCATTTTCACTTTTAAAAATAGAATTCACTATTTTTCCAAAAACCTATTCTCATATCTCGATATAAATTCACATTACTAATTTATATTCCCAATTCACCAACTGATTTCATTTCTCTTATTTATAAACATCGTTTATAAATTTATAAACTATTTTGAGTTTTTCACTTGTTTATAAAACTAATCTCGATTTATAAATCCGTTCCTTAATAAATTCCATTAATTTTTTCAAATCTATTTTTATTATCGATTTAAAGCTCCTTATCCATATTTTTAAAAATATTCCTTTTAAAATCCATAGTTAAAATTTCCTTATATAAATTATTTTAAAAGCTCTATTAAAATATTTTCCGAATAGTTAAGTACAAACCCAAAAAAAATCAAATTATTATTTTATCCAACTCGATTTCCTTCAAAATAATCCAAACTCCAATATAAATGTATTTATATCTAAAATCCCTTTAATTCCTTCAAATTCAAAAATAATATTTATGGTATTTAAGATACCAAAATTCGGGCTAGGGCTACTATAGCATCCAATTATTTAAATCACAAAAATAATCTATAACAGATTATTCTATTACATCATATATCATCATATATGAAATTAAAATCAAAATTTTTGAGGAATCCAGTTGGATCCCTCCAACCTGTTTCCCTGCATCCACAGATGTTAATACAATATAAAGAATACCAATCCCACTTCGAAGGGGATATCGCGGTATATAGGGTCATCCGCTATTATGCGGGACGCATAGGGTCTCATCCGCTCCAATAGGAGGGAAATATATCCAACTACTAAAATATATACTAATATATATATAATATAACATTCAACTGATAATAATAATTATCAATTCATCCAATTAATCAATAAATGATTTTTAATATTTAAATTAAACACTAGCAATCCAAATGAGTAAGATTTACTCACCTTGATTTTTATTTGCAACCCATTCCAATTTTAAATTAAATCGAATGCCGTCCATTTAACTTAAAATTTCTGCTATCCAAATCAACTCTAATTAATTTCATAATGTAGCTCATGTCATTACGGATTCAACTCCGTTGGTTTCGTGCAATTTCAACCTCGTACAAGTAAGTTATTTAAAATAATAAGTTAACGATTTTTTTTATAATTAATTAGCTAAACACCTCTTTTACTAATTAATTATCTTCATAATTCATATTCCCTTCCATCGTCCTCTCCAGACCGTGATACCCATCGTGCCTCTTCAAAATTGACCGTCGCACCTCCATACGACCACCAGGCGATCATCGGAGACCACCGGCACGAAGGGCGAGATCCACCACATTTCCAACTAGAGACCGCACCCACTTCCTCCTTCCAATGTCGTGAAATCCTCCACCGAAGCCCGTACGAACGCGGCTCCGCTGCGCCTCCATCATCTCGAATGGCGTCGAGCCAGCCGTCCACATTGTAGAGCTCGAGTAGCTCTACAATTCTGCAGTAGAAATCAAAGTGCAACAATGCCTGGATTGAGGGGATTTGGAGGTAGAAGTTTCCGAGTTTCCTGGCCCTTCACTCGAACATGGCGGCTTTTTATTTATTTGAAAGTCGATTTCGTTTTATATTGTTTTCGTATTCGAGCTTCCAACAGAAGAGAAGAAGAAAGAGTAACGTACGTTATAAATTGGATAGAAAGCGTTTGAGAGAAGCTAAGTCTGATTTTTTTTATAATATCATCTTCAAATATCTCGTTTTGCAACTTAAAATCCTGAATTCCTATAGAGGCGTGCCGCCAGGCATTTATAATGTTATACCCCTATTTCGAATGCAATGGAACAAATTTTGAGTCCTAATTCGATCATATGGAGAAGATAGCTTTTTGCACCCAATATTATATTTGATTTCATATTAATTTCAACGCATTTCTATCCTGTACGATCAAACGATAACTACAAACACTATGAAATTTGGAATCCGATAATAATACACTATTACGGACCCAATGGAACCGGTTTTGTCGAATTCCGAGACTGTGCCTCGGATCGCTATTTTAATGCGCCGATTAAATCGACGATTTCTAAAATTTACGAAATCAATTGAAATCCCAGTTTTAAAATCTTACTAACTAAATTATAATTCCAAATTCAATATTTAAACCATTTAAATATTAAAAATAGAATGATGAAAAATCGGGGTCGTTACATTTCTCCCCCCTTAAAAGAATTTCGTCCTCGAAATTGCTAAGGCAGGAAAAAGCTCCAAACCCAATACTTATTCAAAACACCTACTTAGTTAAAACTCGATATTGACTTTTCTAAACCCTTAGTTTCATCCAAACATTTAGTTTCCATTTTTGATTCAAAACCCTTTTTTTCAATTTTAATTCAAAAATCAACCCTCTTAAGTTAATAAAATTTTTCTCTAACACCCTAAACTTTCAATTATTTTTGGCAGAGTCTCCCTTGTACGGAGAGCCTTTTGCAATATGACATGAGAGATAAAAATGTATACATCGACCCCACACGATCGGAAAACAAAATATATATCAATATTTTATATTTTTGCTGTATTTAATCCGAAAACGTACCTTATATTAGTGTTTTTAAGCAAGCGGCTTATTTTATATGCAATTTCGCAGCCCAAATCTAGCCCAATGGCCTCCGGGTACCTGTACTTACTTAATTTAAATACGTAAGTCCCAAAATATGAAATTCACTAACATTTCATTTATTTAAATAGTTAAACACATGAATTCCATAAACCAACATGCTAAACATATATTTGTAAGCAATTATAAGGTTCCGATACTAATTTAATTGCTTTCAATCGATCCATATACCATTTCATTCAATTTGAATGACTTACAACCAAATTTTCTGCATTTAATTCATATTTATACCTGTTATCCCGCCTTTTGGCAAGGCCGTGACACCAAGGAATTGACTAGTAACCAATGACGGTTTGTCCTAGAGATCGGTTATACACATGCTCACTATGGATATCGACGAAATTTGTCCGAGTCCAGATCGAGCTAAAATTGATATGACATGACAAGCGAAGCTATGAGAGCCAACTTTCCAAATTTGAAGTCAATCCGAGTTTGTATGCTCAAGTTATGATCGATGCAAAATTGAATAAAAACAACCTCGCGTTCGAATCCATTGAAGAGCCTATGTTCGACTCGCTCCGCTCCGCATCCATCAGGGAGCCTCTTTTCGACTCGCTCTGCTTCGTATCCATCAGAGAGCCTCTGTTCGACTCGCTCTGCTTCGCATCCATCAGAGAGCCTCTGTCCGACTTGATCTACTTCGCATCCATCAGAAAGCCACGTTTCGACTCGATCATCTGGTGTCCACTTCGTATCCACATAACAGAGCATGGCAATCGATGCAAACAAAGCATGGCCATCGATACGAACAGAGGGACTCTCATCGATACGAACTGGGCTAATTCAGCCAATACGAATTGGACCATCACTTTTATCGATTCGAACAATACCGAGTCGAACAGCGATTCGAACAAGACTGAGTCGAACATCGATTTGAACATCGATTCGAACAAGACCGAGTCGAAAAGCGATTCGAACAAGACCGAGTCGAAATGAGGGAGTCGAACGTAACATCCAACCGAAGATCCTAATTCGTATCGATCATATCTCCTAATCTACATGTCCAAATGCTATGAAATTTTCACAGAAGCCTACGTGCATGCTAAAGAATGTCCACGCCAAATTTCTACTCCATTTGATGAAATCTTGATCGATACGAAATCTGCTCGTATCGATCACGGATCGGGCCGAAACATCACGGGCTTGGGCGCGCGGACCTGGTCACGTGCCAGAGAGGGTCTCCCGAAATCTGAGCGAAATACCAGCCTCCTACACCTATAAATAGAGCCCCAGGGCATACAGAAAAGGGGTTCTTCTTCTTCTTTGAATTCTCCAACGTCCAGACTCTGCCGGATCCAGATCTAAACTCCCTTGCTGCTGCCAATAACGAAATTCATTGCTGCAAATCTTAATTATCTGCTGTAACTCATTTAATTCACTTGTAATCTTCAAAGAAAGTTCAATAAAGCTATCAACTTCATAATGGATGTAGGCGATACGCCGAACCACTCTAAATTCTTGTGTCTCCTTGCATTTTAATTATTTTCATATCTGAAATTTGGAGTTTTTGTTAGATAATCCTCTTTTTCCATTTAATTTCTTCACTTTATCTCTTCAAAAACTTCCGAAGAGTGTTGTGCCCAATTTTGGTACAAACACTTTGGTGCTTTCACTGAGAAAACCCAATTTTTCTCCTGCTCTTTGGATCTCCTATCTATATCGGATTGCATAAATCCAAGAAGAAGATCCAGATCTAGAACTTTGAAGCCCTTCCATTCTATTCAGATCTGCATCAGATCTAGGAAAGGACTTTCATTAATTCACCATGGTAAGTACACGAACTACCTCTACAGCTGCTGATCAGGGAGGACGAGACAGGCAGAATCCCACGCAATTGCCTCCATCAAACCAAGATGCCGCCGGACCTTCATATTCAACAGGCTCGGTTACCAGACAAGAGTTTCAGATGCTGCTCCAAGAATTGACCCAGAGTCGACAACAGCTAACTGAACAACTGTGCGCCAACACAGAGTTGACCAACCAGTTGAATCGCCAAAGGCGCAGAAGATCCAGAAGAGACCAAGGTTCTTATTCTTCCACAGAGAGTTCAGCCTCGTCTGACGGTCATCACCGATCCTTGCGCCCACGATTGGATTTAAGCTACACCCAGGCCACAGGGCACCAACCTGCTTCGAATCTTGGACAACCTAGAATTGGACCATCCACTAGTCATCATACCAGACCTTCGTCCCGAGGAGGTGCTGCTCCTTATCATGTCACAGGCAACATTACTACTACCACCACTACCGAACAAGGTGTTGATGCTAGAAACCAAGCTGATCCTCATCGTAGCCAACGAGAGCATACTCCCGAGCCTTATGTCCCCGAGGATGTTGAACCAAGGAGGCGAGGCACGGACCGTCGACCACGTCCGGTCCAGACGCGCGCTGTGGAACCCGACCACACCTTGGCGTAGCATGCTCCTAGTATCCGTATGCCGGATATTCTAACGATGATCCGCCAAATGATTCGCGAAAGTCACGGTCTCTCTAATGACGACTGGGGAATCTCCCGGAGTCATACCCCTTTCATCGATGACATTGTATGCTGAACCACCTCGGCGCTTCAGGATGCCAACTTTACCAATTTATGAAGGGAGTTCTGGTCCAAATCAACACATCCTGAAGTACGAATTGTTGATGAATGCTGCAAGAGCTGATGATGCAGTAAAGTGCCGTAGTTTCCCCATTTCCCTGGGGGGTATTACTACCATGTGGCTTACTCGTTTGCCACCACGATCCATCTCTAGCTTTGACCAGATGGCCACCAAGTTTTTTGAACAATTCTGTATGCATGTGGCAAGGCCTAAAGATGTTAACACTTTGTCTAGTGTTACTAAAGCTCCCGGAGAAACGCTTAGACGTTACTTGGAGCTGATTCCAAGTTCGGAAATTGGTTAGCTAGATAACCACCTGCGTCATTGGACCGTTTCTATTCCAAGGCATCCCAATTCTTGAGAAGGGAGGATGCGAAATAGTCTAGGAAGCAGGATGACGCAGGGCCCAACATCGAGGGAATCCAGAGTAACATCGCTGTTAAACAGTCCGGAGAGAGTTCTGGAAAAGTTCAGTTGAACGTACAAAATAAACAGAATCAGCAGAGGGACAATGGAAATCAAAGCAAAAAACACGATCAGAATCATGGTCCACGGCGTAGAGCTTCCATGTACAATAATTACACTCCATTGAACACATCGTTGGAAAATGTGTAATTGCAGACCTGCAATACCATGCAATACAAGAAACCTGCCCCGAAACCACCAACTGAAAGACAAATCCAAACAGGGAAGTTTTGTAGATTCCATGAGAGTTATGGCCATAATACAAATGAGTGTCGTCTTTTACAAGATCTCATTGAGAAACTGATACGTGAGCGTAAGTTGGATCAGTATGTGCGAGCGCCGCAGTCAGGTGGTGCAGGCCCATCAAATCAGAATCATGCACCAAACCAAGAAAGGCAAGAGGAACCCGCTCGAACTGGCGGGAGGTTGGTTATTAATACAATAAGTGGTGGTCCTCATCTAGCAAACCGGAGCTAGAAGGAAATGGAGTCATATGCCAGCTCTATCAGGCATGCAGACTTCGAGTGTTATAGTAGTTTTGATGAAGGGGCTCCGCCTAAGCAACACAAGACGATGACAGATGACATCGTGTTCAGGAACAGAGATGCTGACAAAGTCGAAGCCCCCACTACCGACCCGCCAGTCATCTCAGCTCAAGTAGGTCCTGCTTGGATGAAGAGGATCTTAGTTGACAGTGGAAGCTCTGTGAATATCATGTTTAAACGAGCTTATGATCAAATGAGGATGGAAGCAAAGGACTTGAAACCCTGTCAATCTCGAATCCATGGTTTCAACGGAAGTGCTACAATACCCACCGGAATGGTGGAACTACCAGTGGAGTTGGGAGTTGGAGAACGCCGGAGAGTACGAATGTTACAGTTCGTTGTGTTGGACATAGACTCCCCTTATAATGCTTTCTTGGGCCGACCGGCCCTCGCTGAATTCAGGGCAGCCATTGCCCCATGGTGTTTGACTTTAAAATTCCCCACTGACCGTGGAGTGGGAATCATTCAAGGAGATCAGGCTGCTGCCAGAGCCTGTTATGTTGCCGAGCTGCGGGAGGCGCAGTGAAAGGAGAAATGAAAGGGCGTAGAGGAATCTCTCTGCGTCCTTTTTGCCGATAATTGACAATTAACGCCCGGGCCTAGGCCCGGGCACCCCAGCCAATTCCTCAAGGATCTTGACCCAAGAGAAACTGAAGACGAAGGAGAATCTAAAGAAAGTCAAGCATCCCCGGCCGAACTGACAATCGATGTCCCAATTGACAATGATGATGATTCGAAGATGATGAAGATTGGGTCTCAGCTAAGCTAGCAAACTCAAGAGGAATTGGTTGAATTTCTACGGGCGAATCTTGATGTATTCGCCTGGACGCATTCCGACATGTGTGGGATCTCGCCGGACATCGCGAGCCACACTCTGAATATTGACCCGCGGCATGTCGCGGTCAAGCAGAAAAGGCATGGTATGGATCCAGAGAGATCTGCCGCCCTTAAAGAAGAAGTAGAAAAGCTTAAAGCGAACGGGTTCATTCGAGATGCGCTATATCATGAATGGGTTTCGAATCCCGTGCTTGTTCGAAAGCCGAACGGAAAGTGGAGAACATGTGTCCACTATTCCGATCTGAATAAACCTTGTGCCAAAGACAGTTTCCCGCTTCCCAGAATTGATCAACTAGTAGATTAGACAATTAGGCATGAACTCTTATCCTTCATGGACACGTATTCTGGCTACAATCAGATACCGATGCATTTACCCGATCAAGAACATACCAGCTTCGTAACCAATCTGGGACTTTACTGTTACAAAGTTATGCCATTCGGACTCAAGAATGCCGGGGCTACTTATCAACGATTGGTCAATCAGATGTTTGCCAATCAAATCGGGAAAACAATGGAAGTATATGTAGACGACATGCTTGTGAAGTCACGACTCTTCACCGACCATGTTAAAGACCTGGAAACTACGTTCAACATACTTCGAGAATACAAAATGAAGCTAAATCCACTGAAATGTCACTTTGGAGTTGCATCCGGAAAATTCCTTGGGTTCATCGTCAACGCTCGAGGGATCGAAGCTAATCCTGAAAAGATTTGGGCTATCAGAAATCTTGAGACTCTGAAAACCATAAAGAAAGTCCAGAGTCTCAATGGAAAAGTAGCGGCATTGAGCAGGTTCATTTCAAAGTCCATTGACAAATGCATTCCCTTCTTCGATCTGATCCGAAAAGGGAAACGAAACTTTGAATGGACCACGGAGTGTGAGGGCACTTTCCAAGCACTAGTTCAACATCTATCCACACCACCTATCCTATCGAAGCCTATTGATTATGAGAAGCTGTTCGTATATTTGGCGATATCAGAAAACGCTATCAGTGCTGCATTAATTCGAGAAGAAGACAGGATACAGAAACCGGTATACTACGTTAACAAACGATTGACTGGAGCTGAAAGGAATTATCCGAAGCTAGAAAAGTTGGCTTATTGCCTGGTTATTGCATCAAGAAAGCTCCGACCGTATTTCCAGGCACATCCCATTATTGTTTACACCGACCAGCTGTTACGACAGGTCCTTTCGCGGCCTGAGACGTCTGGTAGGTTACACAAGTGGAATATCGAACTGAGCCAGTTTGACATTACTTACACTCCAAGATGGGCCATTCAAGGACAAGTCCTAGCCGATTTCATAGCTGAATTTACCGTTCCAGAGGACTTGCCCAAAACCAGTAAATCCCCCGAATACGCCTGGAAGCTTTATACCGACGGTGCATCAAACGACCGGTGTTCGGGCGCTGGTGTTGTACTTAAAACTCCCGAAGGCCGATCCATATGTTATGCTTTGAAGTTCGATTTTCATGTGACTAATAATGAAGCTGAATATGAAGCCCTCTTAGCTGGCTTGAAACTTGCTAGAGATTTGAGAATTATCGCAGTGGAAATCTATTATGATTCACAATTAGTTGTGTGTCAAGTACGTGGAGAGTATCAAGCAAGAGATCGAAGGTTGCCTGCTTACTTAGCTCGAGTTCAGGAAGTACTAAATCAGTTTGATTATTATGCCATTTATTGTATACCTCGAGAACGCAACCAAAAAGCCGATTCATTGGCAAAGCTAGCCAACACAGGCGAAGCTCAGCAAATGGGACTCATTCCCGTAGAAGCGTTATCCTCCCCGAGCATTGACCGGACAGAAATAGACTGGGTATGCAAAACCGTCCCGAAAAAGGATTCATGGATGACTCCACTCGGAAATTACATTGAGAACGGAACCCTGCCGGAACGCAGGAGTGAAAAGAGACAAGTTCTTCGAAAGGCCTCACGATTCACCATTCAGAATGGAGTCCTATATAGAAGTGGGTACTTTGTTCCTTTACTCCGGTGTATCGCTCACGATGAAATTAAACGAGTACTGCATGATGTACACGAGGGAGAATGTGGCGATCACACCAGGGGGCAAGCACTTGCCAAGAAAATACTTCTGTACGGATAAAACTGGCCGACTGTGAATCGTGATGCATCGGATTATGCAAAGAAATGTGATAGATGTCAAAAGTATGCTCGAATTCCTAGAGCCCCTCCTACTGAGATAATGCAAATGGTCAGCCCATGGCCGTTTGCAATGTGGGGGCATCGACATCATTGGTACTCTACCTCTGGCGAAAGGTGGTGCGAAATACGTCATCGTCGCAGTTGATTACTTTACAAAGTGGGCTGAAGCTGAAGCTCTTGCTACCATAACGACGAAGAAAGTAATCAACTTTGTGGTCCGCAACATTATCTGTCGATTCGGTCTTCCACACACCATTATTACGGACAACGAAACCCAATTCAACAGTGCTGAATTTAAAGATTTCTGCGAACGATTTCACATCCAAAAGAAATTCTCCGCAGTTGCACACCCTCAAGCGAACGGATAGGTCGAAGCGGTTAATAAAGTTATAAAGTCCATTCTGAAAAACGACTGGAAAAGGTCGGGGACAAGTGGGTCGATGAACTTCCTATGGCTTTATGGGCTTACCGAACAACCCACAAGACCTTGACCGGCCACACTCCATTTTCTCTCTCTTATGGTTCATAAGCCGTTATTCCAGTTGAACTAGAAGTACATTCTCATCGTGTGACATACTATGATCCAAAGACAAATGCTATATTACTTGCTGAATCTCTCGATCTACTAGATGAGAAGCGTGAAGAGGCTGATTTGAGGGCAGCCGCGCATCGAAGTCGAGTCGCCCGATTGTATAACGCCAAGGTCCGCCCGCGAACCTTTGAACTAGGCGATCTCGTCCTAAAAAGAATTTATCTGGTTCCTTCGCATATGAAGCCGACATGGGAAGGACCATATGTTATTGAACGAAGGCTCGGAGATGGCACATTCAAATTATTGACCGTTGATGGTCTTACTTTGCCAAGAGCCTGGAATAGCGAGAGTCTTCGCCGCTACTACACATAACATGTTATGTTTATCCATTTAGTTTATTCTCCATTTCGCAATTTGTTTCTGCATTTCGAAAATAGAATTTGTAATAAGGCAACTGACTTTGCCATATTTTCTTATTTCAGCAATAAAATGCAATCTCTTCGAGCCAGAGCCGTTGTTTACTTGAAATGCTTCATGTGATCATCACTATGCACGGAGAGCTAAGTTTCACCATACAGTGGAATTTATTCGAATAGAGAGTGACCGTGATGCAACCGGTTACTTGCTAAGCGAAACCCGAGCTCGGGGACAAGCCATCACATCAAAGTCAAAAACGGATTGATACACGATAATCCCTCACTTAACTCCCGTTTCCCAGAGTGCGAACTGGAGTGTTAGAAATACGTCTACGAAGAGGGTAGATCCGTCCGCCTAATGACTTCGTCCGTATCTGAACCAAGTTCGAGGAGGATGGACCCGTCCATCCAACGACCTCACTTGTTAACTCAGGGTGGATGTGATCTGACCATCCATGATCCTGATATAACTCCGAACTCCCAGAGTGCGAGTCAGAGTATAAACATCAACTCCGGATCCCCAGATTTTGAGTCGGAGTATAAACATCAACTCTGAATTCCCAGAGTGCAAAATGGAGTATAAACAACAACTCCGAACTCCCAGAGTGCGAGTCGGAGTCTAAACATCAACTCTGAATTCCCAGAGTGCGAAACGGAGTATAAACAACAACTCCGAACTCCCAGAGTGCGAGTCGGAGTATAAACATCAACTCCGAATTCCCAGAGTGCGAAAAGGAGTATAAACAACAACTTCGGATTCGCAGAGTGCGAAACGGAGTATAAACAACAACTCCGAACTCCCAGAGTGCGAGTCGGAGTATAAACATCAACCCCGGATTCCCAGAGTGTGAAACGGAGTATAAACATCAACTTTAAGTTCCCAGAGCGTGAATTGAAGTATAATGTCAACTCTGAACTCCCAGAGTGCGAGTCGGAGTACAAAGGTCGATTCCAAGTCCCCAGAGCGCGGACGTATGATTTAAACTTAAGCCGGTGTGACCAACCACCAGTAAACAAATGAGGATCCCCGGAGTGTGAAGATGACCATCGACAATCAGACACGCGTGAATAAACCGCTCAATCTCCGCTTGTCTCAAACATTCATTCAGTGGCACTAGGCTCAACATGTTATAAGCGAGAATCAATCGCTAACTGATGTTCCACAACTCATCCCCGAGACTGGGGGGCAGGACTTAAGCACCAACCATTGACTGAAGTGATGCGACGTCAAAATTCAACTGGCTTTCCGGTCGTAAACCATGTCCACAGTTTTCGAACTTGGTGAACAAAAACAAACTTGATTCGGAAGCTGAAACTTCACGAGCGCACTTCAGATATTGAAACACTTAGGCGAATACACAATGACAGAAAAGAAGCCAAAAAATAGAAGTTTCATTTCTATTGTTTGTAAAAGGAGTTCGTATACAAGTTTGTTCCAAAAAATTCCTACTAGTAGGGGCCGAACCCGCATCTATACATGGCCAACAAAATGCAAGTCAAAATAAACCGGGGAAGCATGTCTAATCTTTCTTCTTCCTTGGCTTCCTTCTCGGTGTAGACCCGCTGGAGCTGCCACTATTTTTCCTCTTTGAGCTTTGCCTTTTGGTGGTCGGTCTCCAGGCGATGGTATAATATCGACATCCTCCTCCGAGCTCGAGTGAATAGGGATGCTTCCTGCGGGCGGAGTCGGAGGAATAGGATCAAGTACAGAAGGTGGAATGGGCATGCTAGTGATGAAAATGGTGTCACCAGGTGATATCATTCTAAGCGGAGCTGGTTCCGGTGCTGCCATCACACCTCCAAAACTGCCACCATGAGCCGCTGCTGCCATTTCAACGTCGATTTGGGCTAACATCTCCTCTTCAGTAACTGCTCGAGCTCCGTTGGGGGCATCAGTACTCGGTATTGAAGAACTTGTAGGAGGAGCGCCTCCACCCATGACAAATGGTAAGTCAGCTAAAGGATCGCCATGACGGCGAAAGAGTTCTTCCATCAGCTGCTCATCAAACACAATCGTTTTCCCTTACGTATCGTTAGGTGGGGCAGTTGTAGTTACGGTGATCGCTTCGGTCACGATAGCCTCCTGCGTCTGATATGATTCTTGAGTAGCAGGAGGCATGGCCGGTGCAGCATCGATCACTGGACAAAAAAAATAAGAGAACTGTTAGGATCTAATTCAGACAAAGATTCCGACCTAAGGCAGATATGTGGAATGTTCAGAATACCTTCCTCAATTTGACTTGTCGGCGGCAGGATGGCTTCAGTCACTTGCGCTGTAGCCGGAGACATCTACGGCTGATCCGGATTGTAAGCAGGAACAGCTCGGGGATCGACTGCAGACGAGGATTCGGGCTGGGTTGACACTAGAATTTCAAGACTCGCCTCATGATGTTCAACCCCTGAACCCTCTTCTATTTCGAAGTGCTGGGTGCCGAGTCTTTCCTTCTCGTGTAGAATCATTGACTCGTGAAGAATCTTCCTTTCATCTTCAGTCAGAATGTGATTCTCGAGTTCAAATTCATCTACAGACTCGCCCAGATGCGCCTCCCTCTCTTCTTCAACCAGTCGGCCCCAAGCGTTGTACAAATGCGCCGGATAATCATCAAGCCAGGCTAGACCCCTGTGCCTCAGCACATTAGCGTTGTAAACAAGGAGAAGGTCTTCGATATTAGCCTCTAGCCTGGACTCGGCCGACTTCACTTTCTCCTTAACCTCAGTCTCCACCATGCGGACTTTAGCCACAGCCGCATCCCGTTCACCCCTAAGTAGAACAGCCTGCTCGCACGCCTCCTGGGCTGCGTTATTCGCATCATCATTTTCCTTGGCCATGCAGGAAAATTTAGCCTTAAGCTCATTGAGTTCCTTGACCGCCGCATCCCGCTCGGCGGTAACAGTAGTATTCCGATGACCCATCTCCTCCACCAAGGCAACATGCGTCTGCCTCAACCTCTCCATTGCCACATTCGCTTCGTCAGCTTTTTTGGTGGCCTCAATTTCAGATTTCCGAGAAGACTCATCCTCGGCAGTGAGCACTTGAATAATCCTGTCCCTTTGAGCGAGTTCGGTCTCCATTTTCTCAAGCGCTTTGGCTCGCTCAAAGGCCACCTTAGAAGCTTTCTCTGCAGCCTTTACCCACTCTCTATACTGGGTGTAGATGTCATGCACGTAATCATGCATCGTGCTTTCCACTCCAGACGGAATTCTTTTTAAGTGTGGTGGGAAGACATAGCCATCGAAGAAAATGTTCGGAAAATCCTTCCTCATCTGAGCCAATTTAATGGCCCCTTCTCCTGTGGGCTCAGTGGGGACCTGCTCTGCAATTATGGAGGCCGTGATCTCAACTCTTTGAAGATGAGTCTCGGATCTAGAAGTGTGAGAAGAGGGCCTGTGACAAGGAGGCTCTGGTGGATGTGGAACAAGAACGGGAGGTGGAGATGGAAGTCTGAGAGGAGGAGAGCATGATCTAGACCGATGTATGTATTCTCTGTCCCTGTCACGCCCATACCTATCTTGGTTAGAGTACTCGCGATCGCGGTCTCTATCTGAGTCCCTCCTGCGGGAATCGTAATAGGTAGAAGCCTTTCGGGCCGAGCGAAGATTCCCAAGCATCGATCCTTTCCCAGACATCGTACCTGAAAATGAGAGACGAAGGAAAAGTTAAGTGGTTTCTTAAGTTGGACGATTTACAGTTAGGAATCATGTAGTGCAGTGATGTGTATGCATGTTCAACCCCCCGACCAACCGGAAATGTCGGTCGCACTCATAGCAAGCGACCCGCTCAGCTCAAGAGCATTGTCAAGCTCCTCCATCCCAGTGTCGTGTTGAGACGACACATAATCCGGAATCGGAATATCAGCAAGCCCTTCAAAAGGATTCTCTACTGGCGGGGGAGGAGCCTCCGAAATTATAATCCCCGGGACGGGCAAGGACATAACCACGGATTTCAATCTCATAGATTTAGAATGCTTGTAAGCAGCTGCCTTGCCTTTTCTCCTTCCTCCTGAATCCTGGACATCGGAAGAAGGCCCAGCCTGGAACTCGTTATCAGTAGGCGTTCTCTCCGGATCAACTTCTTCAACTATTACGACTGCGGGCGCTTTGCGCTTCACCCGTTTCTTCGAGACCACTCTAAGTGTCCCTTCCAGCCGTATGCTCTGCCTCCGTTCAATCAGACCGACATTCCTCAAGTTTCTGTCAGTCAAAACCAAGTCCATATGCCTCTCTTCGCTCGGAACCGCTTGGAGGATCCGGACTAGCTCTCTAAAATATCCACCATCGGGTCGAGAAATTGCGGCTGTAAAAGAAGAGAAGTATGTCAGTTTTGAAGTCGGTTATTATTATCTCGCTGGTTCAAGAGAAAGATGGCAACGCTTACGTCTATCCAACCATCGCCTGGCAAATCCAGGGGGGCACCGAACGTAGAACCATTCAGTCTTGAAGTAACTTAGCCTTTTCAGGAGCCCATTACAATGTGGTAGTTCCTGACTGCTTCCAAGAAGGTGAAAGAAGGGCTGTCCCCATGGCTCTTAACGTTAAATAGATATCTGATCTCGATCGGCTTTGGCGGTCGAAAGAGAATCTCCATAAACAGAATGATGGTGCTATTCAACAGAGCGTACCCGTTGGGGTGTAACTGGGATGGACCTATGCCAAGAAATGATAACATCTCCCTTATATATTGATTGAAAGGAGGAAGTGTTCCCTCCATACACGCATGACGGTTAAAAGCAGCAAACCCCTCCGGGGGATCATGTGGCCTATCATTTGACCCAGGCAGTAACACGTCGTCAAGCGACAAGCCGTGCCTTAAACAAATCTATCCCAGCATATCTTCGGAGATACCGGACGACACAGAATCTTGTGGACGACAAATGAACCGGGCACCTGGACGCTCGTCCGGAGCTGGGTCTATAACTTCGGCTTCAATGACCGGTATCTCGATGGTTAAAGGAACTGAACTCGGGAGTTCCTACTGCTGAGAACTATAAGGTTCCATGACTAACTAGCTTATGAAAAATCATTGTTAAACAGACAATAACGCTCGTGCATCCCCCAATGTAAAGTGTGTGAGTGTGTTGTGCAGTGCGGTACTGTATATCACTTGAAAAGTTCTACAGAATTGGAGAAAACATGAAAAACGACAAGACTTTGAAATTTAGTCGGAAGGACCGTCATCGCTGACCGTCACAACCGTGCCATCCGGATATTAGCAACCAGTTCAAGTCAGAGTTTGTTAAGGTTTTGTTGAGTTATAGTTCCATCGGCGAGCTTCAACAGGCAGTCAAATGTACAGTTCTATCGTCGGGTCCAGATATGCAAGGATGAAGCTCGCCGGAGTCATATGTTTATTAAGTTCGTATCGATGACCTGAGGGATCAAGTTCGAATCGATCGCCTTAAAGCCCGATCACTCCAATTCGACTCCCTCAGTTCGTATCGATCACAGCCTGTGTTCTCGTATTACTTGGAAAGAACAACATTTCGAATCGATCGGAGCGCAACACTTTCGTATCGATCAACTGGGTCGCTTTCGTATCGGTCCCCTGGCGCGTAATTCGACTCGATCGAAAAACTCTGAGTTTCAAATCCATCAGATGCAACCACTTCGTATCGATCAACATACTCGAGGTATTCGCATCGATCATCAAGACTCGATGCAGAAACTTAGCAATCGATCGATACGAAGGCCTCCATCTCATCGTCTCGAAGCCCCGACTCCAGATTGACACGAAATTGAGGCCCAAGCTATCTTCCTCAACACTCCCTCTTCCCCAGATCGATTCGAACTCCATTCTGTCCTTCCTCGACCTCGCACGTTATCTCCTTCCTCGAGCAATGTTCGAACACAGATTCCAATGGAACGGTATGAGAATTTGGATCTCTTCGTGTTACGACTGGATTTGTTCAATTGATTACCTGATTTCGATAAATGGTTGAAGGAATTAAAGGTTTTGGTTCGATTCGAGTTCGAGCAGTTTTCCTTTCTGAGAAGCGATACGAAAGCAAGGCACAACAGTAAAAAGTAAAAAGTGAAAAAATGGCTAAGTACAGAGTATTTATATGGGCTTAAAGGTGAATGGAATAAACGATTCGCCTCCCAATGGATTCGACCGGTTACAACGCGTCACCACGGATCGATTCGAACAAGCTGTTCGACTCCATGGACTCAAGTCTGCATCGATGCGAAGCCCTTCTTCGAATCGATCATCTTCGACTCCATCTCCAGTGCATCGATACGAACGAACAGTTCAAATCCATCAGATCGCAGCTCCCAAAAGCCAATGCCCATCGATACGAATTGTCCATTCGTATCCAATGACAGCAGATCCATCGATTCGAGATACACAACAGGGGCTGTTCTAAAGACATTAAACTTTATCGATACGAATGACCGCTTCGTATCCATCAAACCCCACATCCATCGATTCGAAATGCTCCTTTCGTATTCATCAATGCAATGAATACCGATACAAAAAACAATGTTTCAACTCTTCACATCGATTCAGGAGAGGATCGATACGAAGGAACATTCCAAAGCAACCATTCAGCGTTGTTCCAACAAATTTCACGTCGGTTCAGGAGAGGATCGATACGGAATTCAATATAACATTTACAGGAATTGGGAACTCGTTTGATAGCAATTACAACAACAAACGACTAATCACTGGAGTACAACAATCAGTTGCAACAATACAGGGTACAGTAGTTGACAGTCAACAGTTTACATTATCAAGAAAAACAGTCGAAGATTACAGCTTTCATCGAAAAGACGATAACTATTCAGAATGAAGATTGCAGCACTTCAAAGCACATCATGTTTCCACAAGACGTACTTTGGGGGGAAAATGTTATCCCGCCTTTTGGCAAGGCCGGGACACTAAGGAATTGACTAGTAACCAATGACGGTCCATCCTAGAGATCGGTTATACACAGGCTCACTATGGATATCGACGAATTTTGTCCGAGTCCGGATCGAGCTAAAATTGATATGACACGACAAGCGAAGCTATGAGAGCCAACGTTCCAAATTTCAAGTCAATCCGAGTTCGTATGCTCAAGTTACGAACGATGCAAAATTAAATAAAAACAACCTCGCATTCGAATCCATTGAAGAGCCTCTGTTCGACTCGCTCTGCTCCGCATCCATCAGGGAGCCTCTATTCGACTCGCTCCGCTTCATATCCATCAGAGAGCCTCTGTTCGACTCGCTCCGCTTCACATCCATCAGAGAGCCTCTGTCCGACTCGATCTACTTCGCATCCATCAGAAAGCCACGTTTCGACTCGATCATCCGATGTCCACTTCGTATCCACATAACAGAGCATGGCAATCGATGCGAACAAAGCATGGCCATCGATACGAACAGAGGGACTCTCATCAATACGAACTGGGCTAATTCAGCCAATACGAATTGGACCATCACTTTTATTGATTCGAACAAGACCGAGTCGAACCGCGATTCGAACAAGACCGAGTCGAAAAGCGATTCGAACAAGACCGAGTCGAAATGAGGGAGTCGAACGTAACATCCAACCGAAGGTCCTAATTCGTATCGATCATATCTCCTAATCTACAAGTCCAAATGCTATGAAATTTTCACAGAAGCCTACGTGCATGCTAAAGAATGTCCACGCCAAATTTCTACTCCATTTGATGAAATCTTGATCGATACGAAATCTGCTCGTATCGATCACGGATCGGGCCGAAACTTCACGGGCTTGGGCGCGCGGACCTGGTCACGTGCCAGAGAGGGTCTCCCGAAATCTGAGCGAAATGCCAGCCTCCTACACCTATAAATAGAGCCCCAGGGCATACAAAAAAGGGGTTCTTCTTCTTCTTTGAATTCTCCAACGTCCAGACTCTACCGGATCCAGATCTAAACTCCCTTGCTGCTGCCAATAATGAAATTCATTGCTGCAAATCATAATTATCTGCTGTAACTCATTGAATTCACTTGTAATCTTCAAAGAAAGTTCAATAAAGCTATCAACTTCATAGTGGACGTAGGCGATACGCCGAACCACTCTAAATTCTTGTGTCTCCTTGCATTTTAATTATTTTCATATTTGAAATTTGGAGTTTTTGTTAGATAATCCTCTTTTTCCATTTAATTTCTTCACTTTATCTCTTCAAAAACTTCCGAAGAGTGTTGTGCCCAATTTTGGTACAAACAATACCAAACAAACTCATATCCATTTCAAATTGATTTAAAAATCATTTTCTTCACTTTCTATTAACTTAAAGAATTTCATTTACTTCCATTTACGTCAAACGACAATTTTTCTATGCAAATTCATCGATATTCATTTAATAAAATAACCACTTAAGCTTATAGCTATTTTAAATTGATTCCAAATCAATTTATATTCAATTTTATCCCATTTAAAATTGATTCTCAATCAATTTATTTACATTCCATTCATATCCACATTCATTATATTCAACAACAAACCAATACATGCCATTTAATTTATGAATCACTTCATAAAATTATATTAAGACGTATTATAATCTTTTTTTACAACTCTTATATACATCTCCACTTTCAATTTCAATTCCATACTCAAGTTCATACTCAAATTCATTTAAAATAATATTCAAGGTCATATTCAATTTATTTACATTCACATTGAATTTATTTATAACTCAAACCATTTCTATTTCAAACCAATTCCATTTTATTCGACAACATCTCAAAATATATTTAATTCGCTTATAATTAAGTCGAATTTTATTTATAACTCAAGTTCCACATTTCTATTTATTTAATTCCATTCAACTCAAGTTCCATATTTCATTTCAATTTCAATTTACTAACTAATCCATTTAATTTATCAATTCCATTTTCCATTGCACAATTAGATTTTTATTCCAAAAAAAATCACTCCATTTAATTTTCTTGAGTTCAACTCCATTTTGTAATTTAAGTTTGGAATTTATTTCTTCCCTAGAACATCACTCCATTTTATTTTGGTTTTCTATTTCACTTTTCAATTTTATAAGTTACACAACTTATTTTCTCACATTCCCCTCAATTTTATACTCGAGTATATCCACATTTTATTTTTAACTCAAGATTATACATCACCTTATAGCTTAAATATACTTTTATTCCATTAGTTTCAATTTTTTATAAGCTATATAACTTATTTATTCACCAATCCATAATTCTTTTCCCTTAAGTTTTATTCCATTCAAGATTTATACTTTATGGTTATATAATTAGTTCACAACTCAAAATTTATATTTACTTCAATTCGATATTATTTCTAATCCAATCCAATTCATTTAATTTAAATTTCAATTCCTTTTAACCAACATTTCAAAACCATATTTGAGTTATTCATACATAAATTAAATTTCACTCCAAACAAACTTATTTTTAATTCATTCGATTTAATCAAGTATGAATTTAATTCAAAATTCAAAATTTTCTATACTTCCTTACTTATATTTATTTGTTCCATTCACTTACACATTTATATGCACTTATATTTAGTTAACTTCATCACATTCTACCCATTTCATTTTATTTATTATAATCACTTCATTTAATTTATTTTCTTTGACTTTTGCTTAAGTTAAATTCCAATTCCTACAAATTTTCCTTTTACAAATCCAATTTATTTAACTTACACAAGTTAAACTTTAATCATATCTTGAAGTTCACATTTTCCAAGTTATAAATTCAAAAACTTATTTTTCTTCTGGTTTCACAAACCATATAGCTGAGAATTTTAGAATTCAAACACCGTTTTCAATTTAAATCATTTAGA